>CM069436.1:85189911-85789911 GCA_035610365.1 Aquatica leii | reverse complement strand
CAAAAATTGTCTTTTTTGCTCTTGCTTCTAATTTATTTCCTTTTGGTAAAACTGTATACCATGCGCGACATCCAAATATTCTAAGTTTGCTAAGGTCATTTCTGCCGTGCCATAATTCTGAAGGTGTCTGACCTCTTGGAAGTGCGGAAGTTGGAGTTCTGTTTAGTTCATAGGCAGAACATCTCAGAGCTTCTACCCATAAGAATTTCGGTATGCCTGAATCTAATATTTTTGTTCTGACCATATCTAATAGTGTACGGTTCATCCGCTCAGATTTACCATTCATTTGAGGACTGTATGGCATTGTATATTCTAGAATAACTCCACTTTGCTTACAATAATGTTTGAAACTTTTTGACAAGAATTCACCTCCGTTGTCTAACCTAAGACGTTTTATTTTTACATTATGTTGCCTCTCAACTTCTGCAATATACTCTCTTAAGTTTTCTTCCGCCTCATTCTTATTTTTCAGAATTTTTAATACAACAAAGTGAGAAAAATCATCCAAAATTGTTTGAAAATATTTGCCCCCATCTATGCTGCATGGATGTATTGGTCCACAAATATCACTATGAATGAGTTCGCCTATACTCTTTGAATAGTTTAAATTTTCTTCGAATGGAAGTCTAGTACCTTTTCCTTCAATGCATGTGGAACAATTTTTATCGGAAACCTTTAAACCCAATTGTAATAATGCATCTTTTCTAACATGCCCTAACCTCCTGTGCCAAATATCTTCATCTAATGCTACATAACAATCTTCGGCTTTGTCAAAAACACTATCTATATTTAATACATACAACCCATTTTTATTTTCACATATTAATGTGCAGTTATTTACATTAATTGTAGTAATTTCCTTTTCTAAAATTATTTTGTTGCCTTTTGATGTAATTTTTGAAGCAGAAATCAAATTATGTTTTATTTTTGGGACTATTAATGCTTCAATACATATAATTTGACCTTGACATCTTGCTTTTAACGTTCCTATCTTATTAGATTTTAAAGTTTCACCATTAGCTATATGAATGTTACTAGTTTTTGGCAAACTTTTAATATTGAACATATATTCTTCTAGTTTTTCTTGTACAAAGTGATTACTTGCGCCCGAATCCAAAATAAATGTAATCTTACCTTTGTTTTCTTCACTGCATACATTGGCTGCATAAAGTGAAATTGGTTCTTCAGCTGTATTTGTCTGAATTGCAGGTGTCGTTGTTATACTGTGACCTCGGAAGCCTCTGTAGTTTTGACCTCTCTTGTTATAATTGCTTCTATATGAACCTCTTGTATTTCTTTGTGTTTTCATATATCCTTTTGGACACTTTGCTTGGAAATGGTGTGGACTACCACATGTGTAACATCCCCTGTTGTTACTTGTAGCTTTAAAACTAACTTCATTTTCTTGTTTACTATCTTGCTTAGTGTTTAGTTTTAATTCCTCGTCTAACAGTCGAGCTTTCACAAAGTCCATTTTCACATCTGACACTGTTTCTAAAGCGGTTACTACTGTATCGTATTTAGATGGAAAAGACAGTAACAAATAGCAAACTCGATCACTCTCATCTATGTTTGATTTTAATTCTTTTAATTCTCTTATGATCGTATCAAGTTTTAGGAAGTGATCCTCCAATTTATCATTTCCTCCTGATTTTAAATTCAACAATTTTCGCCATAGTGACAACTTAGTAAAAGAACTTGTTCTATTAAATACCTCTTTTAATGCAGTCATTTGTTCCTTTGCACTTTTACAATCCTTTAGTAAATCTAAATGTTTGTCGGAAACGCCTTGTACAATGATCGATTGTGCTTTAGCATCTATTCTTTTAAATTTGTTTCTTACTTCAATCGTACTTGACTCATCGGGTTGGTTATCTTCCAGTGCTTCTTCACATTGTTCTCTTTTTAATAATGTAATTATTCGAAATTGCCAATTATTAAAATTGTTTGCTTCTAAAACCGGTACTAAAACGTTAAGTCCCGCCATTTTTTGCACTGTAAGTTTATATCGTTTATATTCGAAATTATCGAACTTTTAATACCAAACTACTTTATAACTGATTGCAGTCTATTTAACGATATATATAAAACTTAAATAACACACTGGTCCCATAACCTGATAAATAAATACACCACTTTGAATAACCTTTTATTTAACTGTATTCTGCTGTATTCTGTACTGTATTAAGAGAACATAACCTGTATATTTATTGCTACAAAAAGGCGCGTACAATAATATCTCAAACTGTCACAGCAATGACATCTATTTATATAAAACGCAACTAGTTATTAATATAACAACAGATAACTGCCGCTAGTCATTACCTTCAACAAGTCATGCCAAAAAATCGTCTACGGACGGTATGAGATTTTGGCCACAAAACAAACAAGCAGACTCTAAAAAAACTAAGCGCAAGTACTTAGGGTACAACAAACTAAGTTGCAATGTCATAAAAGTTGCAAATCAAGCGCAATAAAACAGAAACCGACTAGATCCGACAAAACAAGTAAAAGAGGTTTGTAAAGAAAACAGAAAAAAAAGAAGCATTGTTGCAGTAAACACCAAAATAAAAAAAAATGATGAAGCAGCAGAAAATAGAAAGTAGAAAAACAAAGCAAAAAATACAAAAGTGAGAGAAAAAAAACAAAAGATAAGACTAGATGTAGATGTCTGTTTTGATATTGTCTCCGTAGAAGAAAAAGAGTCGCCAAGTCTTCAATGCCTAACCAATTGCCCAAGAAACAAACCATAAAAAGAATCAAAAGGAAAAACATAAAACAAAAATAAATCACCCTACGGTACCTATCCAACCGTTTAAAATATATAGAAAAAATAGAAAGAAAAAAAAAAAGAGAAAAAATACTATAGTCAGTTATAGAACGAATGCGTGCCAGTTGCTGTTCCAAATTAGAAAGTTTACTGCAAGACTTAAATGTCGACAAACAAAATAGGAAACTCAAAAAAGAAAAAAACTGAAAGCAAAGTATGAGTTTTACTAAAGACTTGCCCATCTCAAAATAACCGACTAAGTGTATATAACTACATACAGACAAAAAGGTAGTATGTCCTGAAGTAAATTGGTTAAAAAATAAAACCCAAGAAATTTACTAAAAACGTAAGAAAAGAAGAATATCAGTACAGCAAAATGGAAGAAACAATTGGGTACCATTCCAGCTACAACCAACAAAATAAAGCCGACATAGTCAAAAAACTAAATTACAAAATGTAAAGACAAGAACCAAAGAATAACCAAAAGTCAGAATCAGATTGCCAAAATGAACTAACATTTACGTTTGCAAAGCCGATGAAAGAGAAAAGAACAATTAACAAAACACAATTAGAAACTTGTAAAGGAGTAGATGTAGAAGAAAAAAAAATAGTTTCCACATCTCTAGAACGAATAAAACTTTTAGATACATTAGCAGAAGTCCTTCAAGCTAAGTTACTATCAGGACGTGGTAACGCAATAAAAATGACGACGAAGAAAAGGTAGAGTCTACGATGACTAGAAGTAAAATGTACATAATTATTTGATCTTTAGTCTTTAGTAATGCCGATAATTCTAGAAAAAAAACAAACCAGTAAAAAAATAGTAAGATTGACAATAGGAACAAAATACAGAGGTAGAGTTTTTGCTAAAGTATTCATATCTCGAATAAGAACTATTAACTTGTTAACTTTAAGCATCTTTAACAAAAAGACAATCAGTACAATAAATAACTATTAATACAAAAAACAAACAGTAAAGCTATCTGTAATAAAAAATATTAAAAACGTATAATAAAAAATATCAAAATACATTTACCGAAAGCAAAAATACTTATTTTACCACGGCAGCAGTCGAAGACACAGACCCCTGGGTGTGAGTCTGAATGAAAATAAATACACAGACGTGAATTCCTTTAATTTATTAACTATAACATAATACACTATTTACATTAAAGAAAAAATGAACAATATTTGGATTAAAACATATTAGGGCGCCAATCACCTTTAAATTGGCGATGAATAAAAAGCATAAACTTTTATACCTAATTATTAATTGATATTAAATGCAAAAGTAGTAAACGTTTAATTTGTTATCGAGTATGTATCCCGAAAAGTTTTTGAAAACACAATTTAATTTAAATTTAAAATGTAATTAGTAGTAACATAAATTCCAGTTGAGTCACCATATATAATATGACGTTATCGGATATCTTCTATTTTTAGCACATTCTTTGTTGTAATGAAAAGATTCTACCAAACGAACGTAGATTTCCACAACAGCAGGCATAAAACCAATGTATAAATCCAATGAATAATAAACTCCATTAACGGAAAATCCAGTAAATAAAAAGACAAAACCAAAAGAAAAGACTCAGTAAATAAAAAAACCTTAAATGTAAAGAATGGTTTTTAAATGACATGAAGTACTTACGTTACATCTAAATGCAACGGCCTTGAAATAAATTCCTTTGTCTAACTGTATTGCATAACATTGTGAAATCACTAAAAATGTTGAATTCAATAGAAAAATTACATCAAAATAAAGGTAAACTCACCAGCAATTGGTTGGAATAAATAAAAATAATTTTTTATGCGTTTTTACGCCATAATAAAGAAAATTTGTATTCCTTGCACCACTCACTTGAAATACCAAAGATGGCTCAAACGGAAGTCCGAGCAGTCAATTACACGGGTCGATTTGAAACGACGCGACGTTGCCAAACTGAATAAATTTACGTGCCATATCAGTTGCAGAAACGAATGTAAAATTGAATTTTAAATGTAATGAACTCTAACGAAACGTTACATATCCAGTAAGTAATAGAGAACAAGTCAAACAAAAATAAATTTGGTAACTACTAACCATTAATAAATACCATCAATAAAAAAAAATAAAATCAAATCGAAGCTCCATGTTGGGGCTAGCATCCTTTTCCTATAGTGGGTCACGTCACCACGATTAAGGAAACCATAATAAAAAAAAACACAAACATAGGCGCAAATTCGTGTACTGACTAGATCATCGGCTTGGAAAAAACATTCAACGAAAAGCTTAACAAGCGTATATAATTCCACGCAACAATAACATGTACTAGTGCTATTTATTCTTTTAACAAAATAGTAATTTGAAGAATTTAAAAATAAGTATAACAGAACACTACTGGTTAACCAACTAATACGGCAGCAAGTTTTAACACGACAATTTCACATTTCAATCGCCATAAAGTTTATGTTGTAAAATCGATCAATTATTTCGTCTACCATGTAGTTGCAAACAAATTTATAATTACCAAATACAATTAATAACTACGTTAAAATAAATATCAATTAAAAACTTACCCCACCAAAACTTGCATGCTATGTAAGCTTACATGTTTGAGAACCTCTGGCCTTGACTACGTTTAAATAATCGAAAAAACTTAAATGGTATAACGTCAGCGTACTCAAGACAACTTCAAAACATAAAACTAAACACGTTTTATAAATACGACTAAAAATAAAATGATTTTTTATGATCTTCAATTAAATTATCGATAGATAAACTTTAACATACATAAATAGTACGGTATAAGCAAAATAAAAAAATGCTTAAGGTTGAATAAGTAAATAAGAAATTGAATACAATCACAAGATTTAAGTATACAATAATTATCAGAAAAGTTATAACGAAGTGCGAGTCACCCATCGCCATCGACGAATACATCTACAGATGTAAAACGTTTGATTCGGATAACACGAATAACAGTGGTTATTGCATATGCAACATCATTCTCGGGAAAATTACTCTTTCTGCAGATTAATGACGCTTAAAAGGTTGCTTCCAGCAAACTTGATATAAGAATTTTTAAAAGTATTAAAAGCAACATAGCCGACGTCATTTTATTTTTATTTGTAAACGCCAATTCAATCAAAAATCGCTTTAATAGCGCTAGTATACAGAATAATTGTTCATTCCAGCAAAATCGTTAAAAGCGTAATAGAAATAACCGACGATAAAAATTAAATAAGAAGAAGAATTACTTACAATTTAACGGACAGAGGTCTTATTAAAATAAACCTTTTATAACAACTTAAATTTTGCAAGTAAAAGTACAGTCACCGACGTGATCTCCTGTAGGTGTCGAACAAATCTAAGATTTTCTAACCAATTGGGTTCGCAACCAGAGAACCAGAGGCGTAGTAAATTTAGTTAGAATTACGACTTTTAGAAAATGAAAAATGACATGTAACAATAGTTTTTCGACGATTGAAATCTATGAAAATGATTTGAAAAGCAATTGAGTGCCATATGAACTGAAACCGGGAGACGTTAAAAGATGATTTTTTTCTTGCGAGCAGCTAATTTAAAAGCAACAAGAAAAAAGTTTTTTATATCAGATTGTGACTCAACAAGAACACCAAAACCGAATGTTTATGATTCGAAAATCATGCTGTGTATATGGTAGGACCAAAAAGATGTTGTATACTATGAACTGCTACAAACTGGCGATTCCATTGCGGGCGATTGGCATAAGCTACAATTGATTAGTTTGAGCCATGCATTACGACAAAAAGCGACTAGAATATGAGCATAGTCATGACAAAATTAATCATCTGCATGACAACACTCGGTCTCATGTCGCAAAAGTCGTAAATAAATGTTTAATAACGGTCAAATAAGATATTTTACTGCACCCGCCGTATTTTGTGTATGATTACTGGTTGTTTCAACGGATGCAATACGATTTGGCAAGTCACTAATTAATAATAAATCAAAAATTAGCTCCTAACTAAGATCGTCTTAAAAGACGAGACATTTTTTTGAAATGGAATTTGAGAATGGGTTAAAAAAAAATTAGTAGCCAGCAAGAGTTTGATTAATGTGTACATTTATTTTGTTATAAAATAAATAAATTTTTGACCACAAAAAAACAAGAGTCAACTAATTTGTACTCTCATAAATGAAATTTTGCCTTATTTGGTTGACCTGTTTCAATTTTTCGGTCCAGCGTCTACGATGTAAATTTTATGCTTAACTCTAATAAAGAATATCTCATAAATGCCATTTTGGCAACGTAGTTTTACGAGACTTCACACATCTCACAATTTGAAATACTGAGGTACATTGGCCTATCAGTGTGTTTTTTAATGTTATTGGATCCGAATTGACATTTACGATCCTTACTGGCACCGTGCTTTGCACTCGTACTAATATTTTGCCAACTAGCAGTTCAACCAATTTGCCTTTCATTGGTTTAATAGTGAAAACGTAGCTTTGTCGAAGATTCCCATCCAAGTGTCACGTCTTAACTCAATAAAACCGAAACGGCTACGTTTTTGACGAATGAAATGAACCTTTGCCGTCAATCATAAAAAGATAATTTTTTTATAGCTAAATGGAAGCTATACTTTTCTATAACGTACATTCACAGGATAATGGGTTCTGTAATGTCGGCTATAAGTATTTGATGGTTGAGTACTCTATTTCCTAAACCAATAGTTATTATTACTTATCCGCGAGTCGGTATTTCTACGCCAGTCTAAGCGGAAGTCGAAAGTCTTTATAAATATGTGGTGATATTCATATATAAATTATTTGTAAATTGTTTTTTTTTTAAATATCGTTACATTTTATTAGTGTTTGGTAATTTATTAACCCTCTAAGTTTCTTATTTAAAAAAAAAACAGAAGCCAAAATTGGCTTCCCATGCAATGCATGGCATGTATGAGACTGACATTTTTGTCTTCCAATGCACAACAAATACCAAAACTCATAAAAGGTGAAATTCTCTAAAACAGTTTCTATTCTCATTCAAGCAAAAAAAAGTCACATTTCTTACGTTTTATATGAGAACGCAAAGAAAGAATCATTCTGGCATAATTGACGATTTCTTTGTAAAATTGGGAAATAGTCAATTTAGTCTGAACGTACTGAATTTAGAAATAAGTCTTGCAGGGTTTTTTGTGCCCTTTTCCAAGGTGCGGGAGATTCCTTTCTATTGCTAGGAGTACCCATTCTAGTTGACGTAAGAGTATCTCCCCTTGGCGAGGTAGGTGTAGATGCTCTTGCCAGCCTTGGAATAAAATTCAGAAATGGCGAGATTGAAGTAAAATAGTGACATGTGTAGGTCAGTCTTGCGTCGCCACAGTAACCAAGCATTCAATGTGCACATATCAACCAAATAGAAAAAATATTTTTTTATGCAATTGACGAGACCTTATTTTGATCTTACACAGACCTAACAAAGAATCAAGCAAATCAACTTTTCCCATGTGTTGGTTATACACATCAACGGATTGTGGCGATGTTACTTGTACTGTTCTTTTTTTTTTAAATATTTATTCTTAGTAGAAATCGGTTCGCTACCAACAAACGCAGACAGTAAACTCACCATTTTATTGTCATACCATGCTACCAGGCTTAGTTTTACGTCATTGACGATGGCGATTTTCTCAACCATAGCACCACGACTTATTTTCTTCAGGTCCTTTTTTGTAGGCATACCAGCATTAGGTACTCTGTTCATCCTAACGGTTATGAATGATAGCAATCTATTCTTATACAGGTAAACTTGCAATTTTATGCTATTGAATATTTTTTGGTTTACATTTTGAGGCACAGTAGCTGTGAGTCGTGTAACAACGTTGGAGCTGACACAAAAATCTGGTGCATCACTTGGAAAAACGTAGCTTTGATCGCCAGCAAAAATATTGAAATTATAATTGAACATGGATACGCCCTCAACACTTGATTTTTGTACCCTCACTTATGAGGTTTAGCTGGATTATACTGTTTGAGTTGGTGCCGAGCTTTCGCGAGTATAATTTGCTCATCTACGGCCAAATATTCTTCTTTGGGTATCAAAAGTAATCGCTTTCCTACTTCAGGTTACCACTAAACTTGAAATTGTTTTCATCATACGCTGGCATTTTTCCTTCCGTCCAGATAATTGTTTCCTTTACTGTTCGCTTCTGTTTGAAAGTCAAATGGTAGAATAATTAATGGTTTTTTATGTATTTGGTTGCGCAAGCGTGAAAGCGAAACATTGTCATCGAAATCAGATAGTGAATCATCGTTACTAAGAGAGCCATCACCAGGTATAGGTTATATGCAGTTAGCAGTGCCATAACAGCGCAAAGGAAGCATTTTGGAAAAATAAAAAAAAACTTTGAATGCATGCAAAGCCATTTCAGGCGCACACTGCATACAAAGCCAAAAATGGCTCCCGTAGAAAATAGTGAAAATGAAGTATAAGGAATTTTGAATAAACTGTGGTAAGGGTCAAAAACAGAGGCTTTCTAAAACATTATTTAAATTTTTGCAAATCAATTTTCTTACCTTTGCTATTTAATTTCCACCAACAAAGCTGCAGTAAATTTCACTAAGAACGACTTTGCGTACGCACCGGAGAAAAGTGAGGTTATAATGACATACGACGGCCATAGACAATAAAAATTGCGGTTCGTTTCAGTTTGAACTTTTTAATGCTACTATAATAATATTACTAAAGTTTAGCAGACAAAAATGGCTTTGTATGCAATAGAGCGTTAAAAATTAGTTATATATATAGTAATCATATGTAAATTACGTGTAAATGGTGTAAATAAATGAATTTCTTAAAATTAATGTACTATGTATTTTAAAACATCATTAATTTTTCAACAAAGTGAAAATTTTAATTAACTGGAAGCATACTATCAAATTTTGACGTATTTAAAAGAATATGAATTAAACCAAACTTATAATCATATTCATACAGTATAAGGTTAAACAAAAAAATAACAAAGAAGCGACAGAAGCGATTATCATATATTTTCAAAATGCTAAGACATTTGTTATTGGTTGTCTTATACACTCAATATTAAATATAGGGAAATAAACTGCGCGCGTCAGAATAGTGAATGGGGAAATTGATAAGAAAGCGAAAGCTATAAGTTAAGCTTAGCAGATTTATAAATTGCGTTTGTCAATATCATCATCGGATTTTTGTATAAAAAATTAATACGTTTTATGGAATAAATGAATGTATAAATTGTTAAATATAAATATCCGTTTTTAATATTATTTTTAATCGGTACAATATATAAAAACTGTTAAAATTCAGTTCTTAGATTGTATCAAAAACCGGTTGTTATTAATTAAGAAAACCGTAAAAAGCATATTTGACAGACTTTCTACATAAAATTAAGTGTTAACAAAAAATAAAATTTGACATCTACGTACTAACAGAATTTTTAGTCTAAGATTAAAAAAGCAATGTATTAAATTATTAGTTCACAACAAATTTTGTACTCATACCAGCATAATGAACATAGCTTAGTCATTAAGAATAGCAGCCAAAAAATAGAGTTTACAACAAAATCATCAAAGTAAAATAAGCTAAGTTACTAACACAGAAGAGAAATCTATTAAGCAAAACTAGATATTTAAAAAAAATGTTTAGCAGTTTTCAGAAAAAGACGCGATATTATTAAGTTCAGAAATAAAAAAACAAAAATTAACAAAAAATAAAAACTGATTAATTCTTAACATAGAAAAGTTTTACAAAGAATCTTATAAAATTCATCAAACCACAAAACAAACTGCTAAAAAACAACAGAAATAATGAATTTCGTTATTCTCTTTCATGCATACTTTTGAATTTTGGATTTGCGCATTTTTATTATTGATTTAGTATCAGAAACTAAGTCATGTCAACAAAATTTCTTATTTGCAAAAGTTTTAAAATCTTTACTATTAACTTAACTTAATTGATATAAATTTTGATTTAAAAAATACATTATAATTAATTAAAAAAATTAAATTTGGATTATTGCTAGAATTAATTACGAACAATAGAAATGTAGAAGTTTTTCCTGAATACTTTTTTTTCTTTGAAATAAAATTACTTGATAGAGTTGCGGGACGGTTGAAAGTAGCAAGAAAAGAAAACTGAATCTCCAAGTTAATTAAAAGAACGAAACGGTTACTTTTACCTGTACTTGTATATATGGAATTGTCAACTAGTTGAGCTTCTTAATAAGTAACGCTTAATTACATCATACGTCTTTGCTAATTCTATTCTAAACAAAATTTTTAAACAAAGTTAGCTTTGTTTTTACAAAAATATTAGCGCATTTAGTATTAAATCTACAATGAATTTAATCATCTATTTAATCAAGCTTCCTAAATTTAACGATTTATGCTCAACAAAATGTAAAATGTGTCAGAATTGCTTGTTTTGCTTGCATTAGTGTTAATAACATGAACTCTTTGACTTTTTGATAAAAAGCTTTCGAATAGAAAATTCAACGTACAAGTGTTAACATTTTGATTAGTAATTTCAAAGTCAAAACAATGATAATTATGTAAAAGTTTGGCGTAATTGTCATAATTAATATAAAATTTAATAAAACAAATTTTTATAGTTTCAAAATCCGAAATAATTTTATAAACAAAAATAATATATTACAACTTAGGTTTCCACGGGTTGTATTTGTAACAAAGTTTTCCATTCTGAATAATTTTCTTGTTGTCGTTATCACACAAGCTGAGCTTTTGTCATACGTTGCAATGGACATCTTTAGAGCCCGTAACAAACTGATTAATCGCGCTGTGAAGCTTCGCTTTTATATACTTGCATCCAATTGATAAAACTGGTTTGCAAATATCCGGTAAAGGAAAACTAAAATCTTGTTTATTATTAAAAGGATTTTTAATTATTTTAATAAAGTCTCCAATTTTTTGCTGATAGTAATAAGAAATATTTGCAAAAATTTTAGCGTTTTCAAACATAATCTTATGCCACGTTGCAAGTACGTGTTCTGCCACCGCTTACTCCTAAGATTGTTTAAGACAACTACACCATTGATGGTCTTTAATACGAATTCTCACGCTTTTACCCGTTTCTCCTATGTATGCATAAACACAAAAGCAAAAAATGTTATAAACGCCATCAGACTAAAAAAAACATAGATTCCGCTATTACTCTTGGTTTTGCAAACGTGAACTATGCAATAGACTAACACTATGGTTAGATAATTCAACTTTTTTTGAAGATTTTGAGGTTGACTTAAGGAAACAGCTGTGTACACTAAAGAATTCACTACTGATAATTTTTGAAAAGAGTGACAATGAGACAATTAAAATATAAAATCTTAAGCTTTTGCGGTTGTTTTGTTTATGATTATAAGCGTCGTAGTTAAACACTCAGACGTTTTAGGCTTGGTCTTAGTCTCATCTTAAGAGCCAAAACAAAAAGTACGACTTGGTTTTGTCATATTGTTGTTCGTAAACTCAAACAAACTGCCGTTTTGCAAGACAATGCAGCTTGCATCTTTAGAGTGATACACTCACCACTTTGCAGATGCAAGCTGCAATGTCTTGCAAATGTGTGTTCAAGAACAACAATACAGCAAAGGCCAAATTCTACTTCTTGTTTTGGCTCTCAAGGAGAGACTAGGAAGAAGCCCAAAAAGTTTAGAAGTCGCAGTCTAAACAAAAAGTCGCTTATAATTATAAACAAAATAACCGTGAAAGCTTAAAACCACTCTAAAGATGCAAGCTGCAATGTGTTCCAAACGTCAGTTTGTTTGGGTTCAGGAACGACAATACGGCAAAGGCCAAGTTCCACATCTTGTTTTGGTTCTCAAAGAGAGATTAGGACCAAGCTTAAAAGTTTGAATGTTTAACTACGACGCGGACTAAACAAAAAATCGCTTATAATTATGAGACAATCCGTTTAAATATCTATTTTTTTGATAAATTGAATGTGATAAAAAACTATTTTCATTTCGATTAACTAAATAATATTAATTAAATCAGGTACTGGCACCTTAGTAACTAAAAACTCTACATCAAAGCTAATAGCTGTTTGTAAAGAAGATAAATTTTCTGCTCTTCCTAAATTAAATCAACTCTTAAATCCGGTGAAGAACATTTTTTTTCTTCAATCTGACAGCGTTCCTTGTTTTTGTGGTCGTGCATACATAAGAAAAACGGGTAAAAGCGTAGAAATTCCTAATAAGGAGCATTAAAGGTGTAGTCAACTTAAACTGTCTTTGAAGTCAGCGGTGGCAAAACACGTACTAAAAACGGATCATCAAATTATGTTTGAATGATTGGCCTGTAAAACTTTGACTTGGATAATTTTCAGTTTAGCTTGTTTTTTTAAAAGCTTGGTTTGATGTTTTGAAAACTTGGCTTAGTTTTTCAAAAACTTGGATTGATGTTTCCGATTAAAAATAAGTCGATGAACAAATATATGCCAATACTGACGAGAAAAGCCTTTTGACAGACAAGATTGAAACAAATATTCACTAAAACCAACCGCAAAGCCAAAACTTTTTTTGAAAGAAGATATACGTGTTAAAAAACAGGAAAAAAATAAAAACCTATATAAGCTTGCTTAGTACACTGAAAGTATTGCAAAATAGTAAAAAGACGGTTGAAACATTTTTTTACTAGTGATAGTGAATATTTTTGCCTTATAATACCAGTATACTCTCTTAAGAAATCGATATCAGTTTCTGGCCAAATTTCCCAAAATTGATAATTTTGAGACAAGAGTTGAAAGAAAGTTAGCAATCAAGCTGGTGCACTATAATTTTTTTTTTTGATAAACTGGTATTGAATTCCAAAAAAGTATTAGATTATAATTATTATATTTGCGTTGATGAACAACTCGTTCCGTTTTGGAAAAAGACTGCATTTTGCATTTGCATGAAAAGCAAGCCAGCAAGGTCGAAATGTAAGTGTATTTGTTAAGCTGTACTTTTTGAATTGTTTTATATTGTCGTTTTTTAGGCAAATATGGTGTTTAAATTTAGAAATAAACATGATTTAAAGACAACTACAAAAAAACATTTTGAAGGTTATACCCAAAGTAGAGATTGAAAAGACAACTTTAATTAGATCTAAAGACTACAAATCTGGCCAATTTTCTGCAAAATGTAAGCGGTTTGTGTGTTGCCGTCCAAAAACAAACATGTTTAATTATTATATTAATAAAAGTATAAAATTTGAACATAATATCTATTACTAATCAATTAATATCATAAATGTTTTTTTTTAATTTTTTTACTTCATACTTATTTGATTTAAAACTCAGGCGTCAGAACAGATAGTAGTGTACTAAAAAGGATGTGTAGTTCTTAAAATAACAACTTAATTTAACAACAATAATTTAGCTACGCCTTAACTTACAACATTATTTTCTATTAATTTTTATTTTTAGTTGAGTTGAGTTGTCAACTTTAGGAAACTATTTAATGCGGTTTGTAATTTACTATTTAAAGTTTAAATTTCTAAACTGTACACTAATGCGTCTAATCTAAACATACATCAAACTGGAAAATATCTAGTAAGAAATGTTATGATAGTTACACCCAGCTCAACGCCATATGCAAAAAAGTACGTATAACAACACTAACACTTTACATATATAGTAGACTTATTCGTCTCACTCAGTTTCAACTGTTTTTTAATTACTGATTGAGGATCCAGTGTTACGTCACATCAAATTTTGCACCAAAACGGAAACTTGTCAACACCTTTACACTATTTCATTGGAAGTATTAGATTTATTTATGGTTTCTTTTTATGCTCGTAGAACTCTAGATCAGAAAAATCTAGACGTCAAGAGTGTGTGGTTACAAGTGTGTAAACCGTTATTCTTTTCCAAAAGAATGTAACAAGATCGCCTGATCAAAATAATAAAATATAATAGTTTTGATATCAGAGCTATTAGAAAGGAGATACTCAAAAATAAAAAATTTGCAGTTGTTTTAAAAAGTTTAGAACTGCTACCTAACCTTAGAACATTTTAACATTTGAGGCATGACACCTCCGATAACAAATAAGCGGGATTGTTCTTTGTAGGCACGTGTTTACAAACAATTCTTGTGTATTAGCAATGCAATTACAAACAAAAGGTTTAAGAAGATTAGAACCGATTTGAAGCCACTTCCTAAAACAATAATAAAGTTTGCACACAAATTAACTGCATTAACATTTCTTTATATAGTGTTGTAAAATTTTAAAATCATTAACATCAGCCAACTTTTTGCGATATAAACACCATTTTGTTTGTTTAGAACAGAATCATTTAAGGATGATACGCTTTGTCACATTTTTGGTTATAAGTTAAGATATTAAAAATATAAAACTATCATTTTGATATAATGAAGTTAGACTAAGAGTGGTGGTATATTCGTGCAAACCAATTTTTAAAGTGCCAAGATGTATTTCCAAATCGGGAAAACCAGACAAAACAATAGAATCATTTGAGTTCTATTTTTAAGAGCAAAACCACCAGTGCGTAAAACATTTGTAGCATCTGTGCTAATCTCGAAAATTTTCTCACTACTGTTCGCCCTTGTTAGAAAAGTATCAACGTAAAATTAGATTTAATTCTTCGGATTTAACAGAAAGCTGATGCAAACAGCAAATTACGTACGTTACTGTGTTAAACTCAAAAGATTGCAGTAAGTTCGTCTCTACAAAATCTTCTAAAGTGGTCGCTGAAAAGGTTCTATCAGCACTTGCCGACAAATTTTTTAAATTTTAGTTGAAACAGCATGAACGTGTTTACAAAAACAAACTGAAACAGAAAATAAATCTTGTATTGTTGGACCAGCGATTTGAATAACATTGATATATTAAAAGCAACACGAAGATTTGTTCTTAGGCTGTCTTTTTTTAATACTCCATGATGAGAAAGGTAATATGAAGGTACGGAGGTATCTGAATTTGACACTATCATGTGTCCTAGATCTTGATACTCTTGCACGAGTAAGTCTCAAATCACTTATAAATGGCGTTCTAGAGCAACGTCAAATTAATTACCAACAAGTTTAAATTGCTTTTTTAATAGAAATAAATCGATAAATCAATCAGTGCAGTTTTAGTTTAAACTCTCAAAATTTAAAAAGACGATTTGTAATATTGTCTGCAATACTTAAATGACAATGGACTTGTTGGACCAGATATGACTCAACCAAAACGAGTTTTCTAAAAATCGAATCTGGCATACACATAACAAATTAAAAAATTCTTGAAAACCAATTAAGTCAATTTCAACAAAAACATTAAAAAACGGGTCGATAATCAAATGTTATCTGGGATCTTAAAACTATGGCGATTGACATAAAAACTAGGCATAATACCAATTATTTTATTCAAAACCAAACAAAAAAGAAAAAAAATGATGAGCGTAAACCTCATAACGTGAACGAACAAAAGAAACAAATTTGCTTATTTTATCAATAACATTATTTGCATTATCAGTGCGTAGGTTTAACTTTTAACAAAGACTAGAGCGAATAAAATTAGACTGCGACCCTGAGTCAAGTAGAAGACGATTAGAACAGGATTTCCCGTCAAGACCAAAAATTTGAGCAAAAGCCGTAAGCAATAAAACCTAAACTTTCCGTAGGGCTTGGCTGTACCGCAAAACTTGTTTTAGAAGAAAAAAAACATATAGCAAACTGTAGTTTATTTTTGCACGTTTCTTAAGTATACTTTAAATTACAATGCCACAAAAAATGGCTTTTATAGAGACAGTTGATGCACACCGTCAAATATTTGGATTTGTTTAAATTTTGCTGAAGAGTTAATGTTAAAAACTAATCACAAGTACACATGAGCGTAAATAATTTATTTTTGACTTTAACGTACGGCTTAGATGATAAACCGTCCAAAAGATTAGCAGTGCTTGTCAAAAATGTCTTAAACTTGTCAAAAGTAGGCAAATGAAAACCAATCCCATTCACGTGATGTAATTGCATCTAGTTTATTAGACATAATGTGAATAATAATCATTTCAAATAATTGCTCTTTTGGTGCAAACGATTTCAAAGCCGTAATATGTTTGAATATAGTATGAGAAAAATTGCGTAGTATGGTTGAATCTCCTTTAGCACAAGAGTCTAAATCCAGAATTGATTTATAATGATTTCTTAGTAGCATGCACGTTTGATCAGCGCAATTTGATATTCAGTTTCAAATAATGTAATTGTTAAGTATCGCCAAAATATTTATTTAAATAAATTAGACTATTAAGAATTTCTAGAAATTCAAGCTTATTTTTTAGTATAATAGCGAAGGCTTCCACGGCCGGAATCTATACTAACATTAGAATGTCTTCCGGGTTTGGACCGTGTCATAGTTGCAACCGGAGCTGCCAACGTTTCGCCCACTTTCGTAAGGGGCTTCATCAGGGCGTGAGATAAATCGCAAAACTCAAACAAGCAATCAAAATCTAACTAAGAACTTCTCAAAAGTTAGGTTATCCACTTGTAAAACAAGCCATAACCTAAACTATGAAAAGGTAAGAAAGAAAACGATAACCTGAATAAGCAAACGAAAATCTAACAAAGAACCACTACCGAGTTAGGTAATCAACTTGTGAACCAAGCTAGATTCTAAACTCCGTAGAAGTGACTTAAGAAGAAATGGTCTCCGTATTTAAAGGAAAAGGATCGTCACGGATGATTAAGTTCGACCCTGATTGGGTTACGGTTGCTAGGGGGCGTGTTTTTGATAAATGACTAATAACCGGGAACCAAAGAGGGGATAGTTCGAAACCATGATCGCGATTGAAGTTATTGGGGTGTTTGATGATTTCTATGCTTTCTCGGAATTTCCTGTTGAAAAAGAATGGAGATTTGGCAATCAATGAAACATTATCAAAATCTATCTTGTGACCTGTAGTAAAATGATGTTCAGCGACCGCAGACTTGGAAGTATACCTTTTCCTTATACAACGATCATGTTCTGAAATGCGAGTAATGACGGAACGACCGGTTTCACCAATGTAGACTAAACCACAAGAACAGGGAATTTGGTATACACCTTGAGATGAAAGTGTAGGAAATTTGTCTTTGGGAGAAGGAAGAATCTGAGAGATTTTGCCTGTCGAGTTGAATATGGGTTTAATACCATTCTTACGAAGGAGTTTCCCTATTTGATCTGTAACCTTGTGAATGTAGGGTAAAAAGGCCAATTTCGGGTTAGATTCGGGAGTAGAAATGTCCTTAGGTAATCGAGTACGTGGATGTAAACGACGATTAATAACTCTATGAATATCTCGCTTTACATAACCATTGTTCACTAAGGTTCTAGTAAGATGACGGAGTTCTGAGTCTAGATTCTCAGGTTGACAAATAGAAAAGGCACGATGGACCAAAGATTCAATAACAGAACGTTTCTGTGCAGGATGATGATGAGACGAAGCATGAAGGTATCTGTCCGTATGGGTGGGTTTGCGATAAACAGAATGGCCTAGAAGTCCGTCAGGCTTACGAGTCACAAGAACGTCAAGGAATGGAAGAGAACCGTTACTTTCGATTTCCATAGTAAATTTGATATCTGAGTGTTGATTGTTAAGATGATCAAGAAACTTAGACAATTCAAGATGACCATGAGACCAAACAATAAACGTGTCGTCAACATATCTAAACCACACTTTAGGTTTTAATATTGATGATTCCAAAGCAACCGTTTCAAAGGATTCCATAAAAATGTTAGCTACAACAGGTGATAGAGGAGAACCCATAGCAGCACCAGAAACTTGTTCGTAAAACTTATTATCAAATTGGAAGTAAGTAGAGGATAGACACTTTTCAATAAGAGGAACCAAACTCAAGTCCTTGCCATGTTGAGACAGAATCTGTTCGATGATAATAAGCGAATCCTTAATAGGAACTTTAGTAAAAAGTGAAGTAACATCAAAGCTCACGAGAAGATCTTGGGGTTCAAGTTTTATAGTTTCTAGACGTTGAATAAAATGCTGAGAGTTGAGGATGTGAGACGAGGTTTTACCTGTAAACTCGCAAAGAATGTTGGACAAGAACTTGGCTAGCTTGTAAGTAGGAGATTGGATAGTACTAACGATAGGTCGAAAAGGAATACCTTGTTTGTGAATTTTGGGAAGTCCGTATAGACGAGGTGGTTTAGAATCTGATGGGGTAAGTCGACGTTTAGTTTCAGGAGGTAGGTTGGAAGATTTGATGATTTGGCTAACCTCGCGTTCAATCCTCGAAGTGGGGTTATGGGTTAGAAGAGCGTAAGTTTCCTCAGACAAAATAGAATTGATTTTCGTAACATAATCAATTTGATTCAAAACTACAGTGGCGTTGCCTTTGTCGGCTGGAAGAACAATAATATCAGGGTTCTTACGAAGACTTTTTAGAGCTGACTCTTCCGACTTAGAAATGTTGGATTTAGGAATTTTAGATGATTCAAGGATTTTGCCAGTGTTAATACGAATGGGATCTGAGATGTGGCGAGGAAGATGTCTTATAGAAGACTCAATAGCACATAGAATATCTTCTTTAGGAATACGTTTGGGAGCAACCGCAAAATTCAAACCCTTAGAGAGCACCGATTCCTGTTCTGAAGTGAGAACCAAACTAGATAAATTGACAACCGTCTTTACTGAGTTAGTAGTAGAAGAAACTTTACGATTCTTGGATTCCAATAATTGAAACTTTTTGAGATGACCTTCAGTGGTTAGTCGTAGAGTGGTATCAGACTGCTGGTAAGTAATGTTGTCAAAAAATTTCCAATCATCCGGGGATAGAGTGTTGGCCAACTCAAGATGAAGATAAAAGAGTTGTTTCGAAATGGTGTCTAACTCTCGCCTAGTTTGCTTAATCCGTTCGCGTATCAACGCTAGACTAGCACGGTGTAGGATGTTTTTAGAAGAACGTGTCTGAATGTGGAACTTAATTTTGAGGAATGCAGGAATGATGTTGTGGTCACGACAGCGACTAAGAAAGGTTAAATTGCACAAAAGTTTGACGAGTTTGTGTCGAAGTTTGGAAAATACGGAGGTTTTAGAAGAAATATTCTCCCCGTAGAGATTGTTAATATAATAGCGAAGGCTTCCACGGCCGGAATCTATACTAACATTAGAATGTCTTCCGGGTTTGGACCGTGTCATAGTTGCAACCGGAGCTGCCAACGTTTCGCCCACTTTATGGCTTGTTTTACAAGTGGATAACCTAACTTTTAAGAAGTTCTTAGTTAGATTTCGATTGCTTGTTTGAGTTTTGCGATTTATCTCACGCCCTGATGAAGCCCCTTACGAAAGTGGGCGAAACGTTGGCAGCTCCGGTTGCAACTATGACACGGTCCAAACCCGGAAGACATTCTAATGTTAGTATTATTTTTTAGTGATCCCAAAATTTTTGGTATTACAATTTTGAGCAAATTAAACATTGGAACTTTGTCGTGTGAGGTATTTAATTGTTTCGTAAACAAAGTCAACAATATTCATATTAAATAAAATTGTCTAAAGCACCTATAAAAATATACATTTAATTTAATTACAAATAATGATAAACGTTTATAATTACGTATTCCGCTCTTGCTTAACAAAATACAATAAAATAAGTGATACAATTACGTGGGTTGCTAAATACATCGGTAACCGTATACGACAACGCAATAACAAAGCTAATAAGCAAAGTAAGAAAATTTTAAATGTTTTCTAGAATGGTAAATCTTTAATTAGATTTAATATTATACGCAAAGGACTAATGTTGCGTGTGACATATCTCAAACAAAACAGGAAAATTATTACTCACACTATAGGTACTAAATTTTATAAAGCTTTTTTATTTGCGTATCGTAATTGCTTCAACTAATCCTTAGTAACATACGCAAAGTGTGTTTAAAAGATACAGAAAAAGGAACATAACCAAATAAGAATATATACGTTTTTTTAAGTTGAAACTGAATAAAACAAGTGTTTAGATAGAAAACTAAGTAACAGGTGCATATTTTTATAATTTTTCCTTTTCTTTGAGGCACTGCAACATTTTATACATGCACGTTTTGTTTCACTGAGTTTTCTACAAAAATTCTTATGACAAATATCGCATATTTGCTTCTAAAATATAGATTTCTTGGCGGTACAAATGTAGCATCGCTTGCAAGACCGTTGTTCACTTTGAGCAGTAGTAGTCGATGAACCAGCTGCATCTACATTTAGAAATATTGACATACACTATGTTGTTGCCTTTTGCAAACTAATGCTTGATTTTGTTTGATTGGTGGTGTTACCAGTGCTTCTCATAATTTTGTTATTTGATATTTGATTTATTTGTTTTTTGTTCTTCTAGTTAGGATAAAAAGTTTTGCACTGGATTAAAGCAGCAATAAAAACCCATCTACAGCATTCATGAAGAATGTAAATGGCCACCTTTTGTTTTAGTATATGATAGCATCATCTGCGGTTTTACTTTTTTCTCCTCAACAATGTCAACTGTGCGATGAATTGTTGAGAGTAAGACAACTAACTTATATTTTTTCCCAAAAGTGTGATAAGACCGTTACTTTTCTTTATTGCGACATGAGAATTAGCGATTCTTACCCTAAATTCGGTGTAAGAATAAACAAACTCTTACACGAATGTTAGTTTTTTCAAAGTTGGTAACTTTACATCGTGAGTTGACGTTACACGTCAAGAAATCAAAATTATTGTAACTTAACAATTACAATTTAAATGTTGATGCCAAGATAAGATAAAGACGTCCTATTAATTCAAAGTTATTTATTTATAAAGGTATAAAGAGATAATTTTGTATGAAATTTTAGTTTAACACAAATTTCAATATGTCAAAGTGTAAGTGTTGCCAACTCAATAAAATATAAAAGTTTTCCAATGTTGTTTTAAAATAAAATTATACGAAAAATATTAAATATTGTATCGAAATAAAGAAAATAGTATAAAGGACACGTCATAGAATACGCTTCAATCACTCGACAGTTTCATAAACTCGCCGCTGCGCGGCTCGTGTATGAAACCCGGTCTGTGATTGAAGCGCATTCATTCTGTAACTTGCATTTTAATATACTATACTGCTAGTCCTAAATCTGTAAAGTAAGTGTCACATTTTACATTGCGATTACTACGTTGATAAGCCTATGTTAGCTTTTACACTACGGCACTTCTAAGACCAATTGCTCTCACATTTTCTTCTTTGCCCAAATATGACATACTCTGCAACGGAAAATACGTTTAGAAGTCTCACGCCTAGTAAATCGTTATGTCGTACTCATCAGGCTTTGCAGGAATATAGTTGTAAAAATTTACACCGACTTTTAAAAGGTACGAGTTGCTCTTCTACGGTTATGTTCTCTTCTGGCAAATAATACTTTCCTAGATTAGCATTTATTGCATCCCACACATCCCATATCGGTGCCAATTTATCTAACTTTCTTCTATTTCTTCTGGTTGTTTTATCTTCAAGTCTCATGAATCTTAAGGCGGTAAGAGCCACAAAGATTGCTATTGCTAATTTTCAAACCGTTGAAAATACAACATGCAACCCTTTTTTAAACTATAACTTTTTATACTTATATATACGTATGTACAAAAGTTTATATATTTAATTCATATAATATAGTGTCATGTTTCATAACCAAATAGACCAATAGTATCACTTAATTAAAAAATTAAAAAGAAATCTTTAACGTAAAAACGATCGTGACGACTTTGAAAATACAACTGTTTGACAATTATATTCTTGTAAAACTTTAAAGCTGCTTATTCCGTAAATGTTATTATTCTGTTAACTGTTCCTTAAAATTTATTGTTCTCGTTGCAGTTTACCCGAAAGTAGTTTCAAATTACTGCCGCTTGAATTTGAAAATGACGATACTTCAGTTTCAAAAAGTACAGAAATAAGAAACCGCGTGCGACTTATTTTATCGAGCAGTGCAAAAAACTAGCAGTACATGATCTACATTGCACTATGGGTAAAATGCAATTTCAAGCTTCAAAGAGCTTAGGGCCGGAATGTTGTCAACTTTTATGTATTAGTGTGAAAATTGTGAAAAAACTTTGAACTTATATACGCATCCACCAGAAACCCAAATACAAGTAAATGAAATGTTTGTTTGGGCAACAAATTCTATTGGAATTGGTTACTTTCAATCTGAACAACTTTTAAATTGCATAAATGTTCTAATAATGAGCAGTAAATATTATAGAAAAATTGAAAACACGGTAGGAAAGAATTGGGAGAAGTTACTAATTCAACAGATGTTATTAGCTGAACAGGAAGAAAAACTGAAGCAGGAGAGTTGGAACGAGGTATTCCATTTATTACAGTAGTCGTTGATGGAGGATGGGCGAAAAGGTCCTACGGTCACGGATTTTCTTCTCTTTCTGGAGTTGCTGTTATTATTGGAAAAAGAACTGAAAAGCTCTTATTTTTAGGAGTAAGAAATAAATTTTGCAGTGTATGTTTTGTTGCAAAAGAAAAAACAGTATCAAAAATCATTCTTGTTTTGAAAATTACAGAGGTGCTTCGACTGGTATGGAACAAGACATAATAGTAGAAAGTTTTAATAAAAGTGTTTAAGATCATGGTTTAGTATATAAATATATAATTGGAGACGGCGATTTGATTTGTTTATACGCGGATAATTGAAAGTGTAGCTTACGGGCATTTTGTTATAAAACTAGTGTGCGCTAATCATAGTACAAGGTGTTACCCTTCACAACTTCACAAACTCTCAGGAAATAGAGTGCACGATGTTGACTCAAGAAAGATTTTGGAAAAGCATATTCCTCCTCTAAGTATAGTAATGCGATCTGCTTTACGTAACAACTCAAAAGAAGAAATAAGTGTAGAAGAACTTCGGGGCAATTTGAAAAACGTATTCGGAGACCACAAAAAATGTCGTGAAGAATATTGCAAACGTAAATGTGAAAATGAATTCAATTATGTGGAAATTCTCAATTAAAGTCAACTTTTCTCTGAAGTTAACGTTGCTTTAGATTATGTTGTTTGTAAGGTTAATAGGCTTGTTACAAACAGTACAACGAATTATGCAGAGCGGTATATGTCTCTAGTTTCAAAATTTTCTAAAAATAAAAGAAATTTATATTCTAGACAATGTATAGGAGCCGGATTGTCTTTTAATAACGAACCTTCTTGACACAACAATTTTATCAATTCACGTAAACAATCCTATTTAATGGTTTTTTTGTAATAGAAGACAAAAGCATAATAAATTAAGAAAAAATAAAAAAACAAAACCCACAATTACTCGTCTAACTACAACAGACACTGAATATGAACCAGTTGCTGCACAACCGGACTTGGAACCGGAAAATTATCAAATCAAAAAAGACGAATTTAAAAAAAAAATTGTACAGTGAAGTTCAGGAAAGAACAATCATAGAAGAAAAAACCAGAGATCAGCATAAAAATCAAACTTGGAAAGCTGTAAGACGTGATCATCTTACTGCTTCTAATTTTGGAAGAATTTGTAAATGTTTAGATGCCAAGTCGTGTCATAAAACTGTGAAAGATTTCTTGTATAACAGCAATAAAGAATTATGCACCCCTGCAATTATATATGACCAAGCTAACGAAAAAAGGCATCAGATTTGAATAAATTACAAACGCAAAAAAAATTACACGGTGTGGTGTGCTTGGTTCAGGAAAATATTCTTTTTTAGCTGCATCACCAGATGGAATGCTTGAATTCTTGTCGCAATGCAACTATAAAAGACATCCTCTCAAAACCCCTAGAAAACATTTGTGTGTGCGTTACGTTGACGGAAATTTAACATTAAAAAAAAAAACATAATTACTTCTTTCAAATTTAGTGACAAATGCACATTGCAAATATTACGTATTGTGATTTAGTTTTGTTTACTGACATAGATATTCAAATACTTCAAATGGAAAAAGATACTAAGTTTTGGTTAGAAGATACACAGAGAGAAATCTTTGTATATTTTATCTACAATTGTTAATCAAAAGTACACAAATTGGGTCTGAAAAAGTGACAAAACCAATTTGTGCAGTTTCATTGCATTCATTTGTGCAACTGTACAAACAGTTTTTTTTTTCATTACATATAAGCAATTTTTACATTTTAAATTGATATTACAATTTGTTTAAAAAATGCTCTAAAATAGATAGTAAAGTTTTACACAATGTTGTCATATTTTTTTTAAAACTATGCTTGAAGTATTTTTACCTAATGGTATATTATCTAGATACATATTCTCATTGGTTAATTTTGTACAATATTGTGCAAATTATTATTATTTTGTATAGCTTTTTATTGTAAAACTTTATGCATCTTGGTTAAATGTTATTTACTTAAAAGTAACATATATTGGGTGAATTGTCAATAAAGCATTGCAAATCTTAAGAGCATTATTTATTTATATTTAAATGGTATACTTATTTTATATACTTATTTTTTTCTTCGAGGGCTATCTTAAAATTCCATTACTGCTTGTTAACGATTCACTCCTGATTTTTTTATAAATGTAGTTGATTTGTCCGTTGCTACAGCAACTAGTTTGGTTGCCTTCTCTAAAGGGAGAATTTATCAAAAAACTTCACAACATTTTTAATAATGTTTCTTGCTTCGAAATGAATGGTTTTCTTTGATTTAGATTTCATGTTGATAAATAACAGCTAAAACAATACAGAAAGTAAGTAGTGTAAAAATCTCCATCAGAAATTAGCTGTTGTTCGTAGAATTAACGATGGAATTAAATACAGAATTTAAAGTAATAAGTGAGGTTAAGCTTTTGGGTTAAACTACAAAGGTTACACTTAAAAAATGTTATAAATACACTTACCTTGTTCAAATAACAGTGTTTCAAAAAGTCTTAACAAAAACTAACTGAATAACTACGAATTTTTCAGAAAACAGGAGGTAAAGATGTAAACAAACCCAACGCAATCAAGGAATTTTGATTGTAGACATTTTTTCAAGCGGACGGTAGTTGCTAATTGTGATTGATTGAAACATTTATCGCTTCAAATTTTTAAAGTTAGTTTATATATTTTCCGGAAGAGGGAACGTTCACCATAAAAAATTACTGCTATTCTACAGTTCGTTCAATTTTTTTCTTTATTCCGAGTTGAAAAGAATTGCATAATCTTATTGTAATATATATTATCAAAGCTGTACGAGAAACTAAAACAAAATTGTGCAAAATACTAGCACATTGTTGTCGAAAACAAAACATACTAAAGTTTATAATATTTTTCAAACAATCTGTGAAATAAAACTTCATAACCTATTTATCCAAACGTATTAAATAAAAGCGTGCAAGCCTATGGTATAAATATAAACAATTGTAGTAATATCATCAACAATACAGTTATGCACAATCTTGTGCAAAATTGTGATGCAGCATTTCTCTCTGTGTATGGTTCCAAAACTAAGAAATTTTTATCATGATTGCATGTTACCAGATTTAGTAGATCCTAGGTTATCTCGGGGAATGAGAATTAGAGACCCATTAAAAATTATAGAAGCACAAGAAAGAAAAAAATGTTATCTAAGAAATAATTTACTAGAAGTATGTAATTAAATGAGTATTTGCATATGTTTTACGTTTTGAACATTGTAAACTTTAATAAAGTAATATCACTTAATATTTTTACTAATGTTATTTTCTTTGTATCTAAGTTACACACTTTGCATTACAGAGTTGTTACAACACGACTAATTATTAATTTCTTATATACCGACAATTTTTCCCCGTTTGCCTAATATGATCTTAATTTTCGATATTCGCACTTTTACAATTTGTAATAAACCAAACAGTGCGGTAATAGCAAAATAGTGAAAAGTGAAAAAAGTTTTGTGTAGAAAATAATCGGATTGTTCATAAGCTTCGTTGCAATTTACAAAAACTTTAATACTAAATGTAACTGCCAATACTACATTTGGCATCGCTTAATTCATTGATGGAGTAGGTAATAACACAGTAGTACTAATAGTAACGGTTTTACTTAAAAATCTGTAGATAAGTTTTTATTCAGCAAATAATAAGAATAATGCACCTTTACGTCAGTAGTTATAAACCCACCCTTGCCGCCGGAGGTCAAGATTATTTCTTATTGTTCGTATACGTAAGCGGTACCTCTTAAAACTGTAAAAAGTATTAGAATTTACTAGATGCCTATTTTTAAAATTGCCACGTAACAATGGAAGGGGGAATGGAAAAAAAAAAAGAAAAATAATCATAATAATAACCATATTATACCCAGATGTTGTGCTTACTCTTTGGCTAGCCTCACCGCAGATGGTCGTAGGTCAAGATCCAAGTACATACAGCAATCTTCCTGAGTCAGCAAAAGCCCGTTGCGCCATCTTTTTTTCAATAATAAACCAATATAAAATGTCTAGTCAGAAAAAAAGGAAAATTCCTACACCTGTAAACCCTCAAGGTACATTTACCAACTCAAAAATACCCAAAATATAATAATAAGTATTTGTTAAGAGAATGTTTCTTAAAAATAGACAATAAATATCAACTGGTACGCCACTGGTTACACATAAACACATAAATAATTAACAAAGTAAATTACAAGCGGTAGCAGGTCTAAAATGGACTCTAAATCCTTATTAGTTACAATTCCGCATTAACTGAATAAAATTTGTTATTTATATGTTTTGATTACAAAGAAATTTAATAGATTCGAATGCGTCGTAAATAATTACACACAAAATTGAAGCAAGCAAGCAACGTATCAGCAATTCAGATAAGTATTCTATAATTTTTACTTTCACATTAACGTGGTAACGTGACACTATGAACGGTACACATCGCGCAAACAGGATTCCAGAACGTTCGGTGAGTAACGACACGATCCAACGCCGTGTCCCCGGTTGGTTTGTCGGCGGACTTAACAGTTAAATAAATACCTTTCGGCACCGGTTATATCGCAGCCACAGATTACGGAGGTTAAGATAGGAAACGCCCATAAGCTACCTGTACATAAGGGCGACCAGCTTTTGTTGAATTTAGTTAACATTTGAGACGTCCACAGCGCTATAGTTGCTTGAAAATGTCAGAATATAGGCGGTAAATTTGAAAACCTAAGTGACGGAAATGAGAAACCAAAGGAGTCGCCAAAGAAACTGACAGTACAGTATTTCTATCAAATCTGTATTTGATAGAAATATTGTCTCACTATTATTATGAGCAATAAAAATTATTTAAAATTAATATAAATGTATCTACAATTAGAAATAAAAATTAAAACATCAGGATCGTTAACAGAATTTTTCATATAGTATAATAATGGAAATTATAAGTATAATTAGTAAAATCAATAAAAAGGGGCGATTTTACGTAAGTAATACATACTAAATAAGTACAGTAATGTAATAATTAGTCATAATAAGAAAACTAAAAGAGCCACTAATTTTAATCTATCACATTATTAATGTAACTCAAACGCAATATTATAAATCCATTCGTGCAATACTTATTATAATAATTATACCTGGATGAACATGAAGGAAAGATTGCCAACTTCTAATGCTTTGAGGAGAAGGTAAATTTAATGTCACAACAGCATTTCTGTACCCTTTGGGTAATTGGGAGAAGAATAATACCAACTTAAACATAATTGCTTCATATCGTCTGTATATCTGCGATTATATTTGCTGACAAGTGATGATTTCAACTCGTTTACAAATAGCGTATGGCTATCTTTTGACAAAGTTTTTTTTTATTCTTTTATCAAAAATCAGACTCGTGGTTGCTTTGTAGCTATTCTGTTATTCATCGGCATATTGGAATAACAAAAGCATGCTGACAATTTTTGTCTTCGGAAAAGTTTACATTCGAGTTTGTTACATTCTAACTTAATCCGATCCAACTTCCTCTTGGTTGTTGGTGTGTATTGTTTAATTGATCGTCCCTTCTTAACAGATGTTTGGGGAGGTGTTTGAAAATCTGTAAAAAAACATGATGAACTGTTTCAAACACAAATTAAAAACTTACCCTCATTCTTTCTCAACATTTCCATGATAACATTGTGAACGTTGTCATCAATGAGTTATAAATGCAATATGACCCACGGCTCATTTTTAACTGCTTACACAACACAAGTCCTTGAATTTCAACACAAAAAATGACAAAAGCATAGATTAATATCCTTCACTGATCTTACGATTGCTCTAATTACAACACAAGTCTTTGAATTTCAACACGAAAATCACAAAAGCAAAGATTAATATCACTTCACTTATTTATCAATTACTCACAAATATTAATTAAATTATAAAACACAATTACACCTTTGAATATATTCAAAGAATTACACAAACACAGTTAACCAAACTATTAATGAAAGAAATGTCGGGAATCAGCTGCACGTAGGTAAGAAAGATATTTTCAAAGATTAGGGATTAATTATGAGTAGTAAACATTTAAAGCAATCGATGGCACTAATATGCATATGGTCGTCGTGTTTCCTATCTTAACCTCCGTATTCTGTGATCGCAGCGATACCCCTAACTAGATGGACCCAGATCATCTGGACTTCGGCGAACACACTTTGTCTGAACGAGCGCCCTCCTTAACATTGTACCTTCAGCGAGATTGCGACTTCGTTATTCCATTGCTTATAACGCCATTAAAACAGAAACGAAAGTAATAAGACGACAACCATAAGAGAAATAGCGAGCGAGAGAAACGAGCTAAAATAACCCAAATTAGTTAATACCTCGTTAATATTTCATTCCAGGTAGATACTAACCTACTTTATGACGCCATTGGAGAAAATATTCCGTCACTTCGTTTATACGTAAAATATCCGACAGGATTTGTTAAACATTTTTAAAATGGAAACCTATTTGCGTAAGATGACAATTGATAAAAGCAAACCAAATTCTTACCAATTGTTCCCGTACATACTTTGACCGTTGACTGAAGAAAACGCTTTGACACATGTTAACTAAGAAATATATCGGAAATCACTTCCAAGAAGGCCGACTAATTGCGCCCTCTACCCGCATAAAGCTACGAATATCATTCGAGGTCAGATAAAATACGCATTAAAATGGTAAGTTGCCTAACCATCAGGTGAAATTATTATCGAAGTAAGAAAATAACGTTAGAAAATTACGAATGTTAGCAAATTTAGAATGACTCCTATTATATCTTGCAAATCCTTCTGACTCAATAGTTTTTTACTCATTCTAAAGTCCTATTTAGAACTTCTAAGTCTAATTTAATAACTATTACCGAGTACATTCAGTACGTACCTAATTTTTATTGTCAATAAGAAAACTAACACACTTTAACAGCAAGTAATAGAAATGATTTGTAACGTTATAAAAATTTAATCTTTACACACTTTTTACACTACAACACTGCATCACAGTCAAAGCAAGACTAACTCCAACCTCAACAAAACTGGTTCAACACAGCAAAATCTTGTCCAATGATGCACTTGACGTTTAGACAAAGAGTTCCTTATTAATTTAATTTAATTAAATTTGGCATCATTGATATTCTTGTAAATAAAAAATAGATAAGAAAAATTTGAAAAAACAAGAAGTATTTGTGAAATTTCTAAGAAAAAACACCGAAGAAAGTTGTGTTCTTTGACATTGTTGACGCAGCATAGACCGTTGCACTTTTCAAAATTTACTTATGCATATTAGTATTGAATAATACAGTTTACAGACGTTTTTAACAGTTTTGTAAACTTTTTGCATAAACATACAAGTTTTCAGTAGGTTTTGGCATTTTACTAACTAAATTCTTACAGAATATGCCTAAACACCATATGAGATGAGTTCGGACGCATTTAAAATAAAAAAGTAAAAGCTTTCAATTGCGCAAAATAAATTATGTCCTAGTATTTGGATTCTACGATAATTGAACTACACTTTGCAAAAATATATTTTGAGTATTATTTTAGTTTGAGAGAAATATGTAGCCAATTTTAAAAACTGCACGTGTCCTTGACGTTATTGTAAAACCAATAATAAAAAAATAGAAAAAAGGGAATAAAATATTGAAGTAGTTTTTAATTTTGTTAGTTTAGATTTAGATGTAAATCACCTTGCTAAAAAATCGTAAATAAACAGTACCTTGACAATTTTAAAGAATACAGTATTTATTGACAAAACAGAATTCAAATTAATTATATACGGTTTTTAACAATAGCAATTTTAAAAAATCTGTTTATTCTAATTTTAAATTAGTATTTGCTGATTTTTTAATTTGTTTAATCAAATTGTAATTGCCCGAAAATTAATATCTTAAACTAATAATTGATTTAGTGATTCGTTTTCGCTGATTATTGTGCGTAGAAGACTAATTTTAATCGTGTTACGTGATTATCTAAAACCAAGGGTTCTTTAGTTTTTGCTTTATAAATCAATTGTTTGGTAGAAAAAGGTTAAAAGTTTTTGTTAGTTCACTTCGTAATTCTTTTCGGACGATTGCCAAAAGTTTTAAATGTCTTGCGCTTGAGATTGATTACACAAGATACGTTAATTCGATAAAAAATGTAATTTACATGGCGTTGCTAATAAAATATGTTAAATTCGCGTAAATTAGATGTATTACTTTAATAAATTAGAAGTTTGTAACAGTTATTATTAAAAGCATTTTAAATATTACTAGATTTATTTGCATGACAATGGGAAAGCCTTTATTGTTGGCTTCTATAGGAAAGCATTTTTAGTTTGTAGCGAACAATATATGTAATGGTCTTCTCGACAAATTAAGCAATTGATCCCGATCAAATTAAATGATTCAATTTGTACCCAACCTTTATAAAGATGGATAATTATTAACCTTTTTAGTTTCGCAAATGTTAGATAAATGATTTTAGTACAAAGCTGATAAGAAACAAATTACAAAATTCGAGTTTATAGAAACACGTCCAAACCGATATAAACCGAAAAATATCTAAAAATGCATAAAAACTAAAATAATACGATTTTAGTGTGTAATAGACTCTGGTAAACGTCAAGATAAAACTCGATATTTGAAAATAAATTGGTTATTTGTATATGCAATTTTCTTTCATTCAATTGCATTTGCTCCAATAACTTTTCGTGTATATAGTACGTATAAGATTGCTTCTGGTTTGAAAATAGAACGATGTTTTACATTTAAAAAATACGTTAATAAACTTTCAACATACCAGAAAGTCGATTTATAAAATTATATTAATCAAAAGCATCTGGGCGTTAAAAAATAAATTATGTGAATTACAATTTTTAAAAAATCTGCAGTTTTAGGTTTTTTCTTAACGTTACGTTTTGAAACTAATTAAAATGATTAATTACAAAAAAATTATATTAAAAAAAAATTTCTTTGTTAATTTTTGCGTTGTAATCAGATTGTTGTATATAGTGTTTTATGTGTTAAGTGAGCTTTCATGCGTTAAAGTTTAGTTGTAATGGTGCTAGTGTACAGGTTGTTATCAACACGAAAATAAAAACAGTATATTATGTTACAAGTGTAAAAATGCGCTTATATCTCACGATTGTAAAAAGTTGCAGTACGTGACATAGTTGAATGATGCAGTCATACGTGCGCATATAAAGATTTTTTACGTGTTTAACAAACTTTATTTTTCCGCAATTGCATCTCTTTTTCGACTTCATTACTATATAGTAATGTTTTATAAACACATTTAAATTTAATAAAAAAAATTATAAATAAGATCATTATATGTTTATTTTAATTTTATTAAAAAGTAGCTCATTAATCGCATATTTGATAAACTTTAATAATCTGTGTGAAGATATAACAAAAAAAAATTATTAATCGGTTTAATTTAAACAGAAATACGTTCTAAGCCTTTTTCAACAAACATTTGTAAGTTTTATGAATTTTCAACTAGCAAATTTTTGTTATGTCTTTTAAACTTTGTATAAAGAGTGAAGTGCAGTGATTAAAACTGTTTGTTTAGTATAATAATTCATATTATAATGTTTAGTAAAGTGTTTTGTAAACTTTTAAGAGTATGTTTAAATTGAATATACAATTTTTGCATTTTCAAGTTAGGTATGACGAAAACTGTATTATAAATAAAAAACTTAAACTTATATCTACGTATTATTACTAAAACGTAACCATTTACAAGGAACAACATTTGAATAATGTGTAAATTAGTTATAAACTTGGTAGAAACAAAACATATCGGATTAGATTACGTTTTTTTTATAAGCTTGAAAAAATAGTTATACTTAACCAGAAACCTTTAGTTAGAAAATAAAAACTTTAGTTTTGTTTAGTTTTTTATGTTAACACGTTATAAAATTGAAGTCGCAAATTAATAGAGCAATCAGTAAAAATACTCTGTTCTTACAATCGATTATTGAAATAAGACAGATTACTCTAGTTTCAGATAAAATGAGAATATAAAAGGTAATCGTTTAAAGTTGCAAAGTACGCGTGTGCCAATGTAAATAAATAGCGTAGATAACTAAAAGTGAATCTTATCTGCGGGCACCGTTTATAGACCTCCAGTGATAGTCATATATAAATTAATTGTAAGTTGTTTTTCTTAAATATCGTTAGCTATACATTTTGTTAGTGATAGTTGTATTGTGTTTTAGTTTATATGAAAGAAAATTCTAGAAAAATGGAAGAAAAACCTTGCAAAAATTGTCAAAAAATAGAACAAAACATTTTGAAAAAATTTTTAAAAAAATTATTAAGAAATTTTCAAAAAATAGAAAAAAGAATATTATAAACATTTTCAGTAAATTGTTCAAAAACTTAAAAAATTGATAAAGTACGAACAAACAAAAAATCGAATTAAAACTATCCAAGAAGGGATATCGTCAATCTAGTACAACCTGCAGCTCAGGTTAATAGTTGGAGCAACAAGCAAAAAACGACGTCTTTAACGTGGAGAAGCGCTTAGAATGTTTCTGACTACCACCAAAAAAACTACAAATTGTTAGTTTAACGTTTCGTAATGACATACGGAGATAAAAATAAAAATCGAGTTTAAAAAGTTAAAAAGTTTGAGACCGACGTTGCCAGATTGACACGGCTTGCGTATCGTATAGCACAAGATACCTTCCTTGAGCAATTAGTTATTTAAAACCTTTAAATGCAATGAAATGGGTTGCAATTAACATGCCCAACCGTTGCAGCTGCACTTATGTCACACTCACACATGATTTAAAAACTACAATTGAGACTAAATATAAATGCAAAACTATAGTTCTACGTTTTCCTGCGACATCCATTTGATTTTTGAGATCCCATCTGTCGGTTGTTTCGACTCATTCAATTTTCATCAAAAAATATTTTGGTTTCTAACTGAGCTTGTTGGTATTCAAATAATTCCTAGCGCAGACCAACCTCCACATAATAAGCGTACGGATATGTATACTGCAGAGTATAACGACATTTACCTAAAGGTCCAGCTCTCGTAGATAAATATTGTGAATGGAGTTACGTTCTTAAGACATCAATTCTAATTAATTTGCGACTTAAGTTTTTCTAAGGTATGAGCTTCTAGTTTAAGAGATTTGAGTAATTTATGCATCTTTCGTAGTAAAATAAATATTTTTTTAACGTTTCTCTTGCATGAACGTGCAATGATGCGTGAGCTATATTAGGGTTTTCTTTGTATCTCAAGCTTCTGTAGTATTCTGGTTTGTGAGAACACATCCAACCGAAGTCGTAATTACAATTATAACATTGCGTTGATTACAATCATCGTTCTTCTTAATGCATATGTGAAGACCTAATGTTAGTTAAGTAAGAAGTTTAAATAATTTAAAAATACAAATTCGTGGAAACATAGATATAAGCAATTAACATTGACAAGGATTTATGGTCATTTCAAAGCATTTTGTAAAGTATTATAAAACTCATCCTAAAAGACAGGAAACTTGTTATTGGTAAGAAGCTGTCCTAAAATGCGCGTTCAGCTATATGCAACACGCTGATTTTTATTGAAAAAAGTGTGTATTTATAATATCCATTGTATTATACTTAAAAACGCTTAAGTATTGACATTGGTCCTTCGGAAGCCGGATTCTATACAATTTTTATATACGGTTTCGGAAGAGGTGAAGTGTAACGGTTTATCGCAAGATCTAATTTCTCGGTAACAACCACCACGCTGCCACCATTTGACGTACGGTTATCGCAAGATATATGTTCTCGATAACAATAAAAAAAACAAGAAATTCACAAAACTGCATTTAACGGATTTAAAACATCACCAGTAAGTGAATCACATTTCCTTATTACGCATTTTCTATTATTCACGACAAACATGCCTCAAACATCGACTGTCGATGAACATGCAACAAAATAAAAAAAAACTAGTAACGAAACGCGGAAGTTGTAAAACAATAATCACAAATTTTAACACGTTTTTAACAAAAATTAAATCAGAACCATTATTAACCGACAAAAATATAGTACAATTAAAAACACGGGCTGAAGTATGTAATAAAACTTTCGCTGACTTTGATATAATTCAAGAAGAAATCGAGTTATTAGACGATAGCGAATATCAAACAATTCAGGGTGATGAATTTGAAGAGTTCTATTTCGAAACAGTAGCTGAATCAGAAATATTAATTCAACAGCACACTAGAGAAATCGCGTCTTCGTCTAGATCAGAATCAAACGCATTTCTTAATCAAACTTCATCGCACATTAAATTGCCGACAATTCAACTTCCGGCATTCGATGGTTCATTCGATCAGTGGATGAAATTTCATGACACATTTGATTCTGTGGTACATAAAAATGACACACTCAGCGATGTTCAAAAATTTCAATATTTGCGAAGTAAGCCTAATAAAGTCCGCAGCGGAAACCATAAGTTCATTATCGATTAGCTCATCGAATTACTTAATTGCGCGGGATAGATTATGTAAACGGTATTATGATAAGAAATCAATAGTAGAAAATCATTTAAAAACGTTGTTCGCGTTACTTCATGTTCAAAAGCATTTAAACCTATCACTTAGGAGTCATCTTGACAAGTTTATCAATAATGTGCAAGCATTGGAAATACTAGGACATCCTACAATCGATGATTTATTAATTTTTATAGGGGTACCAAAATTGGATAGTATCACTCGGGATAAACGGGAAGAAAGGACTGTAAATATAGATTTTCCTACCGTGCATTATCTTACAAAATTCCTACAAGAACGATGTAATGTTTTAGAATCTCGCGTACACAAAGAACCACAAATTCAAAGCAAAACTCAAGTTAGTCAACCGTGGAAGATGAAAAACAGCGGAACTGCACCAAATACAATTAAATCTTACACAATTTCTCAACAAATTTTCCCTCATTGCAAAGAACAACATCATTTATATCAATGTAAACATTTTCTAGAGTCAAATGTTGATGCAAAGTATAAAATCGTAAATGAATTGAAATTGTGTTCAAATTGCCTTAGAACTAATTATCAAGCACGATTTTATAGAACTGGAGGATGTAGAAATTGTAATGGTAGACATAACACGCTTTTACACAGAAAATCTGCACATACAAATCAAATAACGGCAAACGTAGTGCAAAATCATGCTGAAAGAGTAAACAGCATAAGCGAAGCATCAACAGCAAACTTGGAAACGGAAGCTGCTGTCAACCATCGTCACTGATATCGTAGATAGTAAGGAAAGTACAATGCAATTTCGCGTACTATTAGATAGCGGTTCGCAATCTAATTTTATAACGGAATCGTTAATTAAAAAATTGAATATTGCGACAGAAAAGGTGAACATACCATTAATAGGAATCGGACATTGTAATACGAAAATCAGGAAAAGGGTTAAAGCAACCATTAAATCACGCATAAATAATTTTGTTGTTGAACTGCAATTTCTTGTAATACCAATCATTACACAGCAGTTGCCAGCAATCGATGTGCCGTCAAACAGCATACAAATACCTGCAAATATTATACTGGCGGATCCAAATTTTAGCAAATCATCACCAATTGACGGTTTAATAAGAGCAGAATTATTCTGGCAATTACTTTGCGTTGGACAGATAAAATTACCATTTCATTCTAATCTGCAATTACAGAAAACCCAATTTGGTTGGATTGTAGCAGGTCAATTGAATAATTTAATATCAAATCAAATCAAGCCTACTCAAACGTATTTGAGTTGCCTCGAAGATAATTTAAACACAACAATGAAATGGTTTTGGGAACTTAAGGAACCAACACAAAGGGATCAAATGGTAACACAAGAAGAACAAAGTTGCGAACGACATTTAAGTAAAAATACAACTAGAAATGAGTATGGGCGATTCATTGTTAAATTGCCATTCACGAAATGTATCGAACAATTAGGACAATTGGAATCCATGGCATTAAGCGGATTTTATTTATTAGAAAAACGATTGAACAAAGACATAAACTTAAAACAACAGTACAAGGACTTCATGAAGTAGTACGAAGAACTAGGCCACATGACAGAAGTTGAAGAGAATTATGAACTCAAAGACGGTTATTGTTTACCACATCATTGCGTCATAAAGGAAAGTAGCAAAACATCAAGACTGCGTGTAGTGTTTGATGGGTCTTCCAAGACAACAACGAATCTATCGTTAAACGATACTCTACTAGTAGGTCCGATCATACAGAGTGTCCTTGTTTCTATTATGTTAAGATTTAGAATGCACGGATATGTAATTACTGCAGATATCACAAAAATGTACAGACAGATTTTGATCGCAAAGGAGGACAGAAAGTATCAGAAGATCTGGTGGAGGTATGACAGCAACGATCTAATCAGATGTTACTCGTTAAACACGGTGACATATGGAACTGCGTCAGCGCCATTTTTGGCAGTTAGATATCTAAACGAAGTTGGTAATCAACCAATGGAAACAAATCCACGCGAAGCCACAATAATTCAACGGAACTTCTACGTTGACGACTTAGTTACAGGAGATCAACCAAAAGGAAGAGTTATTAGACATATACGAAAACATTACCAACATTTTATTGCAAGGTGGTTTCGAACTTAGAAAATAGAGAACAAACAACAAAGAAATGACAAATCTAATCTGCCACTCAAATAAATTAAAAACAATAATGAATTTCGACAATGATAAAACCTCAAAAACGCTGGAATTATTATGGAATCCTACAGATGATTGCTTGTAATATTCAACAAATATTATAACAAATATGAAGTTACGAAACGAAGCATATTGTCTGCAATTTCACAACTTTATGATCCGTTGGGAATAATCGGACCCGTCATTGTTAAGGCAAAAATATTAATGCAAGGGTTGTGGCAATTAAAGGTAAATTGAGACGAATCAGTGCCAATGAACATATTTTCAGCTTGGGTAGAATACTACAATCGATTACATTTATTAAGTGATTTAAAATTACAGCGCAATGTCTTGAAAGACAAAAACTATTATGAAATAGAACTACACGGCTATTGCGATGCTTCTGAAGCTGCTTATAGTTGTTGTATTTATATTCGAACTACAGATGAAAAAATAATTACGGATCACAATTACTATGCTCAAAATCAAGAGTAGCGCCGTTTAAAGCCACATGGTTACCACGATTAGAACTTTGTAGTGCATTACTCTTAGCTGAATTGCAACACAAGGTTAAGCAAGCTGTATGTATTCGATTTAATTGGGAATATTTTTGGACCGATTCTACAATATTTTTATGTTGGATTACTGCGCCATCAAAATCGTGGAAAACATTTGTGGCAAATAGAGTAAGTCAGATTCAGCAACTTACAGAAGTTTCTGCCTGGAGACATGGTGGCACAAACAACAACCCTGCCGACATCATATCCAGAGAGTCAACGCCAGAAGCATTACGCAATTTAGCGTTTTGTTGGCATGCTCCAGATTTCATAAATTACGACTCATCACAATGGCCACAGCAATTAAAACTTCCAGAAGTTACACAAGAAAGAAGATCAGAAATATTTTTAACAACAACTTTAAAATCATTTCAATTACTGGAAAAATTCTCTTATTTATGCTAAAGCGAGTAACAGCATACTGCTTACGTTTTATACACAATTGTAAGCGATAAAAAGAAATGCGAATTTTTGAGCAATTATTAGTAGAACAAATACAAGAAGCCACAGTAAAAATCTTAAAATTATGTCAACAAGACAAATTTAAGCAAGAATTAAATGCACTATCTAAAGGAAATCAAATCAGTAAAAAAAGTAAATTACTTTCATTAAATCCTTTCGTCGATGATAATGGATTAATTCGCGTCGGTGGACGTATAAAAAGAGCTGATGTACCATTTCAACAAAGTCATCCAATAATCTGACCAAGTAACCATCTTCTCACATCACAGATTATAAATTATAAACATCTACAGCATATTCATGGTGGAGTGCAATTTATCTTAGCAGCAATACGATCGCAATTTTGGCCAATTGGCGGTCGCAACACGATAAAGGGAGTATTAAGAAAATGCATACGATGCTGCAGGTCACAACCACGAATAATTGAACATATATTGGGCAACCTACCTACAAATCGAGTTTAGATAACTCGTCTATTTACAAATTGTGGGGTTGATTACTGTGGTCCATTTAAATTATACCACAAACGTGCACGAGGAATTGTACCACAGAAAGGATACGTCGCGGTGTTCGTGTGCTTTACGACGAAAGCAAGTCATTTAGAATTAATATTAGACTTAAGTACTGAAACTTTTTTGAATGCCTACAAACGTTTTATATCTAGGCGGGGAAACGTAGCCAACCTTTATTCGGATAATGCTACAAACTTTGTTGGCGCAAAAAATAAATGGGAAAAAATTACAAATCAGTTAAAATCGCCCGATTATAAGAAAAAAATTTAATGATTATTGATTGAGTGCAATACAAAATGGCACTTCATACCACCTCGATCGCCACATTTTGGAGGACTTTAGGAGGCAGCTGTTAAAACCACAAAACATCATTTAACACGAGTAGTTGGAAATAATGTTCTTACTTACTAAGAAATGTCTACATTAATCATACAAATAGAGGCATGTTTGAATTCACGTCCTTTAACCCCAATCTCCAATGATCCAAATGATTATATCGCCCTAACTTCTGCTCACTTCTTAATTGGTGATTCGCTGAAGACTCCTACAAAACCAAACATTTCAGTAGTAAATGTAAATCGATTATCACATTGGAAACGAGTCCAATACATGTTTCCAGGATTCTGGAATCGTTGGTCTAGAGAGTATTTATCACAACTTCAACAGCGTGTCAAATGGAAGTCAAGATCCATCCAACATTAAGATAGGAGCTATGGTAATCATTAAAGATGACAACCTTTCTCCGCTCAACTGGAGACTAGGAAGAATTACAATGCTTCACCATAGAGACAACAGCGTGACCAGGGTAGCGTCAGTTCGCACAGCAAGAGGGACATTTAAAATTGCTATGCAAAACTTAGCCTTTCTACCAATCAATGATTAGGTGTTTAATGTTTTAGTGTTTTGGTGTTTAGTGTTAGAGATTAGGTTTCAGTGCAGTGAACTATTTGTGTTATTTATATTTAGCTTATTGAAAGTATAGTCTTTTAAGGCGGGCGGAATGTTAAGACCGAATGTTAGTTAAGTAAGAAGTTTAAAGAATTTAAAAATACAAATTCGTGAAAACGTAGATATAAGCAATTAACATTTACAAGGATTTATGGTCATTTCAAAGCATTTTGTAAAGTATTATAAAACTCATCCTAAACGACAGGGAACTTGTTATTGGTGGTTGTTAGTTAAATAAAAAGGGTGTTTGGCCCTTGATACTCAAAATTTACGGTTTCTTTTTTGTAACAAAAAATGTAAGATGCTGTCCTAAAATGCGCGTTCAGCTATATGCAACACGCTGATTTTTATTGAATAAAGTGTGTATTTATAATATTCATTTTTTTATACTTTTGCAGTTTTACTGTCGTCGTCGCCATTCGTTAACCAATGCTTAATTATATGACAATCAGTAGAAGCCTAATAATCCATATTGCATTTGAAACAGAATATTGTTTTACAATGAAAACAAATCGACTATTTTGTTTTTGATTTTCTACTCCGTATAACCACTTGACAGTTTGAACTTAGACTAAAGCAAAGCTCTGGGTAAGATTTTACAAAATTTGTGAAAGTGTACTGCCTCCAAGACAACAAAACGCAGCAAATTTTAAGGTTAGTTTAACCTAGGAAGTTAGATAACGTTTTAACCCATGCTTTAGAGTTTGACGCAGCAAAACAGGTGTCGCATTGAAGTCCCCATAAGCTCCACTGTGCTGTAAATATGCGACAAATGTTTTGGAAAAAGGAGTGACGACTTCAAAATGCGATAAAATAAGCCATCTACGACAACACTGTACTTAACCTAAATAAAAGACAAGAAGAGCGCTCAAAAGTTTGAAATGAGTTGACCAAAAAAGACAAAAGCTATTTTCATCTAGTCATGTACCAAAAATTGTCATTTGAATTGTATCGCATACAGAACAATTGCACATTTGCCGTGATGGACAGATCAATGAACAAACTGCTCAAATGATAAAACTACACCAGTAACAGTACGACTTTGAACGGCAACTGACGAAAAAATAGCTACTCACAGACAAGTAAAGTAATCATTAGTTTAGAAAATAAAGTACACAATCATCAAGTACTAGTAGCGGACATCACAGAAAAAATATTTATGAAATAAACGTTATAAAACAATATGGATTTTATTTGTATATAAGACATAATGGAATCATGATTTATTTATATTTCAATAGAAGAAACGTTTCTTACTTAGGCTGGTAGTAGTAAATAATTTGTTTCTTCTTCTTCCTCTTACGTTAAACCTACTGGCTTGTGTTTTCCGGCTTATCCTGCAAGTCCTGGGAATTTGACTGCCATGTCTCTCTCCCACTCTTATAAGGTCTTCCTGGAAGACGCCTGTTATCCACCTTACCATCCCTGGCGATTTTTACAATTTGTGACTCCTCCATTCTATTGATATGGTCGTTCCATGACATTCGTCGTTGACGTGACCATCTGAAAATATCTGGGACATTACATTTTTTGCGAATCGCAGAATTCCTAATTCGGTCTCATATCGTAACGCCTGTCATGCTCCTTAGCGTTTTCATCTCTGCCGCCCTAAGTATTTGTTTAGTTCTAGAGTTGTCTGCGCGTGTCTCTACAGCATATGTCATGATAGGTCTCACGCAGGTCTTATATATGCGAACCTTGCTCTCTAAGTTTATGTATTTGTTTTTCCGTACATTATCTCTGAGACAATTATTTGTTTCAAATTGTATTATTTAATTTGGCAACGTTTTGCACGCTAACGTGTCTGCTTCATTAAGTTAACTGTTTAAAGTGGTTTCTTTGTAACTCCATCACGGTGAACTTAAAGTAATTTCATTATAACACCACCATGGTGGGGATTTACTGCGATAACTGTTATTCTTATTAAAATTTGCTACTAACAAAAATTTAAACGTTGAACCAGCAGTGGCAAAATATGATTACGCTGAAAAGTGTTTCCAAAGAAAGAACTGACGTAGTAAAACATAAAATCAATACTAGAAACGGTCGTCCAAACACATAATAACGGATATGAAAAGGCAAAACGTAATCGAGTATTCAAATGTTTTATGGGTGTCCCTAGTAGTACTAGTAAAAAAGAAAGATAAATCAACAAGGTTTTACGTAGTCTTGAGACAGCTTAACAAAGTTAACAAAAAAGATAGTTACCCTATACCAAGTTGAAAATACTCTAAATATTTTGTTAAGATTACAGTGGTTCTCCACTTTGCATTTAAACAGTGGTTACTGACAAGTAGAATTAAAACTCAGGGACCGTGGAAAAACAGCGTTTATAATTGAAAATGAGCGTTAAATGAAGACTATCTTGGAAGACGTGCTTGGCTTAAAGAAAAGAAAAAAGGTGCACCTATTATACAATTTGTAGCCGAATTTGCCAATATTGCCAAACCTTCGAGAAAATTAATTTAAAAAAGAACAAAATTTAGGTATAAAAACGCTTTTTAACAGCTAAAACAAGTCCTAGTAGTTTTGCCAATTTTAAGCTATCTACAAAAAATTGAAAATTTGTTTTAGATCTGATGCAAGTAATGGTCATGCTGCAGTTTTTTCACAAGTGCAAAATGGACAAAAAAGTAATCGCGTGTTTTAACAAAGTTTTGTCCAAAGATTCATTGCGAAAAAGAAGACTGTTAGCAATCGTCAAGTCCATAGAGCACTTTTATAAATATTTGTACTAACGAAAATTTATACTAAAGTAATTTAGAAGGACAAGTGGCAAGAACAAAAAATAACAAAAGTATGATTGCAACACAAAACACCAGAAGCAGTATTTGTAACGTTGATGCTTTGTCAAAGAAACCATGTCTTACAAATTGTAGTCATTGTTCACAACAAAAATAAAAAATCAAACGTCTTTAATAAACTGGTAGTCAATGACGACTGGGTACCTTAGTAGTTAAGTTAAGAAAAAGATACCCAATTAAGACTAATTTTAAACTTGAAATCAAACGGTTGAAGACCCACCTGAAAGGAAGCAAGTGCTTTGCACAGAAACATTAGAACGTACTGGGCACAGTGAGATATTTTGTGAGTAAAAGACAGTGTTCTTAAACAATCCTTAGAGAGTGTCAAGGCCGCGGAGAACGAATTTCAGTTGATAATGTCAAAGAGCCAAGTGTAAGAAGTGCTGCAGTATTTGCACCATAGCACATCAAGAGAACACTTTAACGCAAAAAAAAACAAAGTAGTGCCCAAACATCAAAGACACTGGGACCAGTACTTACACCTGTTCCTGTTGGCATAACAATCATTTTTTCACAGATTAAACACTATCTTGTATGGCGTCAGGCACAAAACAATGGGTTTAAATCGCACGACATGGTGTGGTTATATAAAATTTTAAAAAAAATGTGATTTTTGTCACCAAAGCTTCAAAACCAATGAGAGGACTTTTATGTAATTTTGCAGCGTATTAATGACGTTGTATACCGTATCTGAAAACTACCCAGACGCAAAGCAAAAGTGATCCACATCGATCGTCTAGCGCCGTCTGCTGGCAATAACGTTGGTCAAGACCAAGTCCGAACCAAAGTAATAACAAACAGAACCAGGAATCAAGTTGATAGAATGTACTTCGTTAAGTTTATAAGCATGTACAGAGGTTCTAGAAAGACTAAGTTTGGAGTTACAACGGTGAAGCAAAAAAACCTGTTCTATGCACAAAGAAATTATGCTGTTACAAACTGCGTGAGTAAAAATTTTGAGAAATTCAAAGAGATTGCAGTATCATTTAAAAAGTTCTGACGGTTCGACGGATAAAATGCAAAAACAACCACTGGCTGTTGGCAAAGTCTTAAACTGACGCTCTATTTTTTATCTGGTTACCAAAAAAAATACTTATGGGGCAAAGCCGTTATTCATAAATTTATGATGGGTATTATGGAATCTCAAAGAAGAAATGGAATTCCCAGTACCCAAGCTAAGTTGCGGTTTGGATTAACCAGATTGAAAAATAGTTGAAATATGTTAGCGATTGTTTTCCGAGAAACAAGCGTCTAAGTGATGGTTTGTAGTCAAAATTATAGTACAAAATAGGACTAGAAAAAATACATTAAATGCTATTTCTATATGCAAAAAATGACGAAATAGAAGAAGCTGCTGTGTCTAGTTTTTTGTTTGACAGAATAGTCTTAAGAAAAAGGCAATTAAACGTTTAAAAACTTTCAGATTACTCAAAGCGAATACCAAATGAAACCGAATGTTTTAGTTCCAGATAAGGTAAGAATATAAAAAATTGGAGTTTGGTCTGAAAGAATTTAGCGATCTAAATAAATACGTTTCAAGGCAAGTATTTAAAGTGGGTGACAGTGTTAATAAATAAAAATAAATTTTATCACTGATAGTTATCTAAAGCCAACTTTGATTTTTATAGAAAAATGTATAAACCTACGGAAAAACTTAACTTAAACGTTTTTGTTTGACAATAATTTAAAACTTAAAAAGATTAAACTTTGTAATTTTATTTTACAGGCAAAATGAAATAAACCATTAACACAATTTTTTTTTATTAGTTTAGCAACCACGTCAAAAATTCAATTGTGTTTTAGCATTTGAGACATGTAATTTTAATTTGATTTTAAAAAATTGCAAATTATTTCTAGAAGGAATGATTGTATAATTAAAATTAGCAAGTAAGTCGACAATCTACTTTAAACTAATTTTTTTTACTATTACAATTAGTGTGTTACGCTTTTTTAGAAACAGCACTAAAGAATTCAAGTCAAGTATAATAAAGATTTTGATTTTGAAGTAAATGGGATTTAACTACATTGTTTGGTTTTTTAATTTTTAGTAACTTCTACAATCGTACCAAAATATATTCTGTTTAGACCCAACAAAATTTTACAAACATTTGTTTTTTTATTTTTTAAAGACAAATTTGAAAATTATAAAAATAAAAATTTTAAACGTATTTAACAAGCAATTTAATTTGATACAAATTTTACAATTAACTTATTTCAGCAATAATTTGTAATAGCAATTAACAAAGCTGTTACAATTTCATCAGTCCAATAATACTCGTAAAAGTTTGTCAAAAAGAATAACTTAATTAAAGGTATATTATCATCGTTTTGTTTGTGAGTACAAAATATACTACAAATGTTTGTCCAGGACGTTTTTTGCAGTTTAATATCTCATCATATGTAATAACACCAGATGTGTAATAAAGCGTTGAGCAGTATATTGTTCGAGCTGTTACAACCTACATTAGCTAAAGAGACTGAAAACGGCAATAACAATAAACGATTTTTTAGTATCTTATTTTTAAAATATTTTTGCATTTAAATAATATATAAACTAAACTTAAAAATTTAAACAAATTACTGTATTTATTTCTCCGTCAAACTAGCATGCTGGTTTTATAACCGTAAAACTTTTCTTCAATTTCTGTATAAAATGTTCTTAAATTTACACATTTTATTATAATCTTAGTCATTTAGTACTATCATAAGTAATAATTTATTATAAAAAAGTTAAATTTAAACGTAAATATTTGTTTGAATGTATTAAACAATGTTGCTTGATGCAAAGTAATAATATTCTGCTGAACTGTCATTTTTTATTATTTTGAAACGATGATACACAACGTTTCGATTGCTGTGGTATCTGCAACCGTCATCAGGTGAATACTAACAAACTTAGAAATTACTGGAGCTCATATACTAAAAACATGTTCGATGTTATTTCGATTCAATTGTTAATTAATCTGTTACACTAAGTTACTTAGTAAAGTTTAAGTTGTTGTAGAGGTTCTCTAAAACAACTTAAACTTCACTAAGAAATTTTGTTAATTAATCTGTTACGCTAAGTTGATTTTGTACGCTTGAACGCTTCATCGAACATGTCTTTAGTATATAAGCTCCAGTAGTTTCTAAGTGTGTTAGTATTCACCTGATGACGATTGCAGATACCACAGCAATCGAAACGTTGTGTATATTCGTTTCAAAATAATAAACAATGAAATTTCAGCAGAAAGTTATTACTTCGCATTAAACGTAAATATATTGTGGTTTTTTATTTTACTTTATGACAATATTTTTTTACAACTAATTGAAAAATATGTTTAATCTTTAATTAAAAAAAAATTATTGCAAGATTCCGTTTCAAACAAAATGAATTTGTTATAATTGCTATTTATGCAATAAAATTGTGAAAACAAAGTTTCTCCATTAGAGACGTCAAAATTTTTATCGAGGCGAATAACACAGACTCCTATAAGAAAAGTATAGCGATCACAATTTTTTTTCAAAAAATTTTACGTTTCAAGGTCTCCTGAATCAGAAAAACGTATTTTTGACAAAAAATTAGGTGTCTGTGTGTGTGTGTCTGTGTCTGTGTGTAACGTTGTACCCACGATAACTCTCGAACCAAAAGCAACTTGAAATTTGCTATGAAGCTGGCTTTTCATATTCTCTCGCTTCTATCAAAAGATGCGTCTGATAAAGAAACCGGAAGTGGGTGTATCCGCCATTTTTAACAGTTTTTCTTATATAATTTTGTACGAATATAAATTATTCGAATTATTTTTATAGTTTATTATTCCTAACAATTTATTCAAATAAATTTTTTTTCTATCATTAACAGTTTAATAGATATTTAATTTATACTTTAAAGTGATTTCCATTATATAATCTAGGTTCGAATACTGCCTGCGACAATTTTTTTTTAGAAAAAAAAAGTAGCCGGTTGCACAAAAGTCTGGTTAATTGACGATTTACTAATCGTTTTTAATACAAACATATCACTTCAAAGTAATTTTATGGCAACATAACCTTAAAAAAATACATTTTTCATCATACCTTATAGCAAAGTCGTGTGATGGCCACACCAGTTTTTTTTATATTGAAGTGTTAGCCGTCTTGTTACTTCAGTCAAAGTTACAGAAAATAAGAAGTAAAAAAGTACAGAAAGTCGTACAAAGATTTCAAGAATTGATATTCAGAAAAAACAGTTACATGTTTGAATGAAGAGTTATTATTATACACCTTGAACCAAATTTGTTATATTTGCTTAAAAAAATTTTATTAGTGCTATTCTAAACACTAACACAGATAATGGTGTATAATAATAAATCTGATACATTGACAGATGACGTTTAATTTACCGGCCTAGGCTGGAAACGCAAACTTTTTGGTCGATTATGATGCTTATAAAATACGTCAAAACGGATGGAACCCCAAAATACTTTTGAAGGTTTATTACGAAACATTTATTCAATGTTATGAGCTACACTTAATGTAAACAAGAAGATCAAAACTAAAAATTATCCGTGCTTTACAACATGTATTAAAAAAAAGTCAGTAGGTCAGATTTAAAAAAAATCAGCATGTTTGCAATGTTCGAGTTTAAAAAATTGTTAAACAAAGCGAATAATAGCATAAATTTGTAGATGAAAGTTAGATTCTTATATTTGACTTTTGACATTAAAACTTTTTTTTTTATTTTTAGGTTGCAGGAATTAACGGGGCTTGTCGACAAGAAAAACTAAAATTTTAGACGCACAAAACATTAAAAAAACAATTATATTTTCTCATTAAAATTACTACAACAAAAACTTCTAAACAAAATTTTAATATAGTTGAAATTTTGGAGTTTCGAGTTTCGGTATTTATCAATTAAAATCTTGAAATTTTTTGTTGATTGAAAAATGTAGAAAACAGACTGGGGATTAATTAATATATTGTAATGCCAAAAAATTTTTTGAAATGTAAAATTCTGTAATTTAAACTAAACATTGATTTTGGAAAACGTTTGCATTACTTACAGACGTTAGAGCTAACATCACAGTTTTCAAGCGCTATGGCAATTGGAAATCTAGTACAGTGCGAGAAAGTAAACAAAAACCCCGGAAAATATGTGAATTAAAATCCAAGTTTTGAACCGGTAAAAAATCCGACCAATCACAATTAAGAAATTCAAGCTGATACAATCCTTGACATAAGTTTGTATCGACTTGTCAATTGTGATTTTGCAAATCGCTGTTATTTTTTATTCTTTCCTTCAGTACTTAAAAACAGTTTTTTTCAAGACTGTGTTTATCTTATTTGTGGAATTGGTACGTATTACAAATTCTAAACATGGATTTACAATCATGTGCACAATGTGCATATAACCTTAAAATTAGTTATGGATTTTAATCATTTAATGCAATTGCGTTAATTAATAATTATATAAAGACAGTATAGCTATTTTGCTGTAGATTTAATTATTTACGTTTGCTTTTAGTTGTATTATGACTGATAAATCGAAGAAGACGGTTTATTCTGAAGCCCGGAACATTATTAAGAACATTGTTGAGTTCTTTGATAGACAGAAGGCAGATGGTGTATAGTCATGTCGATTAGAGAAAGCAACCGAGTTAGCTACTGCTGCGACAGGAAAATCGGTTTCTTTCATTTAAAAAATTAGGTAATTTTAAATGTATAAACATAATTTGTAAATAATCATTGATATTATTAGGGCTGAAACGACAACATCTGAAAATGGCACCTTAAAATCTGCCTCGAAAAAAAGAGAAGTGGTGGTTCTACAAAAATATCTTTTGACAGTATGGATTCTGGCATATTAAAACGAACTGTTCATGAAATTTACACGCTAGATAACAAAGTTCCTACGTTGAAAATGTTGGTTAACAAGATGCAGGAGAAAACTGGTTATTCTGGGAGTCAAGAAACACTACGACATCATCTACACCAAATTGGTTTTAAATTTAAAAAGTGTCACAATAACAGAAAGTTATTAATGGAAAGAAATGACATTGTTGCATGGCGTTCTCGTTATTTACGCAAATTACAACAAAACAATGACTTAGGTTTTTTTTACCTCCAAATGGCATTGTAGTAATAGATAATGCACTTTATCATAGCGTTCAAATTAATAAGCCACCTAATCAATCTACACGGAAACAAAATATTCGTGAATGGCTAGAAGAAAATGGAATACCAACAACAAGTGACATGCGTAAAGCTGAGTTGATAACATTGGTAAAGAAATTTAACTATAATAAAACATATTATGTTGATGAGTTAGTAAAACAACATGGCCGTACTGTGTTACGCTTGCCTCCATATCACTGCGAACTTAATCCTATTGAACTCATATGGAGTTTAGCAAAGCGTAAAGTTGCGATGAATAATGTATCTCAACGTAATAGTAAAATTTAAAATTTAGTGAGAAATGCATTTGCAGAGATAAATGTATCGGATTGGGAAAAATGTTGTGCACATTGTAACGTCCCGTTTGAATTCATTACAATTAAAATTCAATTTTACAATCGTTTATTTTTTCAACTAATATTGCACGTAAATTTATTCAGTTTCACAAGGTCGCGGTGTATTTCGGAGGCGTCTGCGTAGTTGACTTGAGTAGAAGGTTGAACTTCACTTCCGTGTGAACATCTTGCGCGTGTCGTAGTGATGCAAGGGGAAGACAAAATTTTCTTGATTATGGCGTAAAAACCCATGTAATTTAATTTTTATTCATTCCATCTAATTATTGTTATTTCGCAATATTGTGCAATACGTTAGACAAAGGAATGTGTTTTGAAGACCGTTACATTGAAGGTGTGACGTAAGTACATGATGTCATTTAAAAAACCGTTCTAATTATTTGTATTTAGGGTCTTTTTCTTTTCATTGGATCTTTTGTTTTTATTTGGATCTTTTCGTTTATTGGATTTTTATTCTGGATCCTTTATTTTGGTTTTGTCGTTTAATTACTGGATTTTTCGTTAATGGAGTTTATTATACATTGATAATTCATGCTAGCTGGTGTGTTTTGAAATCTACATTCCTGTTGAAGAATTTTATCACAAGAACAAAGTATGTGCTAAAAATAGAAGATATCCGATAACGTTATATTAAACATGGTGAGTCGACTAAAATTAAGATACTGCAATTTATCTTCAAATAATTAAATTGTGTTGTTTAAAACCTTTCGGGAAACATACTCGATAACAAATTTACCGTTTACTATTTTTTGCATTTAATATTAACTACTTATTAGGTGTAAGATTTTACGCTTTTTATTCATCACGTAATGTGGTTGGCGTCCAAATATTTTATTTTAAATACTGTTTTATTCTAAATATGTTTAATTCAAATGTTGTTCATTGTTCTCTAATGTAAATAGTTAGTTAAGTATAGTTAATAAATTAACGGAGTTCACGTCTTTGTAGTTATTATCATTCAACCCATCACCTTGAGGGTCTGTGCTTACGATTGCTTGCCGTGGTCAAATTATTATTTTTACTTTTTATTATACGTTCTTTATTCCGTCAATGTATTTTTTATTACAACATGTTGAACATGTGGCTAATAAAATGTGGGAACGTGATGGATTACTTGATGAGACGGTAGAGACTTTATCATTTCAAGTAAATACAGATTCATCAGATGAAGGGGAAGACAGTTCTGAAGAAGAAGAAGACGAGCATTTTCTTTGATTTAGTGATTTATTTAAATATCAATTTATTTTTCTTATTCACAATAATCATTATAATTTATACGTGACGACTTTTATAGTCCAATATGAGATACTTTGTTTACTTCATTATTCCTTCTTAAGGTTTTAGTTGTGATCAGAATATGTTGACGGTTCTTATTATATTTTTCAAGAAGTTCTTTCACTTCTGTATTAAAAGTTTTTGCAATAATTAAGGTTTTTCTTGTTTTGTTAAAAATATTTGTATTTATGCAATATTATATTCTTATAAAACTTTAAATAAACTAGATAACTATAAAATGTGTTATTTTTCGTAGACAATGCTTAGTTTTCAAATTCACCTGATTTGGATTTCAATAATTAGTGCCTATGTACAAGTTTTTTATTTTTATTAATTTTTTACTACATTTTATCTATGAAATAGGAATAAATTTGTTCACAAAATTTTGAAACATCCCACAAATTAGATTTAAATTTGCCGCGCTGATACTTTTTGTGTGGAATGTACCTGTCAAAAAACAGCGACTTCCGTTACGCCTCCTCAGAGCTTTTGTTTAATCAGTTGAGCTATAGCGTTATTAAATATTGCTTAAAAAATTAAACATAAAATACAATTAATATCAAAAATAGTAGAAAAAAACAAAAATTGCACAATTTATCAGAAATAAGACAAAAACGGAAGACTCTAACGTTCAAAAGGTCTTACGATAAATGTGCCTATTGAAATGTAACAGAAACGATATTTCTGCTATGCGGTTACTAAAGAAGAAGGTTAGTCAGTCAGTCATAATCTTTCTTAATTTTTTAGTTGGTAATAACTAATTTCTGTTATCAACTGACTCGCAAATAGGTAAATTAATCAAAAAGTTTGTTGTACAATTTAAAAATACTTATTATATGAAAAAGATTAAATTCGAAAACCATGTTTAGTTACAAAATAAAGGAAACTTGGTATCAATCAAGAAGAATGCGCAAGAAACCAAATTGATAGATCAACGAAGCAAGTATAAAGTATGGCGTAATTAAACATGAGATATTAGTGGACGTCAAAAAAGTTTACATAAAAAAATTGGCTTAACACAAACTATGCCTAATCAAAATGAAACTAAAATACACGGAGCGTTAAAACTACATTGAATGAGAATCAAAATGTTCATGACTGAAACAAAATTTGAAACTAATAAATTATAAAATGCGCATTGATCAAACTTATAGTAACAAAAAGAATTAAATTTTAGGTGAATTTTTACTTAACAAGTATGACATACATAAAATTTAAAATCAAATTTTTGCTAAAAAAGTCACTTATAATCCAAACAATAACAGATTTAATAAATTATAATATTGCTCTAAAAACTGACCACCAATTATTGCTAAAAATTGTCATAAACAAGATTTACAAAAACATATTTGATAATATTATATTATTTTAAAGGTTATTTCTGTTCTAAAACATGATTAACGTGCATAAAAAAGACAAACTAGAAGATACGTACATGATGCACATTATATATGAAAATATTTCATAATCTAAAAAACAATACTCGTTGATGCAAAAGCAAACAACTTTTGATAAGATTTATTAAATATACCAGAATAGAAACGAAAAAAAATGATTGATTTTTGCTGAAAGAAACTACTTAATAATAGAAAATAAGCAGTGGGATCAACAATTGAACAAAAAATACACTTTTATGACAGAAGAACGTAACGCCAAGAGTATAATAGACTACATTACTTATACTCAGGATTTAACAGAAAAAATACAAAAAGTAGAAACAAGAACAAAAACAAAAATTAGAATACAACATAGAACAGTAACAGCAGAATATCAACAATAAATAAAAAAACAAGACAATATAGTAATTTAGGAATACACATACTTAAAAGTGCAAAGATTAAAGAAAACTAGCAGAAAAAAAAGGATGAAAAATTTCAAAGAAAGACAAATATAAAATCAACGTAGATGCTGTAGAAAAGAATAAAAACTTTTAAGAAAACACTGAAAAACGTAGCAAAAACAATGGGTAGGATCAGAAAATAGAAAAAGCATAAATGGCAAACTGGTAGACCGAAAATATAAGAGGAATGGTAAAAGAAAAAAATATATATCTAAACAAAAAAAAATAAAAACTAAAAATGATTGCAAAAAAAAAAACAGTGACAGAAGTAATCAAGATAAAAAATCCTGAAAAAAATTAGAGAAGAGATATCGGAGTTACACGAAACAAATACCAAAATTTTTTGTAGGAGACAGTGGCGGCGTAGCATGGGTTCGCACCCAAGGCAGTTTTCTATTGAGCACCCCCAAAATAAAACAACAAATACTAAACGTGCTTACGGGATTTTATTTTGCTAAAATGTTCGATTACATTATCAAAATTAACTTTCCTGTCTCTTTCTGTGGACAATATGGAAAGATTGGTAAGTTGCGTTTGACTCATTGTGGATCTTAAGAATTCATCATAGATTTTTGTCAAATTTAGAACTATATTACAAAGCTCTTCTTCTGTTGAAGTAAGCAGAGTTTTAAGCTGAACAACACTAAATGTTATGAGAATGTCATCCAATTGCTCTGTAACGATGGTCTACTTCTTCGTAAAATCTATTAAGACATCCTAACACAGCTCTCGGCTGCTCTTTTGGTAATGTTAGTCCAGCATCTTTGCCTATTTCTCCTGGCGTACATTTTCGGAATCTTCTCCTTCCTCTTCTTTCAATCAAAATATCCAATTCCTCACATTTTTCAGTTGTGTAGGAAATAGCTTTTTCCACTATTTGGATACGTTGGGTTTAAAGAAAAATTTTTAGAGCTTTGATTTTTATGACACATTTTTCAGTGATAGTCCCGATGTCTAATATACCTTTGTGTTTGGTTAACTTCTTCTAGGACTTCACACCAAAATGAAAGGTAGCATAAAAATCTGAAGTCACGCAAAGCTGGTAAGAGTGTAGATCCTGCTTCTGTTGTAACGACGTTTTTTCTGCTGCTGCTAGGATCACATATTTGTTCGAGTATTGATACAAGTTTCTCAAAATTATTCTTTAGTGATTCAACAGCGTCGTGATGAGCACTCCATCTTGTCTCTACTAGTCTTTTGACAGATATTCTTACACTTTTCATTAGAATTTCCTATCGATGTGTGGATGACGAAAAGAACGTGTAAACTCTTTCTACTGTTCCGAAAAAAATTACACTTGAACTAACACTCCCGAAAGAGTGCACACCACATAGATTTAGTGAATGATTAACACAAGACATAAATAACGCTTTGGAATAGTGTTCTTTGATTATTGCTTGTACACCACTATGACCTCCTACCATGGTTCCAGCGTTATCATATCATTGAGCTCGACATAGCTATCGAAAATAATTCTGAAATATTTAGCTTTTCTTAAAGCATTCACAATGTTATTCTTCACCTCTTTTCCCAAAAGACCAATGAACTCAGTTTGAATGTCTTTGGGCAAATAAGAATCTACCGGTTTACTTTTTGTATAGGCGATAGCATGTTCAAGCATATGCTCTTTTAGCATATTTCGACAATAGATTAACTAATTCTAAGTAATTCTCTCTATTGTCTGATGATACCCCCTCTCTATGCCTTCTAAGAGGAAGATTTTGACGTGCCAGAAAAAGGCAACTCAAAATGTCACGCGACTTCTTTCTTTCTTGATCTAAGACCATTTGATGATCATGGTCGATAGTTTGTTGCAACCTCAATGCATTTTCCAAGATTTTCCATTTTTCAAAACAGGAGGGATGGTTCTCATAATTTTCGTGTTCAGACACATTAGGATTCAGTTTCCACCATGAATTAAACCTGTTGGTAAAACTTTGATGTTTTGTTTCATGGTGCGTAAATAGTTTGCAGCAAAAACAGTATAAACTGTTTTTTGTTGTAGAGTATACCATCCATTTTCTGAGTACTTTCTCCCCATTTGGTAACGCTTTATAAAACCATTCTGAATTGTCGGCTTTTTCCTTTTATTTTATCTCCAGATCTTTGGACAGTATTTAAAAAAGAACCATCCCTATTTTGACAGGGTTCACTTCCTGTTTTAACAATTTCAACTCTCAAATCATCAGGCATTGGTGTTGGCCAAGTAGCAACATTGAAACGCCTCATGTAGCTCCTTTTTATCGTTTAATTTGCTCTGATTCTTCTTTATTGCTATTCCGTCCTTTTTCTTGATCATATTCTTCTTGGTGTTGATTTTTTCCAACTTGTCTCTGGTCTTATGTGTCAGGTTCTCTTCCCAGCGACCTTCCATCCAAATCCAATGCATTTTGGCATTGGTCTTTCTAGAACTGTGTCATCAAGAAGGTCACTTTCAACCATTTGCTGCGTTGTATTTGATACCAGAGCTATATACTTCAAAATTGATCCATATAACGATTCGCGAGCAACTTCTTTCGATTTCTTGATTTTTCTTTGCTGGAATCCACTAGGTCTATTTCGCTTCATATTAAAGTTTTAGTCTGTAAAGATCAATAAATAAATACTCGTTAACTTTAACAATTCGTTTTTTCAAATTTTCTAAACAACGAATAAACATATCGCCTATCGCTATTAAAAAACAACTATTGCAAAGGTTTTTTGAAATCCCTACAAGACGGTTACTCGGCAAGTTTGATCAAAAATTTTTTTTGTGCGTATTTAGGCAAAAACGTGCAAAAATTTATATATTTTGGCCATTAGTTGTTAATAGCTAAAAAAACACTAAATCTTTGAAAGAAAAACTTGTCACAAAGCTGGATGGTTTAGTGTTTCCAAAATACCATAGTCTATATTTTTGCTTATTTTCCGGATATATTAACCTACAAGAATCATAGTTCATAGTTCATAATACGTGTTTCTCAAGATGAATAAAGGCATAATTTTCGACAATTTCTACAAGCAATTTTAATTTAGATTTAAAAAAAAATTATTTAGAACATAGTAGAAGGTAGTCTTTACTAGGTGAATTCTCACAGGAGAGTGTCTCAACGACGCTCGTTAAACCGGTTGAACGACCTAACCCTACTCAACATTATTCAGGAAAACTAACATTAGTCATTACCTGTGTAACAGTGTAGCCACGTCTGTCGGAGTGTCGGCAGATATACAATGGTTGTTATTTTTACTTGTTTTATTACTTAGTGAACATTTAAAAAAAATAGAAATTGAACGGTTTTGTTTTATGTGTTATGACGCATCTGGTTTTGAGTATGTTTAACAAGACTTTTATAACATAAAACATAATATAATATGTTTAGCCGCCCTGTTCGTATTTTGCTCCATCCATAAATAGCCAAAATGCCGCCTTTTGAATTTGTCGTCCCGACAAAGGGCAAAAAAGAACCCCGTTTGCTCTTTCAATTTGTATGGTTTTGGGCTAGCTATCTTTTTCATTATAGTAACTTATGGTAAATATATTAGATAGAGATTCACGGCCACGGGAAGACCGAAGATTTGTTTTATCTCTTTCTGTCGGAGTAACACAATTCTCACCGCTACGCCCTAGGGTATGTTCATTTTCCATTTCTATATAATACATGCCAATGGTTGTCACTACATTGTCACCCCCTTGGTACTTAGCACCCGGAGTGGACTGCCACCGCGACCTCCTCTTTACGCCGCCACTGGTAAAAGAATAAAAATAAATAGGGAGTATAAAAAGAAAAACACAAATACAATAAAAAAAACTACCAAATAAAAATAAACACAAAGAAAAAACTAAAAACAGAAAAGTATGTACTATTAAAAACCGATTTAGAAACCAGTATAGCTCGAGAACAAGTAAATGAGGAACAAAGAATTAAGAAGGAAGGAGTAGAAGATGCAATCTCTAAAATAAAAACTGGCAAAGCGTGTCGATGCTAAATAGATTGCAAAAAAATAGATTGTTTCTGGAATATTTGTAAACAAGCAAGGCAAGAAAAGAAAATCGCAAGAGACCCGAAAACTAACTTTATATATTAATTTATAATTTTTACAATAATTATTTTATATACAAATAACCTGGAAAACATTAGAAAGCTTTAAAAAACTATTCAAAGTTAAAAATTTGAAAGTAAAGATTAAAAATATTAATAACATGTTAATTAATTAAAATAATTTTCTTTCATTTCATTTGTATATTATTTATAACGCAAAGCTTTTCAGTAATGATGATTATAACTTTTTCTAGATCATTGAACATCGAAGGTAATTTACTGACTAATATTAAAATTTACGTATTAGTAAAAACATTTTATTGCTAAAATTTGTATTTTTAAATAACCATATTAAAATTTTGTATATGTTTTTGGTACAAGACATTTGCGCGTAGCATAAAAAAAATAAACAAATAAAAAAAATATTCTAACAAAAACTTTTTATGTATTTTTAGAATATTAAAGACAATATTTTAAAGATTTAGTGCAGATTACCCTTAGTTGCTAAAGATATTAAAGCGAGTTATATTATATCTAATTTGAGACATTTTTTCGATGCAGTTTTGATATCCTCTGCAATTAGCTTAATTAAGTCGTATTAATGTTGTTGTAATTTGCCTAAATTAGAAATTTTAAACTACGTTTTGCTCGTATCATTTAATGTGTTTACGCATTTAAAATTCTTACCTTTTAAACACATTTTGTTAAAATTTTAAGGTTAAACAAACATTTTTTTAAACTGTTTATTACATTAATATTTAATATTTTACTTAACGTTGTTTACATTTAGTTTTTATAAAATATTTATTTAGTTACATATTTATTTGCTTCCTTTGCAAAAAAATTTAAAAAAAAGGTAATGCATACTATACAATTCAGTTTACTGTTTTTTTTTTAATAAAACATGTTGGAATAATATTTAAAAACTAATTTTGACGTAATTCCCTAGAGTTTATTAATGTTGTATTTATTGTAAGTGGTAAAACAATAAGCAAAATTACTATTGGTCGCGATCAAACGATTCAATGCTGCACACTTCAAAGGAAGCAATTCCTGTAGAATTATTCCTTATATCTGTTTAATTCAGTTGATATCGTCTATTATACACTTTAGAATATGGAACACAGTTACAACCAAATGCGTATTTATGAAACTAGACGATATAAAGAGTACTATTCTTATACTTGAAACAATAATTATCCGCAATTAACTAATCGTTTAAGACAAATTAATGTAAAATTTATATACTTTTTGGACATAATTTATTGCATTAATAAATAAAAAATTATTTTTAACTTGGGAAAACAACATTGGAAAATAATACTAATTTTGTATGTACTTAATTTTAAAGCGTTTTGTAATTAACTTTTAACAAAGATGGCTAGTGATTAATCGCTAAAAAACAAATTATTTGTGTTACTTCAAGATGTTGTCAAAAATGTTTTGTAACGTAACAAACTGCAGTCTGTAGTTTGCGTTTAATGACGGTATTATAAATAAAAAAACGTTCAAGTGCAACCTAGTAAAAACGTAATTTAATTTAAATTAACAAAAATGACAACGTGGTTTTATTACAACTTCTTTACCTGATAGTGTATTTTTAATTAAAATAGAACCTTTCAAAAATAATACAAATCGATTTTTTTGGCTACGTTTCGTCAGTTATTGCGCCAACCTCATCAAGCCAATGTATATTAAATGGTAATTGTAATTTATATATAAACGCATCAAAGTCATAAAACATAAGTAAATTGTCAGTATAACTAAAAACTTAGAAACAAGAATAATAACCAAATTTTTCGTAATTTTTGCTAATTGATTTGTTATTTGCATAGATTATTAACCAGAATCTAAAACAAATTATTTCGGGCGTAACACTTAAATAATTATGGATTTTGAACCATAAAAACCGTAAACCCATAACGGAAATTCTTTGGAAAAGTGCCGTTGTGACTAACATCAAACGTTCATCGTAATCTTATTCGCATTTCAAAAATTAAAATTGTAAATGTACGTACATATCAAAACCAAATATTCGTATCAACAAACAAAATTACACGTACAGAATTAAGCATTGTACAAATCCGAAACGTAGTCGTAAAAAGCATCGTAAGAAAAACTCGCAGAGAAAAAAAAATGATAAATTACCTCAAAAAGCGAATTGTCATGTAACGACAAATGCCACACCACATTTCAAACTTAAATGTGGTTAGCGCCACAACACAAAAATCGCTCAAGACGGTTGATGACTTAAGAAAAAAACTATAAACGCATGCGCAATCCGTAAGTGCGTTGCGCAAGTCATTTAAAAAATCTTAAAATTTACTTAAAATTGAAAAAACTGATGTTAAAGCAAATGTCAAATTTGACAGTTATTATAATAAATGTAGTATCTTTCAAAAAATGAATGTGATTTCACAAAAAGCTACAATGAAATTTGTGAAATACAATGCATAATTTCGCATAATTGCAAAACATACAATTTATCGTATTAGTCGTAGAAAAAAATATAGCCACGTCATTACATAACTGACTTACATGCAACGCTTGGCCGTGCGGTTTAGCGTCGCATTAATGTCTGTTATGATATGCTTTACTTTTGACGTTTGTTACGTAAATTGCTATTGTATAAGTATATTGTGTTAATGTGTTCGTTGTAAACAACATAACGGTATATTGCTTTATGAATATCTCATTTCATTATGTCAAAAAGAACATATTTAAATGGTTCACAAAAAAAGTGGTGCCTCAAAAAATTAGGCAAAAAACTTCAATCCACTAAACTCACTTAATTTTTTACGCTTCAAAAAACAAACATGCTAACTGATTTTTTGCCTTCGTGATCTAAAGATTAAGATTACAAAAATAAAAAAGATACTGATGAAAATGGAATATTTAACAGTTGAAAACGCTATCTTGAAAAAGGAATTAAATGATCTACAGCAATAAACTAGACGTGAAAACATAATAATTACTGGGATTTCTGAATCCCCAGGGGAATCTGTTATGAATATTATAACTTCACTATCAAAGCTAATAAAAAATAATACTTTATAAAATGAAATTAGTTTGGCTCACCGTATGCCAACCACAGGTGAAAATAAAGTCAAACCAATAGTTGTTAAATTTGTGCGCCGAAATGATAAAATAAACTGGTTGGCTGATTTAAAAAAAATCTGATAACAGTGCACCTGGGATTGCTGCAAGCAAGTTTCACAAGAATTTTGTACAAGGCAGAATAAATGCTCTTGAGCATCTAACTATCACAAAGAAACGGCGACTTGACAAGGGCCGGAATAGGTTCAAACTGGAAAAAAATTAATCTTTTCAATTTTTATTTTTTATGTTTATATTTGCTACTATAATATGGTTTATATTTTATTATTTTTTTACTATTGCTTTATGATTTTATATAGTAAAGTGTACAGAAGATATTATTATATTTATTTTACTTTCTTTGCTGTGATCAAAATTAATTTTCGTGTAATATTACTGAATTCAAATATAGTAATCACTTTTGAAATTATAAGTAAAAATTTTTGGTTATGATTGTTTTTGAAAGTGTTGATAATTTAAAAATAGAAAGTCAATTGCTCGCAAGTAATTAATTTGTGGTAGAGACTAAGGTTGGTTTTTCAAATGGTCTTTCTTGTTTTTATATCAACATTAGAAGCATAAATAGAAATATTAACGAACTTTCGGTTTTGTTGGCTGACCTCAATTTTTTTTTTGATATTATAGTGTTGGTGGAAGCCTAGTTGAAAGGGGTACCTCTGAATCTTTTTAAGTTGCAAAATTATACAGAATTTAGTACAAAAAATAATTTTAACCAAAGCGGTGGTCTGGTTATTTATATTAAAAATTAATACCTGCACAATATTAAAGTATCTGAACCCATTATGACTGAATGTGGCTGTCTGTCACTTAATGTTAAATATAATAACTCAATTTATACAGTTTTGGTTGTTTACAGGTCACCTTCGGGAAATGGTTAATTATTTTTGTTAGAATTAGAACCGCTGTTGAAGCATAGTACAATTCTAATTGGTGATGTTAACTTAAATATAATTAGTACAAATAAAACAGAAACAATAAATGATTATTTCGGAATTCTTGCTGTCAAAGGTTCCTATCTCGTGTCACCTGTGCTACTAGGATAGACGATGGGCCAGCTGGTCAGGGCCGTGTCAACCAACCTTCATGTATTGACCACATGGCTTCCAATATTAAATATCAGCACTTTTTATCTGCTGTGGTTATTATTACCAACGTCACTAAGCACAGAGCAGTCTGTTTTTCTATTGCTGGTGGGGTGGGAAGAAACCATTCCTTCCCCACCAACAGTGGTCAGATTGTAAAGAAAGTACGGTTTAATTAATTTATTACTATAATTAAAAATTAGGCTTGGGATGGTTTCTGTACATCCGTGGATAAAGCTACTCAAAGCTTGATTAACATTTTACAATCTAATCTAGAAATTTGCTCTGGAACAAAATTAATCAAAATAACTCGTAAATAAATAACAATAAAAAGTCTTGGATTACACAAGGCTTAATAATATCATTAAAAAAGAGAGACTCTCTGTACAAAAAATTGGAAAAAGATCCTTTTAATAGAAAATTAGGAGAATACTACATAAAGTACAGGAATACATTTAGACAGTTGATTAGGATTGTTAAGGAGGCAGTTTACAGAAAACAGATTTTAGATACAGGTAAAGATACTCAAAGAGTTTGGGCAACTACAAATAACTAAGATAGGGACTCTAACATATCAAAATTGAACTTTGATGGTGATCTTATTGACGTTCGAGGTGACCCAGTTAGGTATGTTGATTATTTTAACCATTTTTTTTAGAAATGTTGGTGAAAAAATGGCTGCAAATATTACATCAATTGACGAACAATCTGATTTTGACCAGACTGCTCAAAATAAAGTCCATCATTTTGAGTTTACCCGGGTTAATGAAAATAACGTTATCAAAACTATTGAAGAACTAAATTGTCTAAAATCAATCAAAACCTGCATTGCATCATCTTTGACTTATATTACTAATCTCAGTCTTAGTATAGGAAAGTTTCCAGATATTTTGAAAAAGTCTATAATCATTCCTTTGTTTAAAAGTATCTATCTCTAGTTGGTAACTACCGCCCTATTTCCATGTTACCCAACACAGGGAAGGTAATAAAAAAATTAGTTAAACAACAACTTGTTGGATACTTAAAAATAAATAATCTAATAACGCCAAGGCAGTTTAGTTTCGGACCAGGACAGGGTACCCATGATGCTCTAGATTCACTTCAAAAATAAATAAATTTTTAGACGGAGGCACTAAGACAATGGGAATCTTTTTTGATTTAGCAAAGGCGTTCGACACTGTGTCTCATGTCCTGTTGATCAAAAAAACTCAAAAGTATGGGGGTGGAAGGATTGACATTAAGTTGGTTCATTAGCTACCTTGCATGTAGGCCTCGGCAGGTCAGATTGGGAAAGATTCTCAGTGTTACTTTGTACGGTACTTGCTATGAAATCCCTTAAGGTACAGTTTTAGATTCTGTTTTATTTCTGGTATTTATTAACGATCTTTCAAATCTTGGAACAGAAATAGAAGGTCACACATACTTATTTGCAGACAACGCCGTGTTGCTATTTTCCGCCCCGCCAAGGTCCTGCGTCTTCAATGTTGCCTCTAAGGGAATCGAAAGAGTGCGAAGAAAGTTGGATTTTAATAGACTTTTATTAAATACTGACAAAACCAAATATACTGCATTCTCAATCTATAGGAACTCACAACCTAGTAATGTATTTAATTTAAAATTAGGTAATGATACAATTTCGAGTGTTTTATACGTAAGTGAATTATAATTTTGTAAGGATGGAAGTAAAGATAATTTAATTGTATTTGAATTGAAGATTCTTTTGAATTTTAACAAAAATATTACAAAAACGCCAGAAAAACGTATTGTCTTTACGGGAAATTGAGACAAATACGAGTATTGTCAGAAAAGTCATAAAAAAATTTTTAAAAAGTAGACACATTCGCCACAAAAGTTCGTTTGGTATTTGCGGTCAAATAATAATCAACTTACAAGAATAAGGTTTTGCTGGTGGCTAATTAGACAAGACAGAAACGATAATGTCCTTGATTCGAAAATCAGAATAAATTTACATACAACGATATGTTTAATAGAAATGTACATTTTTACTAGAATTATTTTGCATTAGTACAAAGTCGTTAAAGCAATTTCCAAAAAAAGTTTGGCATTAATGTTTGGTTTGGAGTGTTAAAGGTTTATGTACTAAGACCGCAATTGTATTATGAGACTTTTACGACAATCTAATACCTTTTGTTTTCGTAGAATACTTTGCGAAACTATTTGAATATTGTTTCACTAAAAAAATTTTGAAAATTTAGATATTTCTAAAATGACAGTTCATCTGTTTATAGATCTCAACAATGTGTGCAATTGGAAACCAAATGAATGAATTGGAAAATGTGAACTTGTAATAAAGCTACCTAGGTCACCAAATCTTACACCTATACTCTTTTCTATTTGGGCCTATTGTAACGTTCCGTTTGAATTCATTACATTAAAATTCAATTTTACATTCGTTTATTTTCTGCAACTAATATTGCACGTAAATTTATTCAGTTTGGAAACGTCGCGTTGTTTTAACCGACTTGAGTGTAGCTGAAACTTCCACTTCCGTTTGAACAATCTCGCACAGTTCACGTGTGTGATGCGAGGAAGACAAAATTTTCTTGATTATGGCGTAAAAACCTATGTAACTTAATTTTTATTCATTCCATCTAATTATTGGTGAGTTTACCTTTATTCTGATATAATTTTTCTATTGAATTCAACATTTTTAGTGACTTCGCAATGTTGCGCAATAGTTAAGACAAAGGAATTTATTTTGAAGACCGTTGCTAATTGTAACGTGAGTACATGATGTTATTTAAAAAACCATTCTAATTATTTATATTTAGGGTCTTTCTTTTTATTGGATCTTTTCGTTTATTGGATTTTTATTCTGGATCTTTTTATTTACTGGTATTTCGTTTCTAACTGGATCTTTCATTTTGGTTTTGTCGTTTAATTACTGGATTTTTCGTTAATGGAGTTTATTATACATTGATATTTTATGCTTGCTGGTGTGTTTTGAAATCTACATTCCTTTAGAAGAATTTTATCACAACTACAAAGTATGTGCTAAAAATAGAAGATATAAGATAACGTTATATTAAACATGGTGAGTCAACTAAAATTAAGTTACATTTTACATTCGAGCAGTTAAATTGTGTTATTAAAACTTTTCACTCATAACAAATCAAACGTTTACGACATTTGCATTTAATATCAATAATTAATAATTACATGTAAGATTTTACGCTTTTTCTTCATCACCAAAAGGTGATTGGCGCCCAAATATTTTATTTTAAATCCTGTTTTATTTTTAATATGTTTAATTCAAATATTGTTCTTTAATGTAAATAGTATATTAAGTTATAATTAATAAATTTAACGGAGTTCACATCTTTGTAATTATTTCCATTCAACCCATACCCAGAGGTCTGTGCTTACGATTGCTTGCCGTAGTCAAATTATTATTTTTACTTTTTATTATACGTTCTATATTCCGTCACTGTATTTTTATTACACTATGTTAAAGATAAAGTTTTCACAAACTCACCTACTCATCTGGATGATATAAAAGATTCGCGACGCTTGTGATTCTCTTATTTCTAGCACAATACGCAATATTATAAACGGTTGTAATAGGATTTTAATAAGATTATGCATTTAAAACAAATGAATGCATTTTGGACATTTACTTTTAGTTGTTTGAACGGTTTGTAAGTTCCTTTTAAATTCTGCAAATAGCCCTTCTTTGTAGAAAATATGTGCTATGCCAATTGACATCCTTTATAAAGTTTATTTAATAATTACCTAGCTTATAAGTAAAACCTTTTATTGGTTTAACTTACAAAGCAACTTGATTTGAGTTTCATTAAATTATGGTCATATGTATGTATTATATGTGTTTATATATGCTTACGTTTATATATACATATATATGTTTTTTATGGATAAAGTAAGACATGTGGCATATCATAATAGTAAAAAAAATCAACAATTTCAAATTCGTAAAAGTTCAATATGGTAGCTATAAAAAAAATGAGGTTTATGGGATTATGTCAAAAACTCAACTCAAAGTAGAAAATAATTTTAAACATACATGATTTTAAAGTAGGTACTTACTATACTGTAAAACAATTACTTAAACTAATTTGTAATAAATTTAAAAACAAAAAAGTTTCAACAAATTTTTGAAAATAACAGTTTTCGGTTTTTTTCCAAATAAAAGACAATAATAATAAGTATCATTTATTTATATTAGTAATATATTTATTACATATTTACGTATACTCACGGCTAAGCTAATATAATTTATTGTTAAATATATTTTTGTTTTTTATCATTACAATTAAATTTTAAGTTTTATTTTGTGGTCAAAAACTTTTGTATTTTAATTGTATTAGTTTTATTTACGCACTACTTGATTTACGTTTTATTAAATTTTAAGTTTTGCGGTTAGTTACGAACTTGGCATGTTTTTTCTTGTGTTCTTCTATTTGATTTTATCTACTAGAATTTATTTAGGTTTTTATTAAATTTTTTCTAATTTTAATTTTTAATAATTTTTGTTTTGTGTTATATTTTGTTTAAACTTTTTATTTTTATATTATTTATGTAATTTTTTAATTGTAACAAAATTTTGATAAATTCACTTATTAGCAAATCATTTTTGTTTAGTTTTCAGTAATTAGTGATTACACACAGAAAAGCAGGTTTTAATAGCGTGTACACCTCACAACGTGCTTCTTTGATTGATGAAGATTAAAGTTGTATTTTACGCTATTTTTTTCTTTGTCTTACGCTTTTTTTATTTTCAAATAGTCACAAATTTGTTTTTGTAATTAAACCCGCCCTCTTCTATACTCAATACCAAAAAAAACATCGTTTATGTTTCAGTTTATTTCAATTTTTTTACAACATTCTTGCACGTAACGCAATGTGTAAAAATTTGTAAAAACACAGCAACTTAATATTAAGAGTGAAGTGGGTAAACTTTGCAAAAGATAACACGAATTCAGAACTTTCCAAGACCGATAAAGAAGAGGTAAATTAGAAGAAAAACAAGTTGTTGTCATGTAATAAGTAGACAAATAAATAGATTACTACAAGAATCTACTAAACGTAACTCTACAAAAAAGTTTAGTGTGAGATCAAATATTAATTGTTAAAGCTGTAATAAAGTGGGAAAGTTACTGTTTAAATAAATTTTATTTTTAATCGTATTATACTCTTAAATTACATTACCACTAACTGACTTTTATAAACTGCAGAAAAAAATTAGATAAAAATTATTTACTATTGCTCGGTGTTTCTATTCGCAAACTTGCAAAAACAGTTTAAAAAATGTTGTGCTGCAGTTCTACTGTAAATAGCACTAACTAACTATATCTAATAATTCAAAATACAGTTAAAAATATATATAAAGATTAGTTTTGATAGCAACGAAGATGGTGTTTTTGAATATCAATTGCCTATTTCTAAAACGGAATTACGTGAAAAAACGCCTAAATTAAAGCGTCTGAAAATGGAAGATAAAGCAAAAACAAAACCAAGACTAACTTGCAAATCTAAGAGTTTTTGGGTATTGCCGAGTGTTTGAAATTATTTATTGATGACAAAATGCTGGATAATCGTTGTAAAATTGACTAATCAAAAAGGTAAATAATTTTACAATATTTAGAATAAAAAAACTTTACTAGACCCAAAGTTTAGACTTTACGAACAAAATAGAAATGTATGCGATTGGTATTTTAATTATAGGTGGTGCTCTAAAAACCAGTTGAGAACCGATTAGATTTTGATGGTTAAAAAATCTTTGTTGCTCAAGACTCATTTATACTACAGAAATGTCTCGCATTCGATTTATGTAATTACTTTCAATGATGCGTTTTGATGGTCTGAGTACTAGAATAGAGCGTAGAAAAGATGACAAACTGGCAAAATTTAAGAGTTATTTAGCATTCATTGCAGAGAAAATTATAATCCAGGACTGTATCTAACAGTTGACAAGCAACTAGAAACATTTAAAGACAAATGTCCTTTCAGAGTTTATATGAAGTCAAATCTTGCTAAGTATGGCATCAAGATATGGGATTAAGTGAATGTTGCTAAAAATCTACAGATATACTTAGGCAAACCAGAAAAAACAAGAGCAAGGTTGAGGTAAACGTGTGGTTATGGATCTGACTTCGTCCCATCTTACTGGCCATGGTATAACAACGGATAATTTTTAAACAAATGTTCCGCTAGCAAAAGAACTATAGTCTCGTGGTCTTATTTTATGCGAAACATTAAGGAAAAATAAACAAAACAGCAGTTATTGTTCTAACTAGTGAACATCACGACAACATCATTAGTGGCAAAAAGTACAAATCCAAGCCCGATATAATATTGTCGATACCATGGATAAAATGGTAAACCAATGCAGTGTAAAACAAGCCACTAAGAGATAGCCGTTTGTTTTATTTTTTCTGCCAAACGTTTAAAAATGATTTAAACTAGCATCGGAGAATCTCCTTGTCCGGATTCTTCTTTTTCTTCTGGTTGCACTTAATTGTACAATGATTTAAAATGATTACTGTAATTTACAATAATGTTTGGAGTATTGACAATCAACATACCTAAGTATTCTTTAATAGTGTTTCTAAACAATAAATTAAATAAAATTTGTTCATATTTAGATTTAAGAACAAATATTTACAAAAATTCACAGAAAATAGAGAATACTGTGATGTTTATTTTTCGACATGTGGTATTTTAATTTTGATGCGAACTTATGAACAAATGGTTTAAAGGATTAATAAACAACATTTAAAAAAATAAAAGTGTTGTTCTTTTGTAAATTAAATATTTCTATTTGAAATTGACCTTGAAAAGATCATTGAGTAATTAGTCATAACTCGTATTGATATTTGTCTCAAACATAAGACTTACGTATTAGAAATACCTTTAGAATTCTTTTCAAATACGTATTGTCATTTGTGTTTAATGCTTATTTTTTTTATAATTTCCTGTGTCTTTATGATTTACCTTGGTGTTTATATAAAGCTATAGATATTTTCCCAAAATGATGAATGTGTGACACAAATTTTACAAACGTTTTATCCTATAAGAGTTTTCAAATTCTCTTTGAAGATAATGCATTGTTAAACTTCTGTAACCAAAAAAAAAATATAACTCAATGTGTCAATGCATGCTATTTTTTTATTAAAAAATCTATGTGGTTTAAAATTCTTACGAAGAAAAGAGCAGAAGGGTTATTTACCTACTTACACAAAATTTTACGATTTTCCGTGAACTACCTGCGTAATTAAAGTTTATTATACATTTATTAAAGTAAATATTATAGGTAAAATCGTGTTATATTAGTCTTATTTGTTTTGATCAAGTTTATGCAATAATTAAAAGTATTGATTTCTTTTACACAACCGCAATTGTTATTTTATAAGCGATCCATGATTGCGATTGTTATTGTATAGACGCTCGATGATCGCGATCATTATTTTGTATAATGATCGATTCATCGTGATTGCAAACATATTTAAAACGATCGTTCTGGCCATTGGTTGTTTTTTGCTGATGTTGGCATATGTTGCATAAAAATATGGTTTTTGTAAATGTTATGGCCGCATTTTTTTAGCACCTTGTCTAATAAATGCTTAGTTTTTAAAAAATTAAAAAAAATTATAAACAGAATTCTTTTATGTTTTATTTTAGCATGCTGAAAGCACTTCAATACGAATCCAACAACACATAAAACATTTTTACAATTGTTTAAAAAAATTGAAGAAATATTTTGAAAATACTAATACTAATAGCGTTTTCAAAACTTTATCTTTAAAATACTAACTTAATTTTTTTTTACTTTTTGGGCTTATTTAGTATAATTTTTACAGAAGCTGTAATTGTTGATATGCACATCAACCTACGATACTCAAATGCAGTAGTTTCTCAAACATACGGAAGAAAATGTTATTTATTGATGACGATCGTGAAGACAAATAAATTTATTCTTTCTACAGCTCCAGTTCACTAAATGAAGATATAAGTAGACAAGCAGTAATAAGTAATTTTTTTAATATTAATGTTTTATAGTTGAAGATACGTTTTATAATATTTTGAAGATACTAAAACAACCACAGTGTGTGCTCAAATTCGTCACACCGTTAAGTTCTGACTAAAATAAGCAACAGAATGATACAAACAGATTCTCCGTCAAAAATCCTTTTAAAAGATGAATTGATCAATTGTTCTTTCAGAAATTTAAAATTAATATTAATTTAAAGTTATTCAAATTACTAGTCCACTAATAACAAATCCGTTAACTTTCAAAATGTATATTTTACATATGTTTAGAGCTTTAAAGCTCATCTTCAAAAAAGTCTACAAAAAATATTTACAACTTATAAAAAGTTAAGATTACAAAATTTTTTTTTTAAATTTACATTTTTTTAAAAAACGTCAAATATGAAAATTTGTAACTAGATAATTAAAAAATTTAAGTTTTACAAAATGTTAAATGTAAATTATTTTAAAAAAGGAAAGATAGTGCAATTTAGAAACAAATCTAAGAAAATTTAAGTTTAAAATCATAATTGAAATTGGTTTGATCGTTCAACAAAAAAATTTTATTTGGTATTTTAATATAAATCAACTCTAGTAATTAACTAATTTGTTTGTTATTGATGTTATTAAAAGGATGAAATAATTTGTAAGAAAAAAAGAATTAAAAAATTTTTTGTAATCTTAACTTTTTATAAGCTGTAAATAGTTTGTGTAGAATTTTCTGAAGATGAGCTTCATTATTTTAAAGCTCGAAACATGTAAAATATACATTTTGAAATTACGAATTTATTATTGGTGGACTGGTAATTTGAATAATTTTAAAAGTTGACCAATAACAATGAATCTCCTTAACAATTTAATTTTAATTTAATTTGCATTGTTTTAGTTATTTCTATGTTTTCGATTTGTTCTACAAAAATAAAAAAATATTTGAATATACATATTTTTCTGTTTTCTTATATATAAAACATGATATTGTTATGTTTTTTCAGATGGCAGTAGGTGTTAGTCTATTAGTTTATGGAAAGAGGGGGTATAGACGGGCAAGAAAGAGAAACAAGAGAGATAAAACTACAGTACAATTTTTGACACACTATTTACGCCTCTTCTTAAATTATTACTCAATGGTATTACTAAGAACGCTTTAAACTACAAAAGTTAAATAGAAATATACAACGTGGGGGTTGATAAAACATTAAAAACTTTTTTTAAAACACTAAAATGCTGGTTGCATTTATTACTAAATTATAAAATGTTACATTTATCTATAAAAATATGAAGGCACTACTTAAACAGCACACGCGTATTTCAGCATTTTATCTTCATTTTTTTTTGTATATTAAAGAAGAATAAATAAAAAACTTGTGCTCATACACTAACAAACAAAAATTAAATTGTGCACTTTTAATTAAAGTTTAAAGTAAATTGTGCTCTTATAATGATTGTAAAAACTTTTTTGCTACGGATACAACAAAAATAAAATATCCGGAATACTACGAAAGACTATGTAATATTACAATTGAGTTCTTCGGAATTCTGAATAAGACACCGTTTTGTGTAATTAAACATAATCCAAATATAACAGTACAAGCTTTACATTTAATTAGAATTTTATCGCTAACTTGTTTCTTGTTACGTTTTTTTGTATTTATTTTATGACGTTAACAAAGGTATTACTACATTTTTAAAGATAGATGAATAAATAAAATGCAATTTATTATGGCGAAAACAACAAACGTAATTTGTAAAAGGTATAAAGTATAGAATAGGGCCTATGCGAAAATTGGAATAAATAAAATATAAGTGCGTAGATTTAGCACGATACTATCTTAAAAGATATGCTTGGGCATAAACTGTAATCTGTTAAAGCGTAAAACGAGAAAATTTATATCTGAAATAGAAGCCTTACTGCTTGAAAATATCCAACTAGAATTTAAAGTAAAGCCACTTGCGACGTGAAGAATAACATTTCTATTAAAAACGTACAATATACAAATAAAAATAACTCACCGACGAACCACGGATTGCGTTGATTATTCTCCACATTTAAATTCAGGAAGTATTCTTCGAAGCCTCGCACCGGATTAGCTTGTGGTTGTACGGATAATGTACCTTCTACTTCAGCTTCATTTCCATCCGACACTAGGGATCTGGCACTCCATCCATCTGAACCTATCCATGAAAAACTGCCAGTTGCATTACTACGTTTTACGGCTCTCATTACGCCAGCCACTTCTTGGTCTGAACCAAAAATTATTGTTCCTGAAAGAGATCAATTATTGATTAATTATTAATTAATTTATTATTTATTTAAAAATAGTTTGAATTAATCAAAATAAGAATTGCAAACAAAAAGATTTTTGTTAAATATTCTTTACGTTAATCATTTTTTTTTACATGAAACAAATATGGATTTGAATATTAAGTATTATTAAGTAATGTAATAAATGTAATGTGGCTGTAATATATATTATATATCCATTTTTTTAATCACTTGAAGCATCAATTTTAATTTATTGAGGTTTAATATGTTAAATTAGTTAAACAACAATTTATGTTAAACATAATTAACTAAAAACGTTACTTTTTTAATGCGGTCTTTGAATTTAGAGCGACTTATGTAATTTAACGAGTATTTATCCATCACTGTTTGTTTTGTTACATAGTAATATATTCTGATGTTATTTACGTGTGGCGGTTAAATTAATTTACCTTAACTCTTTTAAGTTATAATTTAATGTAGGCTGTTATCTTTATATATTTTATAACAAGTCGTAAAAAAGCATAAAAAAGCAACTACGAAGTAATTCTAAAGATAAAAATTACAAACTTGTTTTGCAAAGTTACATTAAAAACGCAATTAAAATCACAATTTTAATCTCCTAAGTAGAGGTAATAATTACAATTTTCCTTAATTTATTATTTTTTTATATCTTTAAAAAATCTAAAAATATGTTCTTTTGTTCTTTATAAATACAATAACACGTTCTAAATATTTTTTTGTAAACTTTCTACAATAGTAATTCTACTATCATTGTGTAACAAGATCATGGTACATCTATTTCAAAAGTCAATATTTGTTATAATTTAATTTTTATTTTTCCATTTAAGTGTGTCATGACAAACTATTTTTTTTAAATGGCACCATATTAGTACCGTGATATCATCTATTAACACAATCAAAAAACAGCTAAAAGAAAATAAGAAAACACAATTTTGTTCTAATTAAATTATTAAGAAGTTACTGAACAGATATTGAAATACAAAAATAAACACAGAACATGACAACAATTAATACAATGTTCCATTCTGGATATTTCCCGTGTTGTCGCTATCACACAAGCTGAGCTTTTGTCACACGTCGTAGTGGATATCTTCAGGCCCGATCGATAGAACTGCTTTTTAAATATCCGATAAAAGAAAACTAGATTCTCGGTTAATATTAAAAGAATATTTATATATTTTCATGGATTTCCTAATTTTTTGCTGATAGTAATTAAAAACATTAGCCAATGTTTTCTGTTTTTGTTTGTTTTTTTATTGTTTTTTCTATAATGGCCCGATGACAAGAAATGCTATAAGCGACCCCAAAATCTTCAAAAACAGTTAAATTATCTAACCAAAGCGTTAGTCGCAAACAATTACAATAGTTTAACTTTATTTGCTTACTTACTTAGTTTACAAATTGCTTTATGTTTCCCCTATTTACAATTTACCCTTTTTTTTAGATTTACACTACACTACATTCTATTTACATTTTATCATTTCATTTTTACTCCTCTCCTCTTAACTTTTTCCTACTTCTCCATATTTCTTCCATCCACTCCGCTTCTTTTCCGTTTTCTTCTAAGATTTTCTCTACTTTCTTAACCTCTTCTCTTAATTCTCTGCATTTATTTTTCATCCCCCGTCTCTTCTCCATATAGTCTGCGCATCTTTTCTTCTTCTTTTTTTTAGTATTTATTACCTAACTCTTCGTTTCCATATCTGAACCGTGCTATCATTTTTTTCTTCTTGTTGCTTTTCTTTCCTTTAACGTTTAAATATTCTGGCACCACTTCACTCTTGATATTCTTATAATTCCTATTATATCTGACCTCTTTTATCCTTGTCCATCTTTCTTGTTTTTCAATGTTCCTATCTTTCCTTATTATTTCTTCTTTTACCCCTACTCCTTCTTCTCTTAATATCTTTCCCGTACCCGTTTCTTTTATAATATTCTTTTCTGCCATCCTGTTCGTACTTCACTTTTCCTCCCTGTATCTCTTTCCAACATTCTTGTAGTATATTTGCATTCTGTTCTTTCCCTTAGTTCATCCTCGTATTTAATGGCCTTTTTTCCTGTCTCCACTCTCATTTTTTCTTCCTGTAACTTCCTCTCTTATAATATACCCCGGTGTTTCTCTGTCTAGCCCTAATACCCATTTCCAGTATTTTTTTTGCATCCCTTCTACCTCTTTATACTCTTTCCATCCCTGTATTTCCGCATTATATATCACTACACTTTTTATTAACTTTTCAAACAGCAGCCTTTTTTCTGCTATGTCCACCTCAAACACCCTTTCCCACACACCCCACACTTGTCCTATTAATCTGTTTCCTTTCCTCACTCTTTCCTTTATGTGTTCTCCCTCTTTATTATCCTGCTTCATCATGTAACTCAGGTAAGTAAATTCCTTCACTTACTGGACTTCCTCCTCCCTCCATTTCCACTCCTGCTTTTTTCTTTTCCTCCCTCGTTTTCAAAATACTATTATTTTTGTTTTCTTCGTATTTACTTCCATTTCTTTTTTTTTTAATGTGTTTTTCCAGCGTTTTTATCATCTCTTACATTTCCTTTTCCTCCTTAGCCACCAACATTATGTCATCCGCAAAAGTCAACCACCATACCTTCACTTTCCCTACTACTATTCCTCCTGTCTGTTGTCCTCTCATTGTCTCCTCTAGATTTCCCTTATATACTGCAAACATCCCTGTCTCAACCTTCTTTTTGTAATTAATTTCTCGATCTCTACCCTATTCACTTTGATCTTGTTCTCGTTTCCTCGTAAATTTTCTCCATTCTTTCTATTAATCTTTCATTAATTTTTTTTCTCCTCGTGTATTCCCACAGTTTTTCTCTGTTCACTCTGTCAAAAGCGACTTGTAAATCTACGAATAGTGTCTCCATTTTCCGCCTTTTGTTCTCTAGCTCTTTATTCGTCAAGTGTTTCAGTATATATATGTTTTATATCACTATTCTTCCCTTTCTGAATCCCGCTTGTCCGTCTAGTACCAATTTTTTTTTCTCTATTTCCTGCTGTAGTCATCCTTGTAGCACTGTCGCATATATTTTGTATGCCATGCTTATATAATTCTTGACTTTATTTCAATCTCCTTTTTTATGGATGGGGCATATTATTCTCCCTTTCCATCTCTCCGGGAATTCTTCCCCTTTCCATATTCTATTTAGTCCTTTTTGCTACATTTCTTTTCCCGTATACCCACTCGTCGCCTTGTATCTCATCTTTTCCTGTCTTTCCCTATTTTCTCTTTGTATTTTTTTTACCCTTTTCTGTCTACATTTTTTTCGTTATGTACTCCTCATCTCCTTCTCTCTTTTCTCTTCATCTTTCTTTCATTGTCAATTTCAGTGGTTGGTGGTCTGACTTTACCCTTAAATGTCTTCACCTTTTCTCCAACTTCTTCATTTGTCATTGCAAAATCTATTATTGACTCTCTTCTTTCTCCTATGTACGTATACTCTCCCATTACTCTTTTTTCTCTGTTTCCATTCATTATTTCCCACTCCCTTAGGTTGCACATTTCTAGCAGTTCTTCTCCATTTTTATTTATCACTTTGTTCTTTGTTCGTCTCTTTCCCGTCTCTTTTTTTTCTTGTATTCCCCCTTCTCCCCCTACTCTTGCTTCCTAATATTATCAATCCCTCCGCCTTTTCTTCTATCATCTCTTCTATGTTTTTTCTTATCTCTTTCATTCTGCTGCTGTAAACCGTCACCATTTTTATTTTTTTCCCACTGTATGTTCCTTTCTACAATTCTTCTTCTCTGTTGCACTTTTTTTTTCTAGCTTAACAATTTTTTTCTTATTCTTGTTATTATAACCCCTTTGCTCTCCCGTTACTCTTCTCTCTTTCTGCATGTTGCAACACCCACTAAAATTCCTTCGGCAACTCTTTTTCCCACCACTCCCATTTTTTTTCTATCCATGTCTACTATAATTCCATTACATCCTGTTCCTTGATGTACTTTCAAAAAGCCGGTTCTTTGTTCTTTATTTCCGCTACGTTCCAAAACAATACTCTCAGTTCACTCATCTCCCTCTGTGCTTCTTCCTTACTTTCTTTTTTTTCTTTGCCATTTCGTCAACCTTCTTTCCTTTATCGCCCCCCTTTCGCCCTTTAGCTTTTGGCTTTTGGTTACTTATTTTCTCTCCCCTTTTCTGCTCTGGCCCCTGTCCTTGTCGTTCCATATGTATCTTCCTCCGTCTATCTCCCTTTTTCTGTATCCTACCCGTACTTTTTTCTCTTTCGCTCTTTTTTCCACCGCTATGTTTATTATTTCTCTTTCAACCCTTCTTTCATCCCATATCAAATCGTGAGTTATGTATATTATTGTATTCCTTAAATTCTTCTTCTCCGCCATCACCTTTTGTACTTTCTCCCATCCTCCCATTTCCGCAACAACCATCTCTCCGTTTATTACTGACACCTTTTTCGTTTCTACTTTTACCTTTAATTTTTCTTCCACTATCAATGCTAAATTCTTTTGTGGTTCTTTATTTCTCCACCCCTTTACTACAATATTATTCATCCTTTTCTACCTTTCCTCATCTTCCGCTTCTTTCTCCAGTTTTTTCTATTTTCTCTACCAGTTCTTCTTTTTCTTTCTCCCACTTCTTTTCCCTTTCTCCTATTTCTTTTTTTATTTCTTTAATTTCTTCCTTTAGTTCCTCCATTTCTTTCTGTTCTTTTTTCTTTTCTCCTTCTATTATTAAGCTGTTTCCTTCGATTTTCTCCGTTATCATTTTTATGTCCGGTGATCTTATTGTTTCTTTATTCTTATAGAAATATTTCAGAAAAGCGACACTGCTTGCGCAAACTGTGGTTTACTATTACTTCCTAATCTAAAAAGAATATTGTGAAAATTAAATAAATAAAACAAATTAAAAAAAATCTAAAACAACCACAATCCTTCATCGACGGTTCGGTATTACGAAATCTAGGAAATGAGAAAGCGGGTTTTAACAAAATACATGAATCATGAGAAAAACAAAAAAAAATTATTAAAAATAAAACTATGCTAAGCATAGCACTTAACACAAAACCTGAGTCAAATGAACTGGGACCTATTGTGCATAAGTAGAACACAAAAAAATCAACAGTTATATCAACCTCCACAGACATATGCTCTACTACAAAGGCAACGAAATCAACAGTAACGGTAGCTATGGTATTATAAATAAGAAATTAGTAATCAAAATTTAAAAAGATTAAAATAATGCACAAAGTTAAATAAAATAACAACATTAAAAATTGTACAAGTCTATGTCTCAACAAACTGTCAAAAAGGATGAAATCGAAGAGTTCTACTAGCCATCACAACGCATATTAGCAATAGAAGACTTCAATTAAAAAATCAGTTTAAAAAGAAAACGTAGAGATATTAATTGTAACAGCCTAAAAATCAAACATGGCCGAAAAACAAAAGGACTCATTTCTTGCAAAAAGAGGAATGGTTAATTGCAAACACTAATAATAAATATAATAACAAATAATTTGATTTGATACATGTTTACCAACAATATAAAAGCAATTTAATAATACATAAAAGTTTTTTTTTGCCTTTTAGTCAAAATTTGTAACTTTTCTTTTATTCTTCTAGTTTGTCCGGCGTACAAAAAATTGGTAAAACAACATTACATTTTGAAGACACCAAATCTTTGTAAAGCAAGCACAAAAACTTTATAATAAATACAAAAAACAGATTTTGTATTAGATTTTAAAAAAATTTTTTTAAACGACTTTTATGTCAAATTATTAAAGAAATCGTATGTTAAATGTTAAATGAGATATTGAATAATTAATTAGTTTTGATTTACTATTTTATTTTGTATTAGGAATTACTATTAAGTTACGCTTAATAATAAAAATTAGAAGTAAAGCACAATAATTAAAAACAAACTTAATTTGAGTACTTTGTCTATTTATTATTTAGAAATGTCAATATAAAATAGGGTCAAAAACAACCAATCCATGTCATTAGTGCACAGTTGTCATTTGTAATCGCTATCAAACTACAAATCTTGAATGAAAGTATTTTTAGTTGTCACGTTTTACCCTTTTTAAGCGAAAATTTAATACCACCGTTGACATAAAACTATTTGTATTTTTTGTATATTTAGTTTTAATAATTAAAATTTAAAGCAGAACAGTCAAATCTTTTGTTTTTAAAAACCAATATTTGTAAATAGAGTAAAATATTTTTAAACAAATATTAATTTTTGTCAGTGAGTTTGTTTATTATTAAAAGTAAAACTTCAAACATGCAATATTTTTTTGATTATTTAAGTAAAATCTAAAGTATGTATTTTGTGCAAGTGTTTACTATAATAAACTGTTTGATTACGTATATATTATTTTATTAGTTATTGTATTGTATTGTAACAAATTCTAATAAATTGTTTAGCAGTAAATAAGTAAAACAAATGTATTTGGATCAGCTACGTTACCAAAATTGTAAATATTATTAAAAAAACATATTGCAAGAAACAGACAAGTCCAATCATACATTGTATTATAATATCATGATTGATTTTTGCATCACAACAACGCTCTAGTACACATCACGTTCAGAAAATGTATTTCGATTATAAGTTTTCATGCTCAATAGTATGTAAGTAAAATGTATAAATATTGTAGCATTAGTTTTGAACAGTATACATCAAAGTTTAAAAAACCAACAAATAACAAAAAAAAACATATTATTAAGACTTGTCTATTTAACAAAGTAATTAATACTTCAGTTGAAATTAATTTGTAATTAGAAAAAGTACACTCTTGTTTTATTATTTCAAGAAAATAAATTATAAAAATCTGTCACAATAAATAAATTGTTTTATTATTTGATTTATACAAATTACAAAAACACAAGCTACTACATAAAAATATTTATTTGACATTAACTTAAAAAAGAGTAATTGAATAAAAACCGCATTAAAATGTAATAATTTTATTAATCAAGATTCAAGAATTTTATTTGAAATTGCATAAATTTGGTTAAAAAAATATTCGTAAATTGCTTCTTTTAAAAAAATACGTTTTAATTTCTACGTAATAAATTCTTTTATTGAAAGTTAAAAGAAAAACATTTTAAGCAGCCGAAAATAATTTTTGCAAAAACGTTAGAAATCTAATATAACTTTTTTATTTTAAGACATAGTACTAAGTGTAAAATTTTTGCACGTCATAGTTAACGCCGAATAAATAAAATTTCTGTTAGATCATTTTTTTATGTAGAGACGTACCTAGGTACAACTAGAGTTTATACTTCTACTACTTCAACTAAACCATTACTGTTTTTATGGAGTTAATCGATTTTCTAACAATTTACATCAGTTTTAACACATCGTTATATAATATCTTGTTTGTGCTGCCAACATGGAAAACGACAATATTCGTTTGTTAGTGTAGTTACGCAATGGGCAAAAAAAGCTGTTGGGTAGCAAAATGAAAACTAGAAATCCACATAAAACTGAATGTTCAAAGTCAATTATTATATTAGAACAAATATGAGACAGGTGGAGAAATCATTTAAAAAATCTTGAAATTCGGTTAAAATTGAAAAAGAAAACTAGGTTAAAATTATGTCAAATTTGACAGATTTGGTAATAAATGTAGTAGTAACATTATATTTCTGACGCTTTTTTTTTCAAAAAGAAATGTAAGTTCACAAAAGGCCACATAAAAAATAATGTACGTTACTTTCGTCGAAAGTATCGTAGCATAATAACACACTCACATGCAACGCGTGGCCTTGCGTCGCTTTAACGTTTGTTATGCTATGCCTTACGTTCGACCTTAGTTACGTAAATTACTATTACTAAAATTGCAAAGTAACTGCCAGAAAAATGTCTTTTTTCTTTTATAATTTTTATTTCTAATTTTTTAAATCCAAATTGATAAAGCTAAAACGTTATTTTTTTTTCAACTTGAAATACACCGGGATAAGTAGAACCGCAACAATTGAAATTTCAACTTAGGATCAAGATTATGATTATCATACATTTATTAGACTTGTGTTATATTGTGTGCGTTATCACTAATTCACTGTATGATTCAAAAACTGAAATTGCAAAATACTATTTTTTTATTAGGAAATCTTTAAAAATAGTACACTAGGTTCCTTTTCCCGACATGTATGTTTTTGATTTTGCTTTTTCTGTCCCCGTTGTATTATAAAAATTTTTCAAAAAAAAACAGGAAATGCTTTGGTTTACGAATATGTTTTCGCTACACATTACTTTTGTAGATTTGTAGATTTAGTAATTGTACTATAATCGTTTTCTGTGAATTTTGTCTCGTTGGAGATTATTGATGGCACAGTTTTGTGTTGCAGTTAAATTTGATGGGCACCCTACGGACAGGCACTTTCTTTTTTGAAGACTACGTATTGTCGTTACCCTAAGAGATTTAGTAATTTAAAAAATAAAAATAAACTCTTCTTCTATTACGAAAATAATTATTTGTTGTTTTTCTCTTCTCTGGGTTGTTGAACTGAATTTTCTAATAAAAGTTTTTTTTATTTAATTTTATAGTTTTTTGGCAGTTTTAATTTATTAAGAGAAAAAAATATTGTTTTTGGGTAGTGTAGAAGCAGCCTCATTTATCGACCACAATATCCCAAGAGCAAAATCCTTCGTTTGTGACCGTACGACCGGAGCGAAGCAACAAGACAAGTTAGTTGAAACTGGAGCATGCAAGTCAATACTTATAATAATTCTTCACATTCTTTGTTTTTTTTGTTTCTTTAAACATATTTTTAGATACAAGTGTGTCACTTTGAAAACTTCGGATTGATAATATATTTCCAAGTAAAAATGATATTCAAAATTACAAAAACCCGTTTTGATAATACGAAGCAGAAACCAAATTGACATGGTCAAGAGCACACCTCCACCTACCCTTTTACACCTGGACACCCCAACTTTAAAAATGTAAATTGCAACTCTTAACTTATTGAAACGTTCAAGAAATTACTTGCAAACGCAAGAGCCTTCTAGAATGCTGTTATCTATTTTCTAGAAGTTATAGCAAAAAGTGACGAACGATCGAGAAAGATTTCCGTATGTCTTTATATAGCGACGAGACAGATCGTAGGTCAGTTATTGTCGAAACGCGAATGCAGCTGTATTAAGAAGATTATCAAGTTGAAATAAATAAGAATCGTTAGCACGCGTGGTCTACATAAATAAATTGAGAATAATCGTGTACGTGATAATTAGTGTAAACAAGTGTGATATCCGAGAACGTTATCTTATCTTCTTGTAAGTGATATAAATCATAGTGTAAGTGTTTTTATTATTAGATTTTATTAGTTCGGTTAATTTAAAAGTGTACATATTTGTAGAATAAGTAAATCTAATTTTTAGTCGTTTTAAATAAATTAGTTTTTAATAAATAAGAACGTAACAGTGGTGTCACGGTGTGAAGTCCGCGATTTTTATTAGCGTAAATACCATTAAGTAATTTAATATCGCTTCCGTGATAAAAACATTGAATTAACTGTTCGCGATACGCGTGTTTATTTATAAAGTTAATATAGTGTTTATTAAACTTTTTCTTTTAACAAGTGCGTGATCGCGATATTATTTAAATTCGTTTTCGTGGTTTAATATTAACGAATGGATAGTTATTAAATTTTGTGTTATATAAAAACTGCATTTTAATAAGTAGTGTATTTAAACTTTATATTCGTGTTATATTTAAATTTATGCCGGTGACGCGTTCGCAAGCAGTTAAAATGGATGCAAAGCTATTTGAATTTCTTGAATCAATCAAAAATGGTCAGGAATCGATGAATAGAAAATTGGAAGAAAAGTTTCACGAAAATTCTCAGAAAATGGAAGAAAATTCTAGAAAAATGGAAGAAAAGTTGTTGGAAAATTCTAGAAGTTTAAAAGAAGAAATACGAACGAGCATAGAAAATCAAATTAAAATTGTTCAAGAGGAAACCCAAGCAGACATGTTAAACTTAAAAGAAGAAATTTGCGATTCTGTGAATGACATAATAGAAGAGAAGTTAAATGAAAATTCAAGAACCATAGAAGACAAGATAGAGAAAAAATTGAGAGAAAGAATACAACTGCTTGAAGAAAGAATGACCCAAATGAATTGTCACGGTGAAGGAAGCGTCACGAGTGAAGATGTAATAATGAACCATCCAGAAGAAAACACTCACAAGTTCAAAGTTGTACCACCGAATTTTGATGGTAAAGTTCCAATGGTCAACCTACTACAAGCAGTTTGAAGCCGCAGCTACTGCTAATGGTTGGAGCAACAAGCAGAAAGCGACGTCTTTAATAGTGTCCTTACGTGGAGAAGCGCTTGGAATTTTACAAACTGTTCCTGACCACCTACAAGAAAATTACGAACTTTTAATTTCACGGTTAGAAATGAGATATGGAGATGCTCATCTTCAACAAGTCTATCAAGCTCAAATTAAAAGTCGGGTTCAAAAAGCTGCCGAAAGTCTTCAAGAGTTTGAGGCTGACATCGCCAGATTAACACGGCTTGCGTATCCTACAGCGCCAGATACCTTCTTGGAGCAATTGGCTATTCAAACCTTTGTAGACGGCCTCCGAGACAGCGAAACACAGCAGACTCTCCGGTTAGCTCGACCGAAGACATTGGATGACGCTTTGGTACATGCTTTGGAGTTTGAAGCAGCAAAACAAGCATCGCAACGAGATGGTCATAGACTCTGCTGTGCTACAGAAGTACCCGCGCAGACACTGGAAAGCATCGAGGAGAAAGCGCGACGAATACTTCGGGAAAGAGGAGTGACAGCTTTGAACTGCGATGAAATAGGCCATGTACGACGGCATCGTACCAAACCTAAGAAGAGGACTAGAAGAGCCTTCGAAAATTTGGAACGAGGCGAGCGAAAGAAACAAAAAGTAATCTCATCTAGTCAAACTCCGGAGGTTACAATCCAAATGGCATCGCCTAGAGAGCAATTGCATAGCATTTATCTCGATGGCAAGATCAATGGGAGAAGCGTCCAGTTACTGGTTGACACGGGAGCGACGAAGACCATCATTCGTCCTGACATCTTATTGGAAAACGAGAAGACATCACCAGTAACAGTACGACTTCGAACAGCGACGGGCGACGAAATACCTACTCACGGACAAGTCAAAGTAACCATTGGTTTGGGAAATGGAGTACTCGACCATCAAGTACTGGTAGCCGACATCACGGAAGAAGTTATCCTGGGAATGGACGTGATAAAGAAGTATGGGTTCCATTTGGATATGAAGAACGATGTCCTGAAGATCGACAATGAAGAAATTCCTTTTCATTCGTCAGAGAAGGCAGCCGTGCGAGTCTTATTGAGTGAAGACGTGACTCTGCCTGCAAGGACTGAAAGTGTGGTGATGGCACGCCTGGATGGAAGTCTCCGGGAAGGCTACATACGCGCGATTGAACCAATGGAGGGCGGCTTAGTTGAAAAGGGACTACTCGTTGGCAGAACTTTAGTACGAGTAAAGAACACGATGCCAGTAAGGATCTTAAACATCAACTCAGATCCTGTAACGCTGAAAAAGAAGACCGTGGTAGGCCAATGCACGCCAGTATCACAAATTGTGAGATGCGTGAATTCGAACGAAGATACGTCGCCGAAGAAGTGTCCACAACATCTATTGGACATTCTTACCACCAAATTCCAAAACCTCAACCAAGACCAGCTGGCTAAAGTAAAAGTGTTGATCCAAGAGTACCAAGATGTGTTCGCGCTGGAGAGTGGCTCCAAAGGAAGAACTAACGTGGTGAAACATACAATTAATACCGGAGACGCTCAGCTGATACGACAACATCCACGCAGACTTCCTTTGGCAAAAAGAGAAGAAGCCGAACAAATAATTACAGAAATGGAGAGGGAAGGCGTGATTGAACCTTCAAGTAGCCCATGGGCATCCCCAGTGGTACTCGTAAAGAAGAAGGATGGATCAACGAGGTTTTGCGTAGACTACAGGCAACTAAACGACGTGACCAAAAAAGACAGCTACCCTTTACCCAGAATTGACGATACGCTAGACACCCTGTCAGGATCCCAGTGGTTTTCTACGTTAGATTTAAAGAGTGGATACTGGCAGGTAGAATTAGAACCCAAGGATCGTGAAAAAACAGCTTTTACGATCGGAACTGGTTTGTGGCAGTTCACTGTAATGCCCTTCGGCCTGTGTAACGCTCCTGCAACGTTCGAGCGTTTGATGGAGACCATCTTGCGCGGATTGTCTTGGAAGACGTGCTTGGTTTACCTGGACGACGTGATTGTGGTTGGAAGGTCGTTTGAAGAGCACTTGAACAACTTGAAGGAAGTGTTCCAGAGATTACGTGGGGCTAACCTCAAACTGAGCCCAAAGAAGTGCCACGTATTTAAGAAGGAAGTCCAATACCTTGGCCACGTCGTATCTAGAGATGGAGTAAGGGCTGACCCAGACAAAATCCGAGCAGTGCAAGCATGGCCAAGACCGATCGACAAACATCAGGTCCGAAGTTTCCTTGGGTTGTGCACTTATTATAGAAGATTTGTCCCTGGATTTGCCAATATTGCCAAACCATTGACAAAACTAACCGAAGAAAAAGCAGAATTTAGATGGAATGAAGACTGCAAAAATTCTTTTAATCAACTAAAACATGCCCTAGTCACTTCGCCGATTTTGAGTTATCCACGAGAAGATGGAAAGTTTGTTTTGGATACCGACGCAAGCAATATGGCCATAGGCGCGGTCCTTTCGCAGGTTCAAGATGGACAAGAACAGGTTATCGCGTACTTTAGCAAGGTTTTGTCTAGGCCAGAAAGGAATTATTGCGTGACTAGGAGGGAGCTGTTAGCAGTCGTTAAGTCCATCGAACATTTCTACAAGTATTTGTATGGACGAAAATTCTTACTGAGAACAGACCACGCCGCTTTAAAATGGCTACTGCAGTTCCGTAACCCAGAAGGACAAGTAGCAAGATGGATCGAGAGACTGCAAGAGTATGACTACGACACAGAACACCGTGCCGGAAGCAGTCACCGAAACGCTGATGCCTTGTCCAGAAGACCATGTCCGGCGGACTGCAGCCATTGTTCGCGACTGGAAGAAAAAGTCGAATGTCTCCGGAGAACTGCTATGGTTGATGATGAGTGGGAACCTGAGCAGTTACGTCGCGAACAAGAAGACGATCCTGAAATAAGACTACTCCTGGAATGGAAAGAAAGCGGCCGACGACCAAGCTGGGAAGAAGTGAGTGCTTTGGGCAAAAATATCAAAGCGTACTGGGCGCAGTGGGACTCCTTGATAGTAGAAGACGGTCTTCTTAAGCGATCCCTAAAAAGTGCCGAGGGCACGGGAAGCAGACTACAGCTGGTAGTGCCGAAGAGCAGGGTGACCGAAGTGTTGAAGCATCTCCACGATGGGACATCAGGAGGACACTTTGGCATTAAGAAAACGTTGGGTAAAATGCGAGAACGATTCTACTGGATGAACTGCAAAGAGGACGTCATGAAATGGTGCCGTAAATGCATAGTCTGCGCTTCAGGAAATGGTCCAGCGAGAAAGCGCAAAGCACCCATGAAACAATACAACGTAGGAAGCCCTTTGGAAGGAGTAGCGATTGACATCGCAGGGCCGTTCCCAGAATCCGATTCGGGGAATAAATACATCCTGGTGGCGATGGATTATTTCACGAAATGGACGGAGGCTTACGCCATACCCAATCAGGAAGCAGCTACAGTCGCAGACGTATTAATAAAGGAGTTTTTCTGCCGGTTTGGAGTTCCGTTGGAATTACACTCCGATCAAGACCGCAATTTTGAGTCTGGGCTGTTTCAAGAAGTTTGCCGACTGTTAGGAATTAAAAAGACTAGGACAACGCCTCTCCATCCCCAATCTGATGGCATGGTTGAACGGATGAATCGAACAATGGGCAAGTACTTAGCCAAGGTAGTGTCCGAACACCAAAGAGACTGGGATCAGTACTTGCACCTTTTCCTAATGGCATACCGATCATCCGTTCACGAAAGCACAGGTCAAACACCATCCTGTGTCATGCTCGGTCGTGAGATAAGATTACCATGCGATCTTCAATTTGGGCGAAGACCGGAAGAAGAAGTTGCTGGAGAAGATTACGTCAGCAAGCTGGCCAAAAGGTTAGACAAAGTACATGAAGAGGTCTGTAAAAACACACGAATTGCCAGCGACAGGATGAAAACAAGATATGACGCCAAGGCGCAAAATGGTGGGTTTCAACCTGGCGATATGGTCTGGTTGTATAACCCTCAAAGGAGACGTGGTTTGTCGCCGAAGCAAAGGCAATGGGAGGGCCCCTATGAAGGCGTGCAGCGTATTAACGACGTTATATACCGCATCCGAAAACCGCCCAGAGGCAAGCTAAAAGTGGTCCACGTCGATCGTCTAGCCCCGTTTGCTGGCGATAACCACAATCCGCAAGTTCAGGTCCGAACCAGAGTAATAAGTAGCAGAACCAGGAATCCAATCGAAGAAATGGAGTTCGAGAAGTTTATGAACTTATACGGAGGTTCTGGAAAAGCTAGGTTCGGAGCTACCACCGAGGAACAACAAGACCTGTTCCAGACACAAAAAAATTACGCCATCGCACATTGCGTGAGCGAAGACCTTGACATGTCCAAAAGGGTTGCAGTCGTGTTTAAAAAGAAGTTTGGACAGCTAGATGAATTACGAAGACAGCAACCGGCAGTCGGAAAGGTTTTAGGACTACGTGGTGACGGACGCTTCGTTTTCTATCTGGTCACCAAGAAATACTCACGTGTCAAGCCGTTATACAAAGATCTGTGGCGAACATTATGGAGTCTCAAGAGACAAATGGAGTTCCATCATGTTAAGAAATTGGCAGCACCCAAGCTTCGTTGTGGCTTAGACCAACTGAATTGGAGGACAGTTCGAAACATGTTGGAGGTCGTCTTCCGAGGAACAGGCATTCAAGTGTTGGTCTGTAGTTACCAACCGAGGAGAGTATTGGGTCAGGAAAAGTCCATTGACTGTTACTTTTATGGTCAAGGAAGTTGCCGAAATGGAGGAAGCTGCCGCTATCGCCACGATCCCTTTTACTGGTGTCGCATCCAGTCTCCTGTTCTGGGACTGAACAGTCCTAAGAAGGGGGCAGTGAAACGTTCAAGAAATTACTTGCAAACGCAAGAGCCTTCTAGAAGGCTGTTATCTATTTTCTAGAAGTTATAGCGAAAAGTGAGGAACGATCGAGAAGGATTCCGTATGTCTATATATAGCTACGAGACAGATCGTAGGTCAGTTATTGCTGGAATGTGAACGCATGCAGTATTGAGAAGATTATTCAAGTGAAGATAAATAAGTGATTAGCACGTGCGAGAGTTTTAAATAAATAACAGTATACACCGAATCAAGTGAACGTGACTTACAGTGTGAAATCCGAGGACGTTATCTTATCTCGTGTTAGTTATCGTGTTATACAACGGTTATACATAAATTCGTGTAAGTGTTTTCATTAAATATTATTAGATTTAATTAAGTTCGGTTAATTTAAAAGTGTACATATTTGTAGAATAAGTAAATCTAATTTTTAGTCGTTTTAAATAAATTAGTTTTTATTAAATAAGAACGTAACATTATGATACATTGTTGAAAAACTTTTAAAAAATGCTATCCAGAAATACCAAAAAAAGTAAAATTTCACTTGACAGTTTTCAAATAATTACCAAGTAATAAAGTTTGTAACGTTAAAATAAGAAATTAGTAGTTCAATTCGCAACTAGGGAAAATGTCTCGGTAGGTATTATGAAATTTGTCAGGACCTTTCTGCTCTTGCGCCAGACTGTCACATTTGCGACAGCATATTCGCAATTCACTTGACATTAGATTTTTGGCAACTTTGGTTATTTGTACGCTCGAGTTCACCACCACCATTAGATTGTGTCACGTTGGTAATTTAATATGCGATTATTTGTGGAAGATAGAGGGTTTAAATTGACACCTACTAATTTTCTATAGCGGATTTTGGTAGTCACCAATTGTTCTGCGTTATCAGTCAAGATAACCAACAGGTGGTCTTATTCGGAATATTCCATGATGTCGAAGTATTGATACGTCCTTATCACATCCACCGACAAAGGTTGAGAACCGCCAGGACAATCCTTTCTTTTACGAAGACAAATATGGAAACTTTAATTCATTAAGTCACAGGGAAACGCTGCGCACTTACGTTCGTAAAAATTGGATGCTAACCAAACCTTTTTTTATTTGTGTTAAACGTATATGCTCGTTCCGATCTGGGTTTAATAGTATTTTTTTAGGCACATCAAGTACGGAGGTTAGCTAACAGTCCGACTGAGGTAAAGCCTACCTGTAAGTATTACTACTCTCAATTTTTTTATTTGTGCTTCGGGGACTAGGTCGTTTAGGACCGTACGTGCATGTTAACTTAACACAATTGATTGTATTTTTTTTGCTTCGCGAATTTATCAGTCGTGCACATCGAATCTCGAAAGATTTGTCTACAATTTAAATATATGTACTTATAAATTGATACGCTAGATGTACGTAACTTATCTAGTCCGACAAGGGCAATTTGTTGTGCGGTGTGTTGCTCGCCACTCGGCGTAGCTTATAGTTTAATCAACCTACGTATAAATGTTGTCCAGAATTTACACTTCTATGCTTATTTCAACTTCTGTGATACAATAAATATATATATTCGGTGTTATTACTTTTGTAGTGTTATTTATTCTTCGCTTACTACGAGAAGAGTTAGACACTATACCTCGACTTTAATTTTTCATCGTTTTGGCGCCTTTTTTTTAGATTCACGTTATAATCACACATAACAAAGCCTGCGATCCCTCTCCGAAGACGCTGTGCTAGTCGTTGCTTTGTTTGGTTATGAGAAGACCGGTGGGACTTTTTATTTTGACAGCTCAACTCTAGGAACCCAAGATTCTCGTAACAAGTTATTTTAAGATGCTGTCAACTTTTGATATTACACTGTTTGTGATGAAAATTTTTTTTGTTTGGAATAATAATCAGGATATATAATGGGATATTGGTATTGATACTCAAGTTGTAACCGTCGTTTGAGTTTGTGTGATTTTTTTTGTAAAAGACCTGGGATTTGAATTGATTTTATTCATATCGTGTACTTTGGGATTGTTTGAGTACTTTCACGTTAATTTAATGAAGTTAGTTCACGTTTTAAGATTCATCTTTATCAGTAAAATTTGTAATCAAAGTTGTGTATTCAATTAAATTATTTTGTTACTTAAACATCCGTATATGATTTGGCATTTCTTTGTCCTGGTAAAATTCTAGTTGTATCTAATTTGTTTCCCTTTTGTGATACTATTGTAATTAAATACATCTTAGCAGTTTGGTTATCTTAAGCTTGTTTAAAAATTTATTGATTTATTACGTTTTTAGTGCATTTGCACTTAAGTCATGCTGTATCTTATTAAATTACATTTGGAATCTATTTTTTTAATTTATTAAAGTCTCAACAAGTTAATCTTTATGAGTGTAATTAAATTTTTTGATTTTGATGTTTTTTGTTAACATAGTTAGTGGAAGTTGGTAGAATTTACGGCTCTTAAAAATTTCACGTGCTTTCAAGTTTTGTTTTTACGTAACGTAGAATCGCGTTTGTTAAGTTGTGAGACGCGGTTTTATTTTTACCTTGTTGGTGGTTTATTGAGAATCTTCCGACTAAACCTAGTCTTATAAGGGTACCCTTTAGTATTTCTGGTCGACAACATCTAGCAACCAAATGATCAACCAGAAGCCCCATCCTGGATCTACTACAAAAATTTAAGGTATTTGCTGAATAAAGATTGTTACAAGTTACCAATTTTATTAATTTTACAATTACTAAATAGTAATTGTTTTTGATGTATTTATCATGACTTTATGTGACAATTTTTTGAAAAATTATATTTGTTTGACGTTAAACCAGAAAATAGAGCAACCTCGTAGTTTATTATTAATATTTTCAATCTTGTGTTAAAAGAGATGAATTCATTTTATTTTGCATTTATTTAGTTAATTTTTATTAATGCGTACACGGCCGTGCTTAAGATAATTAAGATATATCTTTTGTTTTTATTTCTTTATATTCTAATTTGCTTTGATGCGGTTACTTAATTAACTTTAATGTAACTCTAATTTGAATTGTTTTTTTTTATTTTGAGTGTTGTTTCGTAAAATAAATGTTAAATAGTTAAATTGTAAACAAGCTTTTATTCCGGCGGCCTGCGCGTTATGTAAATTGTTTATAATTTCAGATTTTATTGTGATACACTCTATTAAAGTAGGTCCGTTTAGAATGTATCCAACGGGAGGGGGCTTATGGTTGGCAAGAACCAGAAATCCTTTTAAATTATACAACTTCTTAGCGCCTTTTGATGTTGACTTTGTTTTTGTTTACTTTAAAGTTTTGCAAACGGTCATAAAATTTTGAATATAATCCACACCCATCTTCACTGAGCACCGGCAAAACTTGGTTTATGTTACTTTAATTCAGCCGAGTTTCATTGTTCCAACTTTTGCACGTAACAAAGTACAATACGATCAGTTCCATTATCTCAATATTAAAATCAGAAGAAGCACATAAAAATTTATTGTAACTTTTTTATATTAAAGGGATTTGTTTGGGCTTTTACTTATTGCTTATAGGTATTTACACGTCAGTATTTATTATTTCAAAGTGTGTCATTGTTAAATTTTATACGAACGGGTTTTTTGAAGAAATTTTTAAAAATGGTATACTCAGCTGCTAAACTGGTTGAAATAATTTTTCTTTACGCAAATGAAAATCGATGTGCGTTACAGGCGGCTACTGCGTTTAATGCTAGAAATCTGGTTAAAAATGTCAGCCATGTTTACGTACGATTTATTTTAGGTAAATTTGAAGCCACTGGTTCTGTAGCAAATATCGAGGTAAAGCAGCCAAGAATTCTAGATGAAATGATGCAAATTAAAATTTAGAGCTAAGTTGCCATGTGTCCAATAACGTCGCTTTGCAAAGTTGCAGAATTAACTGAAATGTCACATGAATCGATTTGGAAAGTTTTAAAAGCACATGAGTTTTTCCCTTACAAAATTCACAATCTCTAAGAACTAAGGGACGATAATCTTGATAACCAAATTTAGTAAAACTATTATAGAAAAACTTAAACAATGTCCTAAAATTAAAAAAAAACTGATTCTAATAAATGCATATTCTTTTTAAACAGGCAGATCAATAAACAAAATTTTCGGTATTGGAATAATAAAAATCCCCGTATTATACGAGAAGATCACACCCAATATCTTCAGAAAGTAAATGTTTGAATTGGCATAACGATTGTCTGATTTATCACAGCCATTTTTTATGGAACCACATTAAATCAATCGTTTATAAGACAAACCCAACGAATTATCCTCATTCCAAAAAGTGATACAAGAAGATGTTTTAAACAGTCTTATAATTATGTTTCTAAATAAAATCACAAACAGTGTATTTTTAAAGAGTTAACAGGATCTTTCAAAAGTATTAGCTAATTATTTTAAAACTGTTAAGTGGAATGTCATTTTTTTGGTATTTCTAAATAGGGTTCTTAAAGACCTTTTCAACAATGTATCATAAGTAAGGAGTTGCAATTTACATTTTTAAAGTGGGAGTAGATGGGGGTGAAACGGTAGATGGGGGTGCTACTGACCATGTCAATTTGGTTTTCTTCCGTATTGTCAAAACTGGTTTTTGTAATTATTTATTGTCTTTTCACCAAAGAAGACGGATTTGTCACCTTTGCTTATGTGATAGCAGAACTAATATTAGAAGAAAAAAAGGTGCCAAGTAACAATTTTAGCAAACACTTAGCTAAACTAAGTAATTAACGTTACTATAAATAATAAATATGCTCAGTAAAATTAGAAACCCAGAAGGAATAATTTCTTCAAGTTGATTTTTTGGGAACAGAATTTTATCTCTTAGCTACATATAAAAAACCCGGTATGAGAGTTGACTAGTAAAAATAATTTTATTTATCGTGTCTCCGTCTACTAGTGCTAAGCGTAACAAAATGCCTCAAGTTCGAAGACGTCAAAATGATCATCATTTTAGCAGTTTTGAACGGATAGAATTTTTATCTATTAGGATGTTGGTTTACTGTATTGCAAAATACGCCACCGTGTTAATTGTACTGCAATAAAAACGTAGAAGAACACGAGGAAAACCACTCTTTAGCGACGAATCGCCTTTCTGTCTAGTTATGCACGATAGTCGTAGAAGAGTAAGATGACGCCATGCAGAGCGACGTATTTGCCAATGAGAGACATGTACACAAAACTGTTGAAGTAATGGTTTGGGAGGCTATTGTCTATAGTAGCCGATTACCACATGTTTTTATCTGAGCAGTATGACAGCTGCACGTTATGTTGATGCTGTCCTACAAACCACTGCACTGCCTTATCTAGATGGCCGCCCACACGTCCTTTTTCAGCAAGACAACGCACGTTTCTATATTGCGCGTCAAAGCGTTAAGGTTTTGCCGTAGGCACCCCGTTCACCGAATTTAAATCCAGTCGACGATGTGTGGATTGCAATACGTATGGCAAATCACAAATAGACATGAAAATTTCTACTTGCTGCACTTGAACGTATAAAACCTAACTGATGCAAGTAAGATGATAGCGGCACTATTTTTTATTTTTTTAAAATAAAGCTAAATGTTCCACTATCAAACGCTTTAGTCGTATTCATAATCGATATTACTGGTTGTTTTGCGACATGGTTTCGTGTATTTAATCCTTTACATGTTATTGTTCATATAAATTAGGATAACTTTGAAAAATAAGAATTATTTTTTTAGAAATTTTTCAAAAACAGCATAAGAACCTAGATGTGTCCGTTAGACACTTGGAAAGTGTAAATAGTTTATTGAGACTACACGTGATGTAGACAGCAAAACTTGCAATACTTGTGTTGCATTTGAAGTATTACTGTAAAGACATTTATTTTGTCTGTGGTTGTTGTCAGTTGCAGACGTAATGTTAAGTGGAAAGTTTTTATATAGACGTTATTGTTTGTTATTTAGCGTTGTGTTATATCGAATTGTAAGGGAACACGTACACTTAGAGGAATAATCAGGAATAACAATTATTATTTAATTACTACAGGAAGTTCTCAGGTAACAAACAATAGCATTACTTTTATTTTTACTGACACAACTTTTTGTATCTAGATTTTATACTATACGTATCAAAACGACCAAACGTAAATATTTAACTGACAAAGAACTTAGGCGTACTTTAGAAGATAGTGATGGTGAAAATTATGTATTTAGGGACAATGACGACAAAGACGAAGATTTTGCTGTAGATCGTGTTTTTGATTGTGAAAATGATTACACAGAATTTGCATTTGAGACCGATGATGATCAAGTATGTAGCGATAATAAAAACAAGGATAGATAAAATAATAGCAATTTTAATACTCCTACAATTGGATACGTGAGTAAAGATGGAACAAAATGGAACTCAAAACCGGAAAAAAACAGAAAAAACTCCACATCAAAATCAAATTCGTGGATAGATTCATAAAGTAGTTCTTCTTCCAGGAAAAATAATTTAAGCCCCGATTCATAGCTTTAATGTATTCTTCGACAGAAGTCTACTAGAGCTTATTGTACAACATACCAATTCTGAAGCTTATAGAATACTGCAAAATAAATAGAAACCAATCAAATTGATTGAACTAGATGCGTTTTTAAGAATATGGCTAACCTTTGGTGTCAACAAACAACGTAATGTAGATTTTAGAGAGTACTGGAGCCCAATATTTGGTAGTTCAATTTTTCGTGCTATTATGGGTGAAAACAAGTATGCGTCGATATTACGGTTCTTACGGTTTGACGATAAAATCGCCAGGACAGAGCGCAAATCAATAGACAAACTAACTCCTATCAAAAAATTATGGAAATATATAAATTTCAAACTAAATAAATTTTACCTAACCGGAGAGAATCTTACGATTCATGAAGAATTAGTTCCTTTTTGGGGCGAGTATTGTTCAAGAAATACTTACTTTCTAAACCTGATTAGTTCGGAATAAAGATGTGGTAAATTTGTGATAGCAAGACAAGCTATTCTTTGTCTAAAATACCATATCTTGGAAAAGATGTAATTAAAAAAGCAGAGAATTTAGGTAGTCACCAAATTGTGTGAACCATACCATCAAATGAACAGAAACGTGACATTTGATAATTACTTCACGAACCTGGAAGTTGCAACATCGTTGTTTGCTAACGGGCTAACCATAGTTGGTACTATAAAAAAAAAAACAAGCAATGCATTCCTCAAGAGTTTTAGCTTAGCAGACACCGCAGTCTTGGTACTAACATATTTGGGTTTTGTAAAAATATAACAATAGTTTTCTACGTACCACGCAAATATCGAGCTGTTATTTTTCTTTCTTCTATGCACCATAGTAAATAGTGAAAAAGATAAATTAGAGGTAAATCAAATGGCGCATGAATACACAGTCCGACGTTTCCAGAATATTATTGATGTAGTTAGAAATCACTGATAATATGAAAAAATATGTATCCTACCTAGAATCAGCAAAAACTACTACTCTCACAAAAAAATCTTTTTGACAGAAATTGTAACCAAACTGGTGAAGCCTTTTATTACAGCAATAGAGAATATTGTGGGGCCAAGTCAGCAGCCAGCAGGAGGTCAACCAGCAGAATTACCTACCACAAGAAAAAAACACGATGTCCAATTTGTCTATCAAAAATATCAAAAACTTCCAAGCAGTCTTGCGACAAGCGCAAACTGACTGTATGCGGTAAACATTCGACTAAAAAAATAATTTGTGTCAACTGTTTACCTGCGTAAGTAAATAAATATAAAAACTAAACTAAAAGCTAGTTATTTACTTATATACTAATAAAAAATTAAGAAGTAAAAGAACCGTGTCTTTCGGACACTACTGGCAGTTAAGGTTGTTACGTACGAAATTTTCATTACGGAATACCCTGTAGATGAATTAAAATTAGATTCCGGTTTGGACGCCCTCTACCGATCTTTTCTCGTGTCTGTCATTTTGACAAAATAATCATAAAGCTGTGAACTACAGTAACGGGCCGGTGCCGAGGTTTTCGAATTGATTCTTAAATTTTTAAGAACATCACGTGTGATGAACATAAATTTATAAGGCGATTGCGAATTTATTACGATTCTTTCGGCACAGGGTGAGATATTTTTGTCTTAAATCTATTAAGGGTCCTTCGTAATTTTTATATTCATGTGATAGCCGGTTCCTACCACGTTGTCCGCCATTGTGGATTTCAAGCAGCAATTAGGATGCATAAGTACCATTAATGAATATTACTACCGAGCATATAAGCTGTTGTGAGGGCCTGCTATTTGAGTAACATCGAGGTCTCATCGAACGTTGCGTCGTGGATGCTGTTTTGGAAATAGAAGTCGATTGTGTTATCAGCCACCTGTTCTAAATTACTACTTACATTATTCGATACACTGGGGTTCTATATAATGCTTAATGAAAAAGTCGTTTGTGTTATCAGCCACCTGTTCTAAATTGGTACTTACAGTATTCGATACACTGGGTTTTTATACAATACTTAATGGATTATTAATACTAATTTTTTTAGCTCATTATTCTTTGTGAGTTGGTGTGTGACACGATTTGCGTTTAAATAATTATTACAGGCCACTGGAGGGAGAAAACGTTTTCTTCACGATAGTGGAAACTGGACTTCGGATGAGTTGATTTAATTAATTTTTTTGTATATCGTTGTCACGAAAATTACTCACAGAATTTTGATTCATATTAACGATCGTAAATTTATGTATTACTTATCTACCAATAAGGTAACTGTAATCATTCACTTTACTGTATCGCATACTGTGTGTGGGTGAAGAATATTTACTTCGACTTAATTTAAATGTGTATTGTGTGTTGCCGATAATGCGGGCATTCGTATACTAAATCTTCGATATGATCCTGTAAATCTTATGTGCTGCGAAATCAAAGTTTGCTACACTTGTTAATGATTATTGTTAGTGCCTCTAGTATTTATGATTTGGGAATTCAATGTATAGCGATCAATCTGTTACTCTAATAATTTAAAGCTGTGATATTTGTTAATTATATGTAAAAGTCTTCCAAGTATGGATGAGTGTAGAAAGTTTATATATTCTTGTTAATGTTTGCCATTCACACCTTAAAATGATTAAAATCGTTAAGCTCTCTTGTTCATTTTCTCTCTCCTGTGGTTATCGTTATCTAGCAACTAATTTGGGTTACTCGAACAGCAGAGTATAAGGATTACAAACCTTCAATTGGGTTACAACTTTGGACCGTTTGTCGTGAGCGAGACAGAAGTGTTACTTTGGATCAGCTCTGGCACCCTTAAGCATATTTCCTGTAAACCTCCCCTACCTCCGATTATTGTGAGTTGGCCGTGCAACGTTCGTAAAACCAAAAGCTTGTAACAAGGTTCAATCGCATAGTGGTTTGCTAAGGATTAAAGTTACTATTAATTTCACATGTTTTTGGTTAGTTTTTAAGGTTTTTGTTTGTTTACAAGTCAATTATATACTATATTTTCCAATGTAATTTCTACTGCAACAGAGATTAAAGTAGATCTGTTGTTACTATTACTTTTGATTATAACGCATCGATCTTTAAAAAAACTATGTTTCAAAATTAATTATATTTAAAAAAGGTATAGAATTTTTTAAAAACTAATAATTCATCTACAACCTATTATAAATATCAGTTTTAAAATGTTTTCAACAAATCTTGTTTGTATTAAGATTCAGTTTGTCTTTACAAATATATTGTAACAAATTTTATTAATAAAACTAATTTCTTTAAACTACAAAAATATTTTTACTTATACTAAAAATATGTACACTTTTAAATTAACCGAACTAATTAAATCTAATAATATTTAATTTAAACACTTACTCTAATTTATATCACTTACACGAAAATAAGATAAAGTCCGCGGATAGCTTCACACACTTATTTACACTAAAGTCACGTACAAGATTATTCTCCGTATATTTATGTACACACACGCGCTAACGACTTATTTATTTAATCTTTTTAACACTGCTGTCTTCGCATAACAGCAATAACTGACCTACGATTTGTTTGTTCAGTATTTATACATTGTGACAAAACGTTCCCGTATGTTCTGCATCTTTTGGTGAACGTTCTAGAAAACCTCGCGAAAGCTCTCGAAGTTGCAAATAACTTCTTAAACGTTTCAATATTTTTTAATCTGCAGTTTATAAATGTTTTTTTTTTAACTTATACAGACGAATATCTGTGAAATTACCATAAAACATTATAATAAATGTTTCAATTTTTGTTCATTTATATCGTCAAATATTGTGTACGGTAACTCACTAATAATTTAGCACGTTGTACGGTATGTTCCAATACTATCATAAAATATTCAAATATTATTTAATATCAGTGAGGGCTTCTCTGTTAGGTTATCTGGGCAATGACTTTCCCAAAAAATATTAAAAATTAGGATACTTTATATTGAAAATATTATAAACGATACTAGTCACTTTGCCTATTTCAAACATGGATAAATTGACCTTGCATCTAAATCTTTTATCAAATAATAATGCGTTTTGAAAGTTTTAATTTTGAAGCTTTAGCCACCAACCGCCGTGTAATATCGAAATCTAATTACCCTAGTAATAAAACAGAAACCTAAAGTTAGAACTACTATACTTAATACAGTATACAAAATTTTAATTTCTGCAGAAACTGATATTTCTAATTAATAAAATTTTTAAATCAAAAAATGTACAAAAATTTTAAATTACGTATACTAAAAATTGTTTAGAAAAAAAATTTAAATTTATGATGAGTATTTGTAATACTTTGCACGCATTTCTGTAATTCCATTTACTTCTAGAGATTTAATTTAAAGTTTAGAGACATGAATTTTTAAAAACGCTAGCACATATATTTTTTTAACATTTATATTATACATTATTTTCTAACGCATTTAAATTAAATATTTGTTATAATTTAAATAGTAAATATGTACCTATTATTAAATTAAGCAATTAATTAAAAAAAAAATTGTACAAAAATTTAATTGAAATGCAACAATTTTAACGTTTTCAAAACAAATTGTAGATCTATGTAAATATAATTACACAAACATCAATTTATAACAAGAAACATTCCAATAACACACGTAAAAAAATTTAAATAAATAACACAGATACTAAAATTGTTGTTTTTTGATATATTTTATTTATGTAGTTAGGTTTAATGTTATACTTAAAAAATGTCGAAGAAAGTTACGTATTACCTTTAAAAATCTGTAAACTTTCTTAGTTTTATAGCTAAAAACGTATAAATAACGTAACAGATGCAGGGCTTTTGTCGTAAACCAAAATATAAAACTAATACGTTAATATTAAATATTTTTTTTTATTTTGCGCCGTTTAGCTCCACTTTTACAATATAACTGCCAAATAAAATTATGTTTTGTAGCGTTATTAAAAATTACTTACAATATTTTTTTTACGTTTTGCTATTAAGTGTGTTTTCTTACTGAAAAATATACTTTTAAAGAAAAGTCTTTTTAAGCTACAAAGTTTTTCGCAAATATTGATTTGTTTAAAATACATTTACGTACTAACAAACATCATTAGTTGGACAAAATAAATATATTTACATCAAGTAAATACGCCGGCATTATTTTGTTTACGATTCTTGTCATGAAAACGCTTTTGAAACGGCTAGAGAATATCTTAGAAAATATCTAAACAGCCGTTATGCTCTAATAAACAGAACATAACAACAAAATAGGATCAAATCTGTGTCGTTTGGCCAGCCTCGTAATATTACAGATAAACTATATTTTATTAAGATAATTTTGCGATTATCGCTAATGTCTTTATTTATCCATAATGTAAAAATTTTGCTTAAGATTGGTTGTGCACGTAAAATATAGAAAATTTAAGATTGTATTTTATTAAAACTCGTATTTTAAATGTTAGTCAATTAGAAAATATAATTTCATTGATAATTTATAAACATTAGAAATTAACAGAAACAAAGTCTCGTTTGTTGGTTTACAACAATAAATAAAATCTTTTAAATCTATAATCATACTTGTAATAAAAGTGTAGAATGTAACTAGCACGAAATGGAACTCATTTTGTACGAGTGCAATATAACTGTTTATTAGTGAAACATTCTAGAACATCAAGAATGTTTGAGACAGTTTAACAAATCGACAAAATATTCTAGACAAAGGTATAAATAAAAAACAAAACTTTTCTGTTTTTGTGGTATTAGCTTTAGAAGAATTTAAAATTTGCGCCACGTTTAAAAAAAATATATAAGTGAGTTTTAACCCCTTATGTTACTGTTTTTAGAAGTAGGATTAAGTACTAATTTATGATATATTTAAACTAGAAGTAGTTTAAAAATTACATTTTACAAATTTACGTGTTCGTACCAAGAAGAATTTTAGAAAACAAAAATTAACCAATTCAAATTTTGAGAACAATACATACTAGAACTTTAATTTTTGTACTTAGCATAAAAAACTTTTAACTCTGTTGATTGATTTTTCGAGGAGTTGATGCTAGAAATTAAAATACCCATACTAGAAAAAAACTATTACGAGCAAAATGTATCTCTTAAAACAGTTGATTTAACCATTTTTGCAAGTTATTCAAAAATTGACATACTCTACAAGATGAGTTAAACATATTAAATGATAAAAAAAATGAATTAAACATGTTATCAAATATATTTAAAACTACACCAAAAAAGAACATATTTCTTTGTTTAAGCACAAGCTTTACTTTTGTTTTACTGCACAAAACTTTTACTAACAAATTTTTAATATTTCTAATAACAGTAATAACTTAATACGTGTGGTTACAGATTCATTAGCTTTGCTTGATAGTGCTCATGGAACGAACACAAGGATTATTTTTTAATTTTAATTATTTCGTCAAGGCCATTGAACATGAGTCTACTTTTGTTCATGACCATTGACTTTCTTCTGTTAGCATTAACGTTCTGTCAATTTCAATTGAGACTGCAATTAATATGAATACTTCCATTCCTTCAGTTACATTTTCAAGTGATTGCAAATTTTTTACTCTTCGAGCAGTAATCTACCAATTTATAAATGGCAGTTAAAGTTTACTGGCGATGCTAAAAATATTTGTTTTATCTTTTGTTCAACGTTGTAAAAGAATTCGAGTTGTGCATAAAATTAGTTCTTAAATATTATTTGATGATGCAATTGATCTTTTTGCTGTTTGTCTAACTGTTAATTATTGGGATGAACTGATTCTTAAATTAAAACTGGATTTTTTACCGAAGGATTACAATAAAAATTTATTAACTGAAATAAAAACTCGAAAGCAATTGGTTAAGTAGTCTCCAATTGTTTCTATATCTCAAATGGTAGATTAATTTTTACAATTAGATATTTCAATACCTGAAACGGAACAGATAAAAATTATTAAAATAAATTTGCAATTTTACTATGAAACTATCACTTCTATTTCTTAATTAATTTTTTTATCTAAGACTTTGAAAGTTGTTGAACCAACCGAGTTTAAAACTCACACGAATTTGACAAAAGATTTTAGCATAAATTTAAATTCTAAGAATTTTGGTGTAACACCCAAATCAACGTTTTTCGAAAAACCTAAGGTTTTCTTAACCACTTCTAATAAAAGTTTGACTATTAAAAAAAACTAATTTTAAAATCAATTTTAGTTAATACTGACAAATTAATTACAGTTTGTTAAAACTTGCACGCAAATTTGAAAGAGATTCTGTTAGGTCTGAGGACATCTTGGAGTCACTGTTAGGGATTGTCCAAAATGTAATTTAAAATACTAGGTTTTTAAAAGCATTGCGTCAGTCGATGTTTCTTGGCTCTTATTCATAGGACTGCTAAATCTGATTAGAATAGTTGGCTATTAAAAGTCAAAAATGTTTACAAATTTCTTTAAAATTTTCTTAAAGAGGTAAAGATTCCAGGCCTCATTTCAAAAATATTTTTCGTTTTTAGATTCTGGTGTTAATATTGAAATATTTTAAGTAAGCCAGGCCTTTGTTTAATCAATAAATATGATTTGAAATTAAATGGGAATCATGAATTTCCTTCATTGACTACAGCGGATGGTTTGGTTATTAACGAAATTGCGCGGTCATTAAATGTTATTGTTTTCGACGCCATTGAAACTGTTTAATTTTAGAAGTTAATTTTTGCTAAAACTTTGGTTTAACTGTAGATTTTATTAAAAACGGATTTTTTGCACGTTTTGCAGAAACATCAAATTTTCAAATGTACTAAATTCTTGAATGGCTTAAGTGATAAACAAATTGTAGCTTGCATCTCCAGAGTGGTAAATGTCGCTGAAAGAAAAAGTGTAAGTGACAATATTTATACCAATAGCGATTAGCGTGATTAACGGACCTTATCTTGACCGACTTCGTTATTACTCGGAGTAAGTGTTTGTGTTCTTTCCAAAAAGGTTGATCTTTGTTTTAGAAGATATAATACTGGTAGCCAAGATTTGCTGATTCTTAAACCGTCTTTGCGGTTCATATTACATGGATGTTTTTCTATTTTCACAGCTTCGCGGATTAGTCTAAGAATGTAGAAAGAGGTTCTAGCCAACACTTTAGTTTGGTCAAAGTTCAGCGTGTGTCCTTGCTTCCACAAGTGTTCTGCCACTGCTGATTGAGTAACTCTGCGGTGTTTGCAGTCAGCCATATGTTTTTTTTAATTTAACTTCAATAAAGCATCCCGTCTGTCCTATATTGATCCACAGGAACAAGGAATTTTGTAAACTCCGGCATGTTTTAGAGTCCCTTGTTTGTCTTTAACAGATGTAAACCAGGTGTTCATGGTATCCTTAGTCGTAAAGACAGTTTTATTATTATGTTTCTTTAGCACCCTGCTTATTTTGTCTGTCGAACCCATACAGTATGGTAAATAAGCGGTGTTAGTAGGAGGTGATAAGTCTTCTTTGACTTTTGAATTTATTGCTCTTTTCCATGCGTTTTGGATCTCTTTGAACCCGTATCCATTTTGTTGTAAGGACTCCAACAGTGTTCTTCTGTAGTGAGTGGTAATGAGATTTGGCGTTTAAGTATCTATTAGTGTGCGATTTCTTTCTATAAACGGAATGCCCCAATTTTCCGTTATTACCAGTACAACAAAAAAGGCTAGATTGCTGTTACGTTCTAACTCCATAGTAAATTTAATGCTATTATGTGCAGAGTTAATTACATATCTGAACCAAGTTTTTGGTTTTTACTCAACATTTTTCATAATTTCAGTTTGAAAATATTCCATGTAAATATTAGCTATAACGGGAGAAAGCGGTAAACCCATGGCAGAATTCGGTGAGCAGAACTTCTTCAGTAATTCTCTCCTTGAGCAGAAACAACACTTCGTCGACCGGGACTTTAGTAAAAAGAGATACCACGTCAAAGCTGACTAGGATATCTTTTTTTCTTATACGCAAGTTCTTAATTTTTTCTATAAAATCTGTAGAATCTTTAATGTGAGTTTCTGTACTTCCTGTCAACGACAAGAGTTTTGCAGCTAGATAACGTGCTAACGATTGGGTTGGTGAATTGATGGTGCTCACTATCGGTCGATGGGGGACTCCTTCTTTTGTATCTTGAGAAGACCGTAGATTTGTGGAATAACTAGATTTTTGACAATCAAAGTTTGTTTCTTGTTAATATCTATAGTAGTGAAGTTTTTAATGGCGGAGTTTACCTTAGTGCATAAGGAGTTTAAAAGATTTCTCTGTAGACGTATGTAGCAATCTTCCTAGAGTAAGTTCGTCATTTTGTCGTTGTAATCTGGTATGTTCATAACGACTGTATCGTTTCCTTTATTTGCTCTCAATACTAAAATGTCCTTAATATTATAGTGTAACGGTTTGGCTTTTTTTACAATGTTGCAAACATCTTGTCAAATAGTTTCAGAGATCTCTTTAGGTAGAGTGCGTATTAGTGTAGAGTTAAATTTTTTTTTCAAAATTGAAAACGCCTATAGTGTCAAACGACGTGTCTTAAAGTAACTAGTTAGTGATTAACATTTAAAACATTTCCAATATGATCTTGAGGTTTGTATTTGCCCTTCTTTATCGAAGTATTAACTAGAACAGCAATGTTAGCCTAAAATCAGTGTAATCATATTTCAGATCACTGCGTCTGCGCAATTAAGGCGCAGTGTGCATGCCCTAATAATACAACGTCTTGGCTCAAGTCACTCGCATATTTCAGTGTCTGTTTAGTTTACTTTCGCGGTTGTCAGAACGTTTTTTGTAATATAAAAATGCCGAAAACACGTAAAGAATCGTTTTGTGAAGTGTTCGGTTTATCCAAAAAATTTGATGGCAATGTACTTCCTCCTTTCTGATCAAAGAATTTTGAGCTTGATAGCGAACTTTAATAAAAAATATAAGGCTATAAAAAAGAACAAAAAGAAATCTCAAAAAAAAGTGATAACATTTAGAGAGCTCATTGAAAAAAATGTTATTTGATATATCCGTCTGCAAATGTAAAAATTTCTGTAATTGTCAGTGCAAAATTAAAGTGCCTAAACAAGAAAGAAATTTTCTAATGGACCAACAAACAGCTCGTAAGATGGCAATTGGTAATATTGATAAGAAAACCAGGGTAATTCTTCAAAAGAGATTTACAAGGAAAGCTAAAGAAGTATCTCGATTATTAGCATCTAAGGTTCCGGACATTACAACAAAGACACTTAAAAAAACATTTACACCTATAATCTCAGATATTACAACTTCTGTAGAAGAGCCTATTACTTCAGAAATTTCAGAACCGTCAACATCATCTCAAACACTATTTTCTTCGGGTTTTAGAAAACGAATTAAATTACGCAATGTAGCCCAAGCGTGCGACCGAACAGGAATATCTGATCAATCAGCCTCAATACTAGTAAGCGCCGTTTTCCAGGATTTTCAAGTTATATCAAATGAAAATCCGTCAAAAATAGTGGATAGAAGTAAAATAAGGAGAGAACGGAAGAAAAGACGGACAGAACTCCGAGAACAATCAGGAAAAAAATCATCAGCAGTTAAAGGCATTTATTTCGACGGTATGTAAGACAAGACAATTCAGCAAGAAAAAATAGGCACGAAGTATTACAAGAAAACTGTCACAGAAGAACATATTGTGTTAATTTCAGAGCCAAATTGTAAATACCTCGGCCATATCACACCAACACCTGGAAGTGCTACAAATATCGCATTAAGTATCATGACATTCCTAAAGGATTTTTATTCAAATTGCAATGTGGATGAATTGCAAGCAGTTGGGTGCGATGGTACTGTCATAAATACAGGTTTGAAAAATGGTGTTATCCGACAACTAGAAAAGTCCATAGGTCGTCTATTACAATGGCAGGTATGGTTTTTTTTCTCTTCTAAGAGCCTTCGATTAAGTGTGGAATTTTTTTTATTTAATTAAACAACCGTAGTTGTAATTACGGCGACGTTTCGTGGTCTTTGATGTGACCACTTCATCAGGCCAAATCTTTATTAAAAAAGTTAGATTTAGTATTTTATACCCGTACATTTACATGCATAAAAACTTAAAATATACAATGTATAACTTACCACTAAATTATCGATTGTCTTTGTTCTAACATTTAAAAATTGTAAATTAAATTTTAATTAAGGACTGATTATTTTAATGTAAATTCAAATGGAGTTTTTAAGTATTCTAATTGTAATTTAAATGTTAGGACAAAGACAATCGATAATTTAGTGGTAAGTTATACATTGTATATTTTAAGTTTTTATGCATGTAAATGTACGAGTATAAAATACTGAATTTAACTTTTTTAATAAAGATTTGGCCTGATGAAGTTGTCACATCAAAGACCACGAAACGTCGCCGTAATTACAACTACGGTTGTTTAATTAAATAAAAAAAATTCCACACTTAATCGAAGGCTCCAAGAAGAGAAAAAAAAGCAACTGAAGATCTAATTTATAGGTGGAAATACGAAATTCAATAGCAGGTATGTTTATTACACATTAATAAGTTACCTCTCTGCTACTTAATGCAACACCTAGATAGAAAGACAAATGATCCTAAAAGATTCTCTGGTGCAATTGGAAAGATGCTAGAAAATTGCGCGAAGCTGTCCGTCGTCGCATTTGAGCCAATTGAAGCGGAATTGCCGATTATTGATCCAAATAAACTTAGTACGGATTAGAAATATTTCTTCAATATATGTAAAGTAATTTCTAGAGGTGAAATATCATCGTCTTTATCCCTGCGGGATCCTGGGAAGACGTCGCACTCGCGCTGGTTAACAACTGCAAACCGAATTCTCAGGTTACATGTAGCTACAATAGAACCATCAATGGAACTGAAAACTTTAGTTAAATATGTGATCAAGGTATACTCTTCTAGCTGGTTTGAGATTAAAACCAAATCTACTTGTAAGGACGGATCTAAACATTTCTTTGGAATTATCAAGAAGTCTCGTTACCTATCTGACGAACTTAAGAATATAGTAGATCCAATATTATAAAGAAATACGTATTTCGGTCATCCTGAAAACATTCTGTTGGCGATGTTAGCTGATGAACAAAAATACGTTCGGGAATTAGGTTTACGGCGGATTCTCAAGTGTAGATGTAGAGTATCAAGTCGTAATCAGGGCACTATTCGGATATTTCAAGTCATCGATATAATCAATTGGCAGTCCTCTGAAGTTACCGAACTACCATTAATAAGACATACTTCGACTGAGGATTTGGAAAATATGATTTTAGACGTTCCTGACAACATCGCATTTTAAAGTTACCTTGCCACACTCAGGCGGTTGAACGATGCATAAAGCTGCCAACGGAAGCTTCTTCTTCAGTATGTGGTAACGAAGCAAGAGTCCGTCTCTTATTCGTGCTAAACTTGCATCTCGAAGTGAGTTACCAAAGTTTGAAACCAAAAAACAATGCATTAATGTGTTGAAGTAATCACTACTCTGTACATAAATGTGCGAAAGTGTTTAAATAAAGATTTGTGATTGCTAACAATTTTTCTAGCCATCATACTTACCACTATCTACCATAAATTCAAAGGTACCAAATTCTTTAAACATGAGATTTGTGATTTCTAAGAATTTTATTTCTATTATACACTATTATAGAACTATCTACTATGAATTCAAGTCAAGAGGAACCTAAAGATATTATTTTATCTAACTCAAATTTTACACATCTCAGTGATAAAGCAAAATGCACATTTCCACCCCCAGGACAAATAAAAAACGAAAAAAAATGCTTTCTTTATAGAATCGCGTCACACTAGTGCGTATTGGAACTTCTACTGCGCGTACTATATCTTTTATCAAAGTTGTCTTAAGCGTAACGACGCCGGCGTAGATAATGCAAGCTGCAATGTCTTACGAAACGTCAGTTTGTTTGGGTTCATAAACGACAATACGGCAAAGGCCAAGTTCTACTTCTTGTTTTGGCTCTCAAGGAGAGACTAGGACCAAGCCTAAGTCTGGGTGTTTAACTACGACGGGGTTTAATCCGAAAGTTTCTTATAATCATAAACATAACAACCGCAAAAGCTTAAGATTTTGTAGATCTCAATTAGGTTTAAATGGTAAAGTTGTTCACTCAATTGATTCATCTGATGTTGTTCTAAAAAAACAGCGTTATTATTTCTGCAAATAAATGAATTAACGATATCTTAGAACAATGTATTATACAGCCTAGTACATAACATTCTCCAATGGTATTAGTTAAATTTTAATAGTTCTTCATGTCTTCATCTCCGCTGCTTTCATTATGTTTTTTGCTTTTGTTTCAGTGGACATATATTTCTTTCTTCATATAAGATCTTTTAAATAGCCAAATATTCTTAAAGGATTATTAACTTAGGTTCCGACTTACGGTTATAAGTTCTTGGAGCTCGTTATTTCAACTCCCAACTACGTACATTGCATACATTGGTAAATAAATTTGTCGATTACAGCCAATTTACATCTAGTAGGTTTTTTTGCTATGATATTGTATTTTCTACAGATATCTGCCTATTAAGGTTTTTTTTCTCTTATTTAAAACTAATATGGTAGTAGCTGTAAATCGTCCTTGTTATCAGTCCTAAAAACTGCGTCGTCCGGGGCATTCTGGTTTCCCTTTTATTTCTATAGATTGATATTGTGATTCTGTTTCTTCTATTAATAGGCACATTTTGGGTGGAAACAATTTTTTGAAATAGCAATGTGATTATTGTTTTTAATTCAAATCTTTCGTACTTAAACATTTCATTAACGATTTAATATGGGCCTTTCTGTTTCTTCTATTTTTATATTTTACTAACGTTTTGTGTACTTTTTCTTGTGTTTTGTTATCTTTTTCTAAAAGTTCCTTTGTGTAAGTGTTGTCTTCGTAATCTTTATTGCCGTCTGTACGATATTGGAGAGACCACGTCGACACAATGACAGAGAATCAATTAGAAAAATGGACAATGGAGAAAAAAATAAATTCAAAGAGTAAAAGAAAAGAAAAAAAAGATTTTCACTCATTGCACTGTAGAAAGTATAAGTGTTGCTTCAGAGTGTATAGAATTTGAGAGCATCTCTTCTGGTTGAGAAAGACTGGATGATTATTTTACGCTATTATTTGCCCTTGCCATTACCAATTTCTAACTGTATATTTACGTTTTCAAATTTGCCAAATATTTTTAAATTTCTATTTTGTTTTAAATTATTGCCTTCCTCATTGAATGCTCAGTAAATACATTCTTATGTTGACAAACCATGACAAACCATAAACTTTGAGATGAAACTACTGACGCAGAAGAAAAAACTTATTATGACCCAATGAGGAGCTGCAGTTATGGAAAAAAAATTGATATGATCAAGTAAATTCTCGATACATTATACATCGAAGAAGCATAACACCTCAAAACACCTCAAGTTATTAGAAAAAGTGTGCGTATTGGCATGTATATTCAAAGCGTTTTTAGTGCATAACTATAAACAATCCAAAACAATAACTTCTAGAGTTTTTAAAAATAATTAAACCAAAAAGTTTGGTCAAATGTTAAAGCAAAAAGTATTAATAATTAACCTTAACATTAAATTAATAAAAAAAAGGTATTTGATTTTATTAAATTGTGTTGCTTATATTCACTTTGAATCGTACAATGTTATTACGTTTTGTTTGTTTCGTTAGACGCAATTAAATTAAGAATACTTTATCTATTTAAATTATGTTAATTAGTAAAACCAAATTTAACTTAATTAAACAGTGATGTTCATTTTTGTTCGTTGTAAAATTATCCTTCTACAAATTCGTTTTGCTTAATAAAGCCGACATTGCAATGTATACTTACAGGCCTTCGTTTATGATGAATATTAGTTTAAATTAATTTTTCTAATATGCTTTTTCAAAAAAAGCGTGTCATAATTTAATAGTTATGTACACGTTTACGTTTTTACTGTATAATGTAGTACAAATTACTCATACATATACACGACTCATCTAATTAAATGCGATGTGACAGTAAACGCAATAAATTACACCTACGTGACCTTACAGTTTTATGGCCGAGTTAGCGATGAAAAATGATTGATAAAAGCGTAATAATATTTGTAATCGATAAAATAATGGTTTTTTACACTTAAGCATAAAAATGAGTTTCTAAAAATACAAGTTTCATTAACCATTTAAAATTCAAAAACCTTTGATTTAGTTACCTAATTTCCACTGTAATATAAAAATAAAACTAAAAACATCGTGAATTCTAAAAATAAAGTAAATAAAAGTTACGATTTATAAAATTAAATACATTGTTCCTTTTTTCGTTTAACTTACTGAACAATAATGCCGCAATACTCGTTATAAATTTTGAATTAACTTTTTCTTAAAATCAATTTGTGTAACTTACAGTACACTAAGCATGAAATCTTTTTAAGTTTACAGCTTTAAGCAAGTTTTGTTGTAATAGTACGTTTGTTTCTGGCACGATAAAGTTTCCAACATCGTTTGTCTAAGTAAGTTTTATTTATGGTTGTAAAAATTAACAATTAAAAAGAGACCATTCTAAAAACGTATTAAATTTTAATACAATAAAAAAATGCAAATCACTTCAAAATTACACAATAAATAAATATGAAAAGTTTCCAGTATAAAATGCTCAACTCCCTAAATTACTAATTAAGTTGGCAAAGTTTCTCCTGTTGATAATTAGAATGTCTAATCTTATTAATGCTTTTACGTAAATTATTTAATTCGACGGATCTAAAAGGTAAAGCGTTAATTTAGATTTTATTACACATAACATATACATTTCCTTGTATATAATAAAAACATGAAATGAAATATTAAATAACTTCATCAAGATTTTTTAACATACAAAGGTAATATTCTTTTGTGCTGAGTAGATTTAATTATTTCAAATAAAGAGCCAAAAATAATACGTTGGTTTATATGTGCTTTTGTTATTATTTTCTACTTGCCTAATTCTAGAATAAAAAAATACACTTTGCAAAAAATAAAATTTCAAAAATAAATGGTCAAAGACGAGTGTAAAATTTAAAATGAACAACGAATCAATGACAACTTTGGTTTGCTTAAACTAAATGACTATATAAGTAAAAAAATAACATAAATATTGGTAATTAAACCAAGTGAACAGCTTAATATAGTAGGTGATTGAATTGAGCTCTGACAACGCAATGTTTCGAAGAGTCTTAACAGCGTCTTAAAATGGAATTAAACTTGTCAAGCATAATAGTTTCGACAATCAAGGTGACATAAGTATTATTGTTGATATAATTTAATCAATTTGTGCATATTTTAGCAAAGCTCGTGTTTTCAAAATTTAATCTACTGGAATGTTACTGCGTTGTCTATTAAATATCATTTCTGAAATCGTTAATTCAATTCTAATGTAAATTAACATAATTTATTTAAATAAATGCGAATAAGTGTTGCATTATAAATTACTGTTTTGTATTAGAATTCTAACTAAATTGATATAAAATTATGTGATTGATACAGAACAAGCAGATTTTAATAAAAAAAAAAAAAACTGCAAACGTTTGAAAAAAATATGAACATTATGAAACAAGTCAAACTTCTTTAGACGTGGAGACCCCTTGTGGATCGGCTCAATATATGCGTTTTTGTTTCAAAAAACCATTATATTCTTCTTATAACACAATAAAGCTTTATTTATCCATGTACAAAATAATTTCTAGATATAATATATATACAGTGCTTTTTTTTTAAAACTGGCCATAGGGTTTTACATGTTAATTCTTCGACCTCGTGTTAGAATTTCTGCGCTAATATCAAGGGATGTTTTTTGTTATAATTTAGAATAAGTTAGTTTTTAAATAACTTTAGAAATATCTATGAAATTATAATATTTTTACGACTCATTTTGGGTGATATTTTATAATGATGCTCGAAATAGTAGGCTGAAAACAATTTTGTTGTGTCAGTCATAACGTGAATAAGTCAGTTCTGATTTACATAACTGGTCATAAGTTTCACATGTTAAGTTTTGTACTCTCTGTGAGATACATGCAGCTAAAAGTTTAGAACAATGTGTTTAAAATTGACTACGGTGTAGTTTATTTAATTTTTTCTTTTACTGTTAGCAGAAATTTTTCTGTTGTAATTTGTTTACGCGTTCATTGGGCAATTAATAAATTATTAAACAAAAAAGACAATTAAGAAAATCCGATTTGTTCATTATTTATGATCATAAAACCTAATTTTATAACCGTGATAACTTAAAAAATACCTAACAAACAATATTGTTGACAATATTGTCGAGATTATTCCACTAGTTGAAAAAAATAATAAAAGCATTTAGGAAAGTAACAGAATTTAATAAATTATAAAGAATATATCGAATGCAAACAAATAAAAGTAACAATTATTGAGCGAAAATTAAGTTAAATGTTCAAAGTGTCCTTCATATGCGGCTAAACAATGACCAAGTCTTTCATAAAAATCTTTTCTAACATGACTTAATTGTCTAGGAAGGACACTTCTACAGGCTTCAATTATTTTGTTTTTCAATTCATTGATGTTTGCTGGTCTCTCCTCTAGTTCAAATACTTTTTGTCCTAAATATCCCCACAAAAAATAGTCCACCATCGATAAATCAGGGCTTCTTGCAGGCCATTTAAGTGGACCATAACGTCCGATCCATCTATTTGGAAATGTTAAATTTAAATACTCGGTCACTTCCCTAGCACTGTGTGCAGGAGCACCATCATGCTGAAATATAATATCATCGTTCGGAAAAAATGCAGCTACTGCTGGGCCAACTTGAGTAGATAACAATTCCAGGTAACCTTTAGAGTTAAGATTTCCTTCTATGAAAAATGGGCCCATCACTCGGTTTCCTATAATACCTGCCCATACGTTAATTTTTTCTGGCCACTGCGTGTGAGTTTCTTGATGAATTAGAGGTTTTTGTCGGGACCAAATCCGTTTATTTTGTTTATGAACAGAACCACTCAACAAAAAAGTGCTTTCGTCCGTAAACAGAACTGTATTTGTTAAATTGGGCCTTTCATTAATTTGCTCCATCCAGTATTGACAAAATTCCATTCTGGGTAGGTAATCTCGTGGCAGCAAGATGTGGACGTTTCTTATTTTATAACTTTTGTACTTATTTTTCCGTAAGGCCTTATGACAGGTACTCATGGACACATCAAATTCTTCGGCTAAACCATGTAAAGTTGAAAACGGAGCCTCCTTAACGGTCAAGCAAATATTTGTTTTTACTTCTTCTGTGAGTACCTGAGGATTTCTTCTCCGTTTTATGTGCATATCATTAACATAGCCCGTTGTGCAAAATATTTTGTACAAATTAAGTATGGTACTTTTACTTGGCACGGGGCGATCTGGATGCGTTGCTGCAAATGTTGCTACAACTTCACGGGCAGAGTTCGTCTTCACATAAACAAGAACCAATTCAATACGTTCGTTAAGCGTATACACAAGCATGTTGAAGGACAAAAAATTAATTTTGTAAATCAGAACTGACTTATTCACGTTATGACTGACACAACAAAATTGTTTTTTCAGCCTACTATTTCGAGCATCATTATAAAATATCATCCAAGTTGAGTCGCAAAGATATTACGTTTTCAGAGATATTTCTATGGTTAATTAAAAAATAACTTATTCTAAATTACAACAAAAAATATCCCTTAATATTAGCGCAGAAATTCTTTTAAAATTTTCATTAAAAGGGTATCTAACACGAGGTCGAAGAATTAACATGCAAAACCCTATGGCCAGTTTAAAAAAAAAACATTGTATATATTCTTGCACATAAAAAAAACAGTTGATAAAAGAAAGGGAATTTATTCTAAATTAATTAAACGACATTTTTTTACCATTTCGTTGAGTAAAATCTTCAATCGCTCTGGTTGTGTTGATTTCACGCAATATGTCTGATTCTAGACTCATGATAATAAGATCATTCAGTCTTTCCTGAACCATCGTGGTACGAAGTCTATATCTCAGGAGTTTTAACTTTGAAAACGACTTTTCTCTACTACAGTTCGTAATCATAAGAACAAGATACATACGGAGAGCTATTTCTACATTTGGAAAAGCATCTTTCACGTCTTTCTCGATTAATACCTTGTACATAATATGTTTTACGCTAAGTTCTTTCTTTAAATCGTTCGTTATAAATTTGTCTTTAAATTTTTTAAAAAAATCAAAAATTGTATCAGCTCAATACCTAAGCTAGCATCAATTTCTTAAAAACTCAAACTGTCTAGTTGTCGCAGAAATCCAAACCAATCGGATACTGACTTTTAAGCCGAGAGTCTTTGGTTTAAAGAAGACAGGAACCGATCAATAACTGGAATAAAATTTTCAATTCTACATTTATTTCGAGGTGTTAATTTTACTTCTGGTGCTTAACGATAATCTACAGTTCGTAATCATAAGAACAAGATACATAAGGAAAGCTATTTCTACATTTGGAAAAGCATCTATCACGTCTTTCTCGATTATTACCTTGTACATAATATGTTCTACACTAAGTTCTTTCCTCAAATCCTTCGTTATATATTTGTCTTTAAATTTTTGAAAGAAATCAAAAATTGTATCAGCTCAATAGCTAAGTTAGCATTAATTTCTTGAAAACTCAAAATGTCTAGTTGTCGCAGATATCCAAACCAATCGGATCAATAACTGGAATAAAAATTTTTATTCTAAATTTATTTCGAGGTGTTAATTTCTCTTCTGGTGCTTAACGATAATCCATAGGAATTAAGTGAACGTTTCGTTTACAACGTCGATGAACGACATAATCTGTTGCTTCCTATGAAAAATTATCAGGTCTTCCTAACACAAATTTTTTTAATGCACTTATTGCTGCAGTTGCAGAATTTAAATCCAGTTTCGCACTTTGAAGTAGTTGGCTGGTGACATTGGTTCAATCCAAAACTTAATTCCAAAATACTGCATAAAAACCTGATTCAATTATACACATACGGGTATGAAACCCATTAGCAAATTTTTATTAAAATTTCTTTAATTTGATCGTAATCTGCAACAAGCGCTTTGCAGGCATCACACCTACATAACCAACGAGTCGTTGTCACTTTACAAGGATTCGACCAGGCGTTTAATCAGCGAATGAATTTAAACATTCTGTTAATAACGCATATTGTTGGGTAGAAATTGTAAAATAGACATACAATTCTTCTAAAATCAAAAAAAGCAACTGCAGTAGGGCACCACACTGCAGCACTATTGGCAAATAAATTTAACGAGTGAGCCACACATGGAATCCATGATGCCAACTAATTTTCTGCGTAAATCTTAACCTGCACTCCATTATATCCTCCGCTCATCACTGACGCATTATCATAAGACTGTCCTCTACAGTACTTAATATCGATAAACCGGCTTTTTAGAAATTCCATTAAAGCACTAAATATATCTTGCATTTTGTGACACTGGCAAAAATTTTAAAAACCATTCAATAAAGGTATTCTGTTCAATGTACCTAAATATTACAATTAACTGATCTATTGTATATGTCCCTCGTCTAGTGTTGAATCTACTAAAATTATAAAATATTTAGATTTCTTGATTTTAAAAACCATTTATTCGAGTACCCGTTTCCCATCAGATGAATAATTGCTTCACCTACAGTTGACAAAAGATAATTTGCATGACCACTTCCACGATTTGCATAATTATTAATATTGTTTTAATAAATCGTCATGTTCAGCTATCAACTCAAGCAATCCAAGATAATTGCCATTACATGGCGAACCGAGTAACTCATTGTCACTACCCAAGGCTAAACCACGTTCATAAACAAATTTAATAACACTGATGAATCTTTTGATTATAGTTTGCCAATATAGTGAAACGTTCGAGAAATTATTTGCAAATGCAAGAGCCTTCTAGAAGCTATTATCCATCTTCTAGAAGATATACCGAAAAATAGGGAACGATCGAAAAGGATTTCCGTATGTGTATATATATACAGACGAGACAGATCGTAGGTCAGTTATTGCTGGAATGCGAATACAACAGTGTTAAGAAGATTATCAAGTTAAAATAAATAAATAAAGTCGTTAGCACGCGTGTGAGATAAACCTACCGAGAATAATCGTGTACGTAATTTTTAGTGTAAACAAGTGTGAAGCTATCCACGGACGTTATCTTATCTTAAGTGATAGTGTTATACAACGGTTATACATAAATTAGTGTAAGTGTTTTCATTAAATATTATTAGATTTAATCAGTTCGGTTAATTTAAAAGTGTATATATTTCTAGAATAAGTAAACGTATTTTTAGTCGTTTTAAATAAATTAGTTTTTAATAAATACGTAACAATAGTTTCTTGTTTCTAGAGCTTGTTTTTCTAATTCGCTATCTATGCACCCTAGCTCTTTGGAACGATTAGCTATTGTCACAACAGCATTTAAATGTGCCTTAGATGTTTTGTGACTCATTAATCTGTTACTTGCACGCTTCCGATCAAAAAATACCTCATAACTGAACAGCGTACAAACTGGAGACAAGGGCTTATGTACAAAACTCGTTCATTTGATGGTAAAAAACATATCCAAGATCAATGAATTATTTCGCAGTATTCCTATTCCTTTTTCTTTGTAGTCATTGTACTGGATTTCTGTTTGAATAGTTTCTTATTACAATTTTGTAGATCCTTGGTTTCTTTCTTCGTCCAATAGTCATCAAAACTACTCATATTTTTAGGGCCACAATCCTATGTCAAAAGCACAATCATTTATTTGCTATTTGAATTCACTGTCAAGTTTTTTTGCTTCTTGTTGTTGTTTTGACTCTTGTGTTTTATCTAAGGTGACATTTTGAGTATGTGCATCTGCAAGACAGTCGCCTGATGAAGGTGAAAAGGAAAAACTCGACTGAAAAACGAAAAACTTAGTGATGCGACGCATTTTTGCTAGGCTTTCTTCTCTTTTGTTTTCTTTGCCTTAAGCAATTTTTCGTTTCTCTGCACCACTTTTATAAACACGTTTCCCCTTATGACGATCATTCTGACTTTCCATTTTTTATCATAGGAAGAGAGATATAAGCATATAAATAGTGTCACTATTACTGCTTGTTTGAGAATAGAAAATTATTTAATTAACAAACTATTTACATATTATCTACATGTACATTGCTTAACTTAATAACTTACCTCTTACTTTTGTTGAAATAAACGTCATAAAGTGAGAAAGTAAATAGTAAAACACAATATTTTAAAAATTACGCAATTTATTTATCAAGTGAAAGTTTAAAACTAAAACGCACTCATTTCAAAATTCAAACACATGCATCTGCTAAATCTCCTTTCAGTTTCAGTTTCACATTTTACACCCACACTAGCATACAATAAAGAAAACAATTAACAATTTAAAATCTTAATCTAAAGTCTACCACAAACTTAAAGCTTAACAAACAGCAGATAAAATTATTATCTATTATTTCTAATATGATGTTTTTATACAAAACATTTTATAAATGCTGTCATATTAGCGTATTACATTACATTACGGTTTCGTTTCTATGTTGGTATAATGAACAATGTTAATAATCCGTATTATTTATTTTATGAAATTAGAAAGTTATGTGGGGACCCCAATGTTGTGGCGGCTCATATCCCTTCTTCCGCCATCCTTTAAATCCTGCCCTGGTTGAAAACAACTCAGTTATTTTTTCTGACGGAAGTAACGCTCACGTGGTGTGTGCTCTTTAAAAACAGTAAATACTGTGCTACAAAGTTTACTAAACCCCTGGAAAATATGCGAACCAATTTAAAGAACAAATTGTGTCGACCAATGATGTATCGCAATTCCTTAACGTACATTATTTTATTTTGTTTCTTATTTACGTTGTGATTTTGGTTTTTTATATTACTTTTTTGCTTTTATATTTGAATTTTTGTTTCCTTTATGTAAAAATCTGGTTTTTAAAAGAATTTGTGTCAAATTACCATTAGAACGTTTGCTCAGTATTTTTAAGTTGACATTGTTTCTATTTATTTTCGATAATGAGCACCATCAATTCACCAAACCAATCGTTAGCACGTTATCTAGCTGAAAAACTCTTGCCGTTGACAGTAAATACAAAAACTCACATTAAAGATTCTACAGACTTTGTAGAGAAAATTCAAAACTTACGTATAATAAGAGAAGATATCCTAGTTAGTTTTGACGTGGTATCTCTTTTTACTAAAGTCCCGGTCGAGGAAGTGTTGTTTTTGCTCAAAGAGAGAATTAGTAAAGAAGAAGTTCTGCTCATCGAACTATGTCTTAAAAACACTTATTTCAGTTACAACGACAACTTATTTAAGCAAGCAGAAGAAACTGCCATGGATTCACCGCTCTCTCCACTTATAGGCAATATTTGTATGAAGTATTTTGAAACTGAAATTATAAAAAATGTTGAGTTGAAACCAAAAAAAAAAGATATGTTGATGATACGTTTGTTGTATGGCCTCATGGCAAAGATAAACTAAATCGGTTCTTTCAATATTTAAACTCTGCACATAATAGCATTAAATTTACTATGGAGTTAAAATATAACAGCAGCTTAGCCTTCCTTTATCTAGTGGTGATAAAGAAAAATAACGGAAAATTAAGGTATTCTGTTTATAGAAAGAAAAGGCACACTAATAGATACAGTACAGAAGACTTACATACTTTAGCTAAAAGAGCTATACGTTTTTCAGATAATAAAAGTCTACAAATGGAAAAAGAAATACTGTTGGAAATCCAAAACGCATGGAAAAGAGCAATAAATCCAAAAATCAAAGAAGACTTATTACCTCCTATTAGCACCGCTTATTTACCATACTGTACGGGTTCGACAAACAAAATAAGCAAGGTGTTAAAGAAACATAATATCAAAACTGTCTTTACCACTAAGGATACCCTAAACACTTGGTTTATATCTGCTAAAGGCAAACAAGGATCTCTAAAACATGCCGGAGTTTACAATATTCCTTGTTTCTGTGGATCAAGTTATATAGGACAGACGGGACGCTCTATTGAAGTTAGACTAAAACAACATATGACTGACTGCAAACATCGCAGAGTTACAAAATCAGCAGTGGCAGAGCACGTGTGGAACCAAAAAACACACGCTAAACTTTGACCAAACTAAAGTGTTGGGTCCAACTCTTTTCTGCTTTTCCAGACTAATCCGCAAATCTGAGGAAATAGAAAAACATCAATATAGCATAAACCGAGAAAACGGTTTAAAACTTAGCAAATCTTGACTGCCAGTATTACACTTTCTAAGACAAAAATCAACCTTTATGAAAAGAACATAAACACTTACTCCGAGTAATAACAAAGTCAGTCAAGCGGTAATAGTAAGATAAGGAGAAACTAAGACCAAGCTTAAAAAGTCGGTGTGTTTAACTACAACGCAGTCTAAACCAAAAGTAACTTATAATCATAAACAAAATAACCGCGAAAGCTTAAGATTTTATAATATAACAAATTGTTCTACCGCACAATACACACAAATAACAAAATTAACTTATTCTTGCAACTTGGATTTTTCTGGAAAAATGAGTAATAAAACTTAGTATAATTGCCGGTCTTAAATAGTCGTGGATGCGTTTACGCTTTTTTTGGTTCGTATTTGTTTTCTTTATGCTGCTCGTGTATTGAAGTCGTTTGGTAGTGAGTGTGAAGAATTTTTGCGTTTGTTCTTGGATGACTTCCGCTATTAGCGGTATTTTGATTTCTGCATGCAGTTCTGCTATTAGCGTATCTATAATGTTGACTAGTATTGTTCTTAATGTTTTTTTTTTAATTTTCTGTAGTCCGTTGTAATTCGTTTTGCTAATGCTGCTCTATGCTGGACTAGCATATAGTAGTATCGACCTTATTAAGACTTTGTACGCTTGGATTTTGATTTTTGTTTTCAGTCTGTTTTTATGGTTCAGTAGCGGATATGCTTGTATTGCTTTAGTTGCTTTTTGCGTAGTCTGCGGGATGTGGTTTCTGAACGTAGTTTTTCGTCTAGGGTTACTCTCAGGTATTTTGTGGTCTTTGTTGTCGTTATTGAGCGTCGTTGAAACGTATTGTTAAATGGGTCTCGTCCTTTTTGTGCGTTAGAATTATTAAAATGGTCTTGTCCGGGTTGATTTTTATTTTTCATTTTTGGTAGAATTCTTTCAGGGCGTCGCTGTGCTTTTGGATATACTTATTGGTTTGTTCATTCTTCCATAAACTAGAGAGGATGGCAGTACCAATGGCAAACAGCACCAGCTCGGTGTTCTGATCTGTGGGCATATCGTTGAGGCAGAGCGTGAAGAGGTTTGGTAATAATATCGGTCCCTTAGGAATTCCTACTGGTATGTTTTTCTTGTCAAAAAGTTTATTATTCATTCTTACTTGGAAAGTTCTTTGTAGTAAGAGCAATCTTGTTATTTCAATTAGGTGTAGAAGGAAATTTTGTACAATTAATTTGTAGATCAGTCCGCTGCGCCACACCGTGTCAAATGTTTTTTCTGTGTCTAGAGTTATCGGTGACGTGTACTTGTTTTTGTTAAAATTTGCTATTACGTTATCTATAATCATTGCAAATTGTAGTGTTCTTTAAACCTAAATTGCTGTTGAATAATAACGTGGTTTTGTACCCTGTTTAAAATTAGTTTTTCAAATAATCTTACCATTGTGGGTAATAGGCTGATTGGTTTAAAGTTAACCTAAAACTTGAAATCCTTTCCCTGTATTAAAGAGAGTAGAATGTGTGCGTTTTTTTCATTTAAAAAATACTGTAGTTTTAGGTTCTGGTTTCATATGTAGTATAGCATTTAATTTGTTATTTTATCCTCTCCTGGTACTTTTTTGTTGGATTTTTTGATAATTTATTTATTCCTTTTGGGCTGGTTAGGTCTTGATCCGGCGTATGTACGTCAGTATTGATAAGGTGGCTTTATTAACCTGGTTTCTTGTTTCTGCGTTAGAGTAGTGTCAATTCGTGTTGTTTTAAGCAAGTGTCCGCAATGGTGTTGGCTTTAACTTCTTCTGTATATACTAGTCGATATCGAATGCGTAACGGGGGGTTGTTAGGATTTGTTTTTTAATTTTCTTGCTATTTTTTATACGACTGTTTTGTTTTGGGGTGTATTTTTATCAAACGTTTGTTGCTAAGGCTAGTTTTTTTATTTCTGAGTTTTATGTGTTTATGGTTGCTTTTAGTTGGTAACCTGCTGTCTCAAGTGTTTTCTTATCATATTGCGCAGTTCCGTGGCGGTTTTTAATTTTTTGTAGGTGATTTATACTGTTTTAGATGTCGTGTCGTGCGCTTCTATTAAGATATTTGTGATTCTTTTTATTTCGCTGTCTATTCCTTTCTTGGTTGTTAAGTTCTTGTTTATTGTCATGTTTTTGTTTACTGTTTTTTTGTACTCGTCCTAGTTTTCTGTTTTTAGAGTTGGAGTATGTGTTGGGGAGTTTCTTGTGTAATCTATTGCAATAAGTACGAAATAGTGATCGGAATTTAGTTTTTCTAGAAGTTGGATGTTTGTCACTTTGACGTTTTTTGTAAAGGTCAGGTCTATTTCTTGATGGTTGGTTACCATTGTCTAGATAATGCGTTGGGCTTTTTTCTTGATAGTGTAGTTGTGCATTATGGCTTGCATAGTAGTCGTATAGTACTCTACCGTTTCTGTTAGTTAATTAGCACTTCCAATGGTTGTGCTTGGCGTTGTAATATCCCGCTTCATTTAATAAATGTTCCAGTTCGTTTGTCTCTAATGGTTTTTGATGCTTGTTGTAATTTATTATCATGATATTATCGACTTTGATAGCTCGTGTTTTTGAGTGTAGTTTATTGATTTCGTAGTAGTTTAGGTCGGTTTTTATATAGATGGCTAGTCTTCCCGCTGGTCTGCTGATTTTGCTGAAATGTTCGTATCATAAAGTTTTTGACAAAGATCTAGTGTTAAGTTTAGTTTTTGGGATAAGAATTATGTATATTTTATCGTCTTGGAGTATTATTGCAAGTTAATTTTTTTTTGGTAGAAACCCTTAGGCGTTCCGTGTTATTATTTTTAGTTTCGGTGCGTTTTTAGACATTTTTAATACTGGTCGGCTATTTCGGCTAGAACAAAAAACTTATCTAAATTGCTGTCTCAATGTGCCAGCCTTTTTTTTAATTCCCTGACTATAGAGATTAACGTCTGTACATTACATACTTGATTAAGTTGCTTTATTTCGCTTAGAAGCGTCATCATGTCGTTTGGTCCTGAATCCAATGCTTTATGTGTTAGGGATTGCAATTAATAGTTGTGTTCTTGCGTTACTGCTTAGCTGTAAGTCGTATTATTGTTTGCTAGTCTCAACATGGTTGTGTTGGTTCTGATGGGCTGTGTCTTAGTTAATGGAAATAGTTCATTATTTAACGTAAAGTTGGTGGTGGATTGGGTAGGATTGCTCATCTTGCTGCACTGGCTGCAAATTAGTATTAATTTTTCTTATGCATCTGGGTCTAAGAAAACAGGTACTTAACCCATGGACGCAACGTTGACATCAGTGGCCTTGGTTTTTTGTTGTTTTTTGTTGTACGCTTCCCACTTGATTTTAATCATATCTAGGTCTTTTTGTAATCGTAAATATGATAGTTTTCTTGTCAAAAACTAACAAAAACAAACTTGACATCGCGTTACTACTACTCGACTTCATTCTTATGCAGCTGTCCACTGCGATGTTATTTTCCATTAGGGATGCAGTATTCTAGTCTTCTGTTAAAGATGGTGTATGTTTTAATACAATGTTAATATTCTACCTCCCCGTGATGGAAACAATTTTTTTAATTTGTTGTTTTCGGTTACGTTTTTGGTTAATATTTTAATTTCTTTAAGGCCGTATTGCACTCAAGCTTTTTCACTACGTTTTTAATCTTGTTGTAATTGGCAAAAGCTTAGGTGTCCTGGTCATAGTTCTGTTTGGTGTACTTACTTGATTCACTTTGCTGGTAGATGGTTGTTGTATTACGTGCAAAAATTTCATAACGTAATACCTTGTATATCGGTTGGATTAAAATTAGATTTCGGTTTTGACGCCGTCTGCCGATTGTTCTTTGACATTCATTTCATGCCAAGACTTTAAACTGACAACTACTTAAAATGGCCGGTATGGATAAATAATTTAAGTATGGTTTGTTCCTACGGACATCCACGTTAATGGAAATAAAATTATAATTTCAATACGCCGTTAAAGTATTTTATTCATTACCGGGTAAGCTATTTACATCTGTTTTGTTAGGATTCTGTGGTAATTTCTTTCTTAATTTGATAGCCGTTGCCACGCTTTGGCCACATGTTTCGATCTAATAAAGAACAATGAATTAATATCGATAAATACTTTCACTAAACGCTTAGGATTCAGGAAGTCCTATTATCCACACTGAAAACGAAGGTTATTTCTTATACTTCAGTCGATTGCAATACCCACCTTGCGATGAACAGCATTCGATGCATCACGTTCTTATATCTAATTTCTTGTAGTAATAACCATTTTGTAGACTTTGACTCTCGTGAGTCCATTGCGTTGACACAATTTCAGGAGGCTCAACGAGGAAAACGTTTTCTTCTGGCAAGTACTGGATTATGGGTAAGTTCTTTTTAATTATTATGTCGCTGTCAAAAAAGGTCATTCACGAAATTTAACTTGTTTAACATACGCAATTGCAATCGTAGTTTAATACCATTTAGGTATTGTCAGTAACTGATTCTGTTCTACTACTACTGCATTATGTGAACCTAAGTTATTTAGTAAGATATTTTCTTCGCTTACTGACACCTGATGTGTAACTTATGTATTGTGCGTTGCTGACACATCCGGCATTTCTGTATTTAGAATGTATCACAAAAATTTCTGAATTATCGTTGTTAATACTCTACGTTACTGAATTACAGTTGTTAATCCTCTACGTTATTGAATTATAGTTATTAATACTCTACGTTACTGAATTATTGTTGTTGATACTCTACATTATTGAATTATAGTTGTTATACCTATCTTATCTTTCATTTATGGTAACATACCTTTCTCTTTTATTGTGGTTACACAAACATCAAGGTAACAAGGATTACGAACCTAAAAATTCGTTATAAGCTTGGACCGTCTGTCTTGATCGAGACAGAAGTGTTAATTATAAAAGATCTGGCGCCCTTAAATATTAATTATTTGAACCTCCCCTATCTCTGACTGTGTGAGTTGGCCGTGCAAGGTTCGTAAGACTTATAAGCTTGTAACAGTTGTCTCTATTTCTTCAATGTCTTGTAACACGTGGCAGCGATTACTTATCATAATTGATTTGGATTTGCTCATCGCAGCTGCTTTAATTGCACTCTCTTTTACTTTTAGTTTATTTCTGTCAGTTAGTTTTAAAATGTCGTTGGAATTAAAATGGGACATCGCCGCATATTGTAGGCCGTATCACTTACAGCTTTGGTTTTAATTCTAACTTGACTAAACTAAATTAATTTATCTTACTTTAGTATTATAATCCGATTTAACACTACACTTTAATAAACACACGTATTCCGTTCGTATTCGTTCGTATTTGTTCAATGTTGTTCATACTCACCAACTAGATCATGTCTAGATAATTATTTATTGTTTAAGTACGTTGTACTGTTATCAACAAAACACGTCTCTTACTAGTATTTTTATTTGTGCGTTATTATAATTAACAACCAATCAGACATGCAAAAACGTTTCTTTTAACGCATGTGCACAAATATGGAATGACACGAACACGTACGTAAAGACACACAAATTTATAAACGTTGCAACGTTGCAACAAAATAACAAAAGCACCGATAGCGCTAACTGCGTCGATGACGGATTTCACTCACAGCGGATTGCAAAATTTCCAAGTAATTCCGGACTTGTCTAAGAGTATTCAAACGTTTGCTAGTACAAAGTATGGATATTCCTCACGCAAGTAGGTGGGAGCAGCCAAGTCATGGTATGACGCGAGAACTGGTTATTGGTACTCAAAGAGCGAATAAAGACCTTTTGACGTAGTTTTACGAAAAGTTTAAATTGTGTAAACAACTTAGTCTTAGAAACGAAGGAAGAAATAATTGCATGTTAAAGGCGCGGTAATAATAGCATACCACAAAAATGTGAAAGACTTGCTACACATTATAATAAAACTAAAAAAGATACGTACCAACAAAAACCATTGAAGAAAGAACGACGAACAGAAAACCAAAATTGCACAACTTCAAGCAAACGAGAAAGAGTGTGACGTAGGTTACAAAATAATCATAATAATAATAATAATAATGTTTATTTGCATTTTTCCTCGTAGGAACTACAAAGAAGTTTAGTTATAAGAAAACATAAATATATACATAATAGATAAATAAAACATAATTCGGCGTTATTGACGCTTGCTTAACATAGTACATAATTCTTAGCTATTTACAACATTAGCAATAATCTAAAGAGACTTACTCGTTATGACAAAATGAACGAATTTTGAGTGCCTCACGTATATAATAATATAAATCGTTAATTTGCTTCTCATTCTTAATTTTTAAAATTGCACAAATGCCTTCATCTTTGATATATAGTTTAAGAAATTTTTTTCTTATATCGTTGAACATTGGACATCTCAACAAGAAATGATTTACATCTTCATGTTCTTTTAAAGAGCAAATTGTACATATTTCGTTAGTGTTAATCGAGTAGGCTTTATAGTCAATATAAAACTTAATTACATTTTTGTATGTGACTCTAAGTTGACTAACAAGCCTATGTTTGTTTATATTAGTTCTATAATATAAGTAAGATCTTTCGCTATCAACTAGAAAATGATAAAAAGTGTTATAGCGTGTATTTTTTGCTAATTCTATGTCTAGTTTTTCAAGAATCTGTTTTTTGGCATCTAAAAGTATTCTCATTTGTCTATTAAATTGATTAGCGTTTGGAATGTTAACTATGAACTCTCCGTTCATTTCCGTCAAGGTCTTTACTTGGCGTACCCAATTATTCGCATTGCCGTTACTATCTTCTATCAATCGATTTAAACAAATTTTCGGTAATCGGAAATCCGGTAAGTTCATAATTCTCATCCAGTAATTTAGAGCTCTTTTTAATACATCGTACTCTAATTTCACTTTTCCTATTTCTAACCTAACAATAAAATCAGGTGTACATCTTGGCCAAAAATAAATTTTTTTTAAAAATTGCACTTGTACTGATTCTAGCAATTTAGTATAGAATGGTGCCCATACTTCACCACAGTACAGTAGTGTTGATTTAACAATCGAATTATAGATGACCATTCGCGCATTCAAGCTATCAGTTTTTGATTTTTTTAATATCTCTATTGCTTTCACGCAAGCCAATTTAGTTTTTCTGATAGACTCTTCTGCTGCACATTTAAATTTACCCGAATTAGAAAAAGTTACGCCTAGATATTTGAAAGTTTTTACTACACTTATGTTTTCGTTGTCAAAGAAAAAAGCAAAATCATTTCTCGGTCTACCCCTACCAAATTTAACAATTTTGGTTTTTGTTGTATTTAGCGCTAGTTTGTTTTCTTTACAATACTCGGATAAAATGTTTAATTGGCGCTGACAGTTTTTAGCTGAGTCCGATAAAATTACAATATCGTCGGCAAATAACATCATAATCACTTCAGTATTGAAAGTTAGATTAATGCCTCGACACTCGCGGTGCTTAAAATAGTTAATAATGTCGCTAATGTATAATGTAAATAGCAGGGGACTTATTGAGTCTCCTTGTAAAACGCCTCTAGTTACTTCAATTTTGTTTGATGTTTCTTCATTCACGCTTAAAATCATGCCGGCGTTATCGTAAAAGTTTTTGAGTAGTCTTATCGTTTTACCGTAAACACTCATATTTTTTAATTTCCACCATAACCTATTGTGACACACTGAATCAAATGCACGTTTAAAATCCACAAAAATCGCGTACAAACAGGTTTTCTTTTTTGAGATAAACACATTTACTATTGTATACAGAGTGAAAATGCTATCCGTGCAACTTCTATTAACTCTAAAACCATTTTGTTCTTCTGGCACTAAACTTTTTTCATCACTATACTGCATGAGTCGCGTATTAAGTATTTTGGTTAGTATTTTAACAATTGTATTAACTAATGAAATTCCTCTATAATTAGATGGGTCTTGTTTATCTCCTTTTTTAAAAATAAATTTAGTTATTATTTCCGTCCACGCTTTAGGCATTGTTTCGGTGATTAACACTTTGTTCATCATGTTTACTAAATAGTGTTCCCATGGTCCAGGTAGATATTTGTAACATTCATTTGGTATGTTGTCCAATCCTGTAGCTTTATGTTTTTTTAATGTCAGTACTGCGCTTTGAAACTCTTCTAGAGTTATCGGTTGATCTAAGCAAGGATGATGTAGATGCAGGTTAATAGATATGTCTGTAAATATTTCTCGGTTTTTTATTTGGTAAAAACTCTTGTGAAAATTTACTAATTCCTGTAAAGGTATAGTTGTGTTAGTGTTATAAATGCGTGGATTCACTTTTTTAATCTCTTTCCAAAATTCTCCGTTATTATGCACTCTTGCTAATTTTTCTAAAATCTTACTGTAGTACGCTTTTTTTTTATTTGAATTGTTTTAGTGTAAAGTTTTTTATTGTTGTTGTATTCAATTATTGCATTAGGATGGTAATTATTTTTTCTGCACTTTTTGTAACATTGGCTAACGCTATTTTTTGCTATTCTGCACTCTTTGTCAAACCAGGGCGACACAACGTATTTACTGTTTGCTAAATTAATAGTGCTGACCTGTAAAGCTCCTGAATTGATTGCTGCCTGTTTTATGGAGTTTAACATATTTTGTGCTAACTTATTAATATCCTCGCTATTATAATAAATAGAATTAGAATTATCTAAAAACAGTTTATAACTTGCTGTTGTGTTTTCGTTCCAAATATAATTCGTTTTAGTAATAATCTGTTTTTTATTTTTCTCCAGGATACATTTTTTATTTACTTTCCAATCAAACACCAACGATATTGAAGTACTGCAATGACTAGAACTGGTAGCCAAATGTTCAACTCGAAAGTCGTTTATACAAGCCGCCGTATTTTCACTAACCCAAACCAAATCAATTACACTTGTTCCATTTGGAGTAATACATGTTATCTGAGCCGGATTATCGCTAACACTACGACCGTTCATTACAAAAAATCCATGATTTTCCATCATGTTAACCAATTTCCTTCCTCTCGTATTGACTTTATTGTCCATGCTTTTTCTGTTTGCTGTTAGATTTGTTCCATATAGCACATCCTCGTCTATTTGATTTAACTCGCCGATTCTACAGTTCCAGTCTCCCCCTATAATTACATTTTCTCCAAAATTTTTTTCTGAGATTTGAAGAAGCAGATCTTCCATCGAGTCTATACACTCATCTATATTTGTATTGGGTCTCCAATATACACATCCTACTATCCTACTGCTTTTGGTATTAGTTATTTCTAGGAATACCCATAAATTTGAAATATCAATAATTTTCCACTGCAAATGCTTTAACACGTAGATATGAATTCCCCCACTAGCTCTTCCTTTGGTGTTTTCTTTTGTTGCGCTTGAAATTATGCAGTCAAAATTGTTAAATATATTATTTTCAATTTTATTTTTTTCTACTAGAAACGTTTCATTAAAACAAATTATATCATGAGTTATTACCTTTTTTGTTTCACTCCTACTTAGTTTAAATACATTAGCCATTCCTTCTACATTCCAAAACAACACATTTAGTTCGTTTTTTGTATTACACGATTTGTTTATATTTGTAACAACTTTTAGTTTTTTAACTCGACAGATTCTGTTTTTTTATTCCAAACATACACGTCGTTATTTATTATTATTATTTTGTTATAAAGCACTTTCACTACTTTACCTTTGTTCCTTTCCTCCTTGGCTATGTCACGGATGACTTTCTGAATTTTTCTTTCTTGAACTGTTAAGTCGTTATTGATGAATACCTGTCGATCTTTTATTGTTTTTTTCTTTTTCATTATATTTAATTTTTCTGTAAAATTTAGAAATTTAATTAATATTAATTTCTTGTCTTTTTGTTTTCCAATCAGAATTGGTTTTTCTATTGCTGGTTCGACATTTAATTCTTCCAAGAAGAAGTTTTTCACCGTTTCTTCTACGTTTTCTTCATTAGTTTTTATTCTTGATATTATTATGTTATTTTTCTTTGTTCTCTTTTCTTCTCTTTCTTTGTCGTCTTCCAATTGCTTTATACGTGTTTCTAAGACGTTTTTTCTAGTTGCCAGTTCTTTTCATTACCCTCGTATTTTTCTTTTAATGTTTTAAGTTCGTTTTTAATTTCTAAATTATCTTGTCTAAGCGCGGTAATTTGTTGTAGTATTTCTTCCATTAATTGAAGTTGTTTTGATTTTTCGCTTTCCCTATCTTCTTTCTTCCTTTTCGGTTGTCTTCTTAGGTCTTCATTACTACCGATACTGTTAGATCTTTGAATATATTGATCCATTTTTTAACAATAAATGTATAATACTAGTATTAGATCACGCTGTATATTAACATAAAGTTTTATCTACATATATCAATTCTGATTCGACACCTTGACCTTGCTTTATTTAATGCAACAATTTATCGTGTTGTTCGTATTTATTTAACACAAACCAAAACTTTTATTGGCAACTGAAGATATTTGTTTTTTTTAGTATGCACGTGTAAAATTAATTGTGCTACATATAATCATAGATATTATAGTACTCAAATTTAACTTTACCCAAATAAATTATGATTGTTATGCGACTGCAACGATAGGCACAAATTTATACGTCCGTCACTCACCATGAATTTAACTAAACTAAACGTAGCTTACAAAACTAACATGTGACAATCAGTTGCAACAAATAAGGCGATAGAACCAACAGAGTGAGTCTAAATACTACAACTGTGATGAATATGAAAATTTGTTAGAAGATAATCCAGAACCAAAAATCGGTAACGTGAAATGACGCTATGTTTGGATGCGACAGGTGAAATTCAGGTTCAGGAAATTCATATCGGTGCAGTGGTCGGTAATGGTTTCGGTACACGCGGCGGTCGTTAATTAGTAATTGGGAAACATGCTGTTAATTTTTAAAATTGGAACAGTTTTTTGGAAAGCTCGAGGTGTCTTCGAAAACGACGTTCAGGCAAAGAAGATGAAAGCTTTATATGTTTTCTTTGTTTTGCTTTACAGGTTTTAAAACTAAAACTGTCGCCCGCGTTGTTTTGGTGTTGGTAGGATATACTAGTATGGGGTAAAGCTCATGTGCAATTATGAAATTTATTAAAAATTGGATCTTGGGAGTTTGTCTCGTTACAGTTATGTTCTAATTTTTGCGTTTTCCACCAAACACATTAAGTTACGTTGGGAGTTGGTATCATACAAGTCGTATGCGAAAGTATTTTGGCGTAAATATACAAAATTAAGCAACCGCGAAAGTATAATTGATTGCATAAGCTATAATTAAAAAAATGTTTTCGTATAGCATATAAACAATCACTGTACGAATATCTCGTTTTAATTGAATCATTAATCACAATGATGATAACCACAACTAGTACGGCATATGAATTCAATTGGATTACGTTTACGTATAATACAGCATGTGTTGTTATGAAATTCAAGTTTTAAAAACTGAAAAATTTTCCTGTTGCAGTTGTAGAAAGTTCAAAATCGCTTTAAATTGGATATATTACTTGACCAACTACTTGTTATTTATCAAATACAAATGATGACATTATATATATATTTTGTGCTTCGGAATAAACAATTTTTCGTGTTTTGTTTTTTATGAATTAAAATTATAGTACAAAAATTACTTTTATTAATAACTGTTACTTGTTTTGTACTATAAATACAATAAATAAATTATTTTGTGTTAAATAGAAACAATTTTACTCTAAAATTATTACTAAATGCTGTAAAAGTAAATTGAAAAAAGTAATATAAAAAACAAAAATAACAACGTAAGTAGAAACCAAAATGTCAACAAAATAAATGTTCTTTAACGAATCGCAATTGGTTGACACAATTTGTCTGTTAAACAAGTTCGCTTATTTTTAGGCGTTTTTGTAAGTTTTTTTAAGCATAGAAGTTATTGTTTTTAAATTGCAAAAAGCACGTGAGCTGTGAATGTTTCCGTCAGAAAAAAATCTGAATTTAAAGTTTAAATAAGTTTTACTTCAAAAAGGTAATAGCTACCAAAATATGTACGATCCAATTTATATAATCCTACAGCAGTAAAGTGCAAAATAATTTATATAATATCGTTCTGGCGACCTAATTTAGACCAATGCATTATTCACAACCGTATTTAGTCCAGTGAATAATGTGCTTTTAACGTTCAAATATATAATTAAGTCTGTTCTAAAACAGTAACCCTATTTTAAAACGGGGATTTACCAGACAACAAGATATTTGTCTGTTTAAAATTACTCATAAATTGGTATTAGTTTCAAAATTAATATTTCCAAATGTTTGAGTTTTCGCTTTGTTAACATATTATACAATAACTTAATCAAACGTTTGATTTTAATATGTTTCGGTACGCTTCAGCAAATTCTTGACAAAACTAAAAGTAAACATAGCAAATTAAATATGCTTTAATAGAAGCTACACGTGGGTGAAATTTATTTGCTCAATTTACACGTCATTCCTGATTTAAAAAATGAGTTCAAAATTCAGCAGTTGCTAAATGTATTCATTTTCATAATAGTTTTATTGAGGAATAGAGGAGATTTAATAATGTAATACAGATTACTAACTAGACAGCAACGTATTTCCTCAATTTGCGTTAAGTTCATGCAGAATATGCGTCAAGGAAACCAATATACATGCAAATTATGATTAAATTTTGTTTTATTTAAAGTTTTGCGTTAATTAGTTTATTAAGACATATTTTTTATAGTCCGTCATGCAGTGTCTAAATTAAAAATGAATCAACTTATTTTGTGCTTTATGCAAATTAAAAATGGTAATGAAAAATCAATGTACTAAAGATAAACAAAAATTGGGTTAATAATACCGTACCTTCGTAAAACTGCGATTTTAATATTTACCGTCGCCATATTACTAACTTAAAAGGTGCGTCCGGATGTACGGAAGCTTCACAGTAATAAGCTAATCTTAAAAAGCTTTTATTTCTGCTTGAATATGTGGTATCAAAATAAATGTTGTTTGTTTGTGTCACAAAAAACAGAAACATGATGCAGCGCATCTGACAATAACAAAAACATTTAAAAAAAGATTATAATAATAAATCAATAAAAAATTTAGAAATGAATAATGAGTTTACTGACCTAAATAATATTAAAACAATAAACAAAGAATCACCACTAAATTAAAAAGAAACAATTGCCGTTATTTTAAATATTCAATAAGATATAAACAATAAGTAAAAGAAATTAAAAAAAAAAAATAAACGTGCGTAAATTGTGTTTATGTACACTCAAATTAACAAAAAAATATAAGCTATTGCATTTAAGTTTGAATTACATTCTAAGTAATTGTTTTTTTAATGTCTCTTTTTGGTCGAAATGTCAAAAAAAGGCAATTATGATGAACGTTTTAAATAATTGTTAACACACTTATAAAGACTTATTTTTATTTATATTTCTTGCTTTTTACTTTTAAACAAAATATTTTTGTGTACAAATTAAATTTATTGTAACGTATGCATGTTTGCATTCTTTGCCTATTTCTGCACTTTTTGGTTTAACAGTCTTTTCAGATAATGTTAATACAATTATTTTTCTTTTTGCAACACTAATAGAAAAGTTTATTTGAATGTTGGTAATATGTGTGGATTTAAACGCGTATAATCTTTGTAAGAATAAATAAATCAAACGTAATGTGTCATTCAATTTCTACACGTTACATCTTTCTAGAAGAGGAGAAGGCAATATCACTAGGATGATAAACACAATTTTTGTATTTCTTCTGTCACCTATATCTCGCTTTACTATAATACGATAAATAATTGTTTTTATTGTATTTTTTAAGAATGTCAATTAAAAACAATAAACTATTATACCGCATATTTATTTCTATTTATATTTTTTAAGTCTTAACATTTTAATTGGTCGATTTATTATTTATTATTGCCAATGTGATGGCTCAAATTAATCCGAATTAATTGTAAATACACGATAAACAGGACGATTAGAAATGGCAGACGAAGAGTGCTTACGGTGGTTCAGTGCGCAGCCTTGGGCTATGGTGGAATCTATGCTCTAGCCGACGTCAAATTTTTGTGGTTTCAGTTAACCGCACGAACAAGACGGAAAGAAGCTTGAATAAAAAAGTATCAAGCAGCTATAAAAAAAATTCTTAGCAAAAACAATAGAATTTTTAAAACGTTACGTCAATGAACCGCTAGATTTTTGTTATCGTGTTTTTTAGCGAGGAAAAAATTTTTAAATGTTTAGAAGACGCATCTACAAAAGTGTTTTTATAACTTACATTTTTCAATAGCTGACTTTTCTTAATACTTAAAGTTTTCTCAATTTCTCCGCTATTAGAATATGCGCGTCAAACAATAATTCTAGAAATACTTAAAATATAGACTAGTTATAGATTTTCAACTGTATACCTATACATACATCCAGATTAGTGCAAAACTTGATACAGGAAAATAACTTAAACGTGTTACCGTAGCCACCAAAAAGCTCTGATTTTAATATAATAGAAAACGTTTGATGTCAAATTGTTCGTACCATCCGGGAACCACAGAGAGGCAATCTCATCGTCAAAGGCGGAAAACAATCAATTGCCGCCATTGAAACTGATTAATAGACGATTATTAATGTTTACCTACTTGTTTATGTAGCATCAATACATAGACGACTGCAAGAATCCATCGACAATCAAGAAAGTGATACTCATTATTAGCAATCGTATGTTTAATACAAATAAAAACAGTAAACATGTAAAATGAGATTTTTTACTAGTTATGACCAAATTTAAATTTTAATTTATATAGAAACGCTATGGAATATCTTCTTAGACTTATTGTAAAATATGAATTGAGAATCGAAACTTATTTAAACATAGATTTTTTATATAGTGACAAGATCTTTTGTTTAATTTTTTTTAAGATAAATAATCTATATTTTATTAATACGATAAACCCAAACGACTGATTATGTTGCACTGCAATAAGGTATATGGAGTGCAATACAAAAATTTTAAATTACTGCGACTGTGTGTTGTCAGTTTTTCTTAGACTATAACAGCGACTTAAAAACTAAAAATAGTAAATGAATATAAAAGTAAAATACTTTATTGATCTTAACTGACATTTCCAAAAAATACAATAAGAATGATTATTTATTGTATTATAGTAAAACAGGATATAAGTGACAGAAAAAATACGAATTGTTTGTTCATCATTAAGTTTGATTTATTTATTTTTATAAAAATTTTATTCGTTTATTTATACACAAATATTTTGTATCAAAATAAAATGCAGCAAAATGATTCCACTGTTAATAAATCTGTTAGCAATTATTTACAACATTCATTATAATTGTCAATTTTAGATATTTTGACCAAAAAAAGAATTTAAAAAAACAACTACTTAAAATGTGATTAAAACTGTCGATTCTAATATTTACTGGAAAATAATCAACCTTACGACGTATTTCGTATCGAAAAAGTATGCTCGCCGCTAAGAAATTACCATCGATCCATCTGTTAGTCAGCATATTTAATGACCACTTTGCTAATTGTTGTAAATTACTGCAGAATCTTGATTTTACGTTATAGCAATGTTGTCATGCATTACTATAAAGTCCAAGGTTTCGTTTATCAAGTGTTTATAAAAACTTTATCAACTTTTTGTAGTGAATTAATTTTTGAAAAAAAAACTACGTCAAAACGAATTAACAGCTTTTGTTATGTACAAATTTATTTAATAAAAATAGTTAAATGCAAATAATAAATTATCGTATTACAAAACTAATTAGAAAACGATGTTTTTATAAATTGGTAATATCTAAAATTTGTTGACATCTAAAACCTTGACCAACCAGAACTTTAATGTGTGATAGCTTAAGTAGTGATAACTTACGTTTGCTTCTTTAACCTTATGCCGTCAACTAGCGGATTTATAATAATGACAATGGAAATTGTCTTACATAATAAATATCATTAAATATAAATTCGTTTACTTTTAAGAAATTAAAATAAAATAAAAAACAGTGGGAATTGATCAACATCAATTATTTTGACGAGGTAATCTGTGCTTATACGTGTCGTTGTGTGATCAAGGTTTGTAGTTAAAAATAATTTATCATCAATTTACATATTTACTTCGTCAGCATATCAAACGTAAAGATTAAAAACAATATTACAAAATTCACCTACTTCAATAAAAGTCTTAATTTTTTTATAAAAATTATTTACCAGGCTAATTTGTTAATGGTCTAGAAATAATATAACAAAATCATTTTTGGTTTATAATGATAGAAGTAAATATCAACTCTAAAGGTCATAGATGTGCACAAATCTGAAAACGTGCGTACTGCTATAGAAAAAACATTAGTATCTAGTTTTATTTTATTTAGACAGGTTATAAAAACAACAATATATAAAATGAAATTAAAAATAGCCTTAATAAAGTTTATATATTTGTTAATTTTTATTAAATGTTTAAATTAAATTTCTTAAATAGCATCGCAAACGGTTACAAATGATTGCCGATCGCATTTGTTTACAAGTCTAACTATTTTAACCGAACTATCAAAAATGTTCCGTTTTTTGTTTAGTTAAGTGTACAACAAAACTGCCATTACACGTACCAAAAAAGATTTTGCTCATTAAACAATTTTTTGCTTGTTACAAGATGTAATTATTATTATCAACAAAAAATATACTCAGTGACATTAGAAGTGTTACTTACACTTAGAAAAAATACTGTTTTTAACAAAATTTTTTGGCAACAAAATGAATATATTTAAAGCATGCTATGGTAACTATGTTAACTATTTGACTCTAATATTTTTTTGGAAAAACAAAATATTAACTCTTAGATTTTTTGAAGAAACCGGTTTATGCAAGTTAACTAGTACATGTATTTTGTTATTGTGCCTCCGTCTACTAGTGTTAGTTGTAACAAAATGCCTCAGTCATATTTTTAGCTATTTGGCTTAAGCGGTTTTAGAGTAGAAAAATTTGTTTTGTTTTAATAAGTACAATTGAAAATTAATGAATTCTGATTTTTTTCTTAATTGTTAGGAATAAATGTTATAGTTGATCGAAGCTTTCGTGATGTGATAGAATATTATGAAAAATTAGGATTCAAAATGTTAATGTCTGCTCTTAAAAGAAACCGAAATGAGTTGACTGCAGATGAGTCTCGTTTTGTTACCAAAATTTGTTAGGTAGTTGAAACCGTGCATGGTGATATTAAGCCAAAGGTTAAACTTTTAGATTATAAACTAGATAGGAAGTTACTTTTTAAAACCCGTATTTTTTGTCGATTTTCTTGTTTTTTGCACAATGAATTTGGTACGTTGGGTAAGACTTAATTCAGATGTTGATCCTTTTAAAAAAATTATTGCTGCGATAAATTCGAAAAAAAAGATTAGGATAATACGTTAGCGTCGGAGGTAGAAACAAATCGTTGGGACTACAAAAAAGACAGAAAGTTTGATTTAAAACAATAACTTCAAATCAATTAATTGATTTTTCAGAGTTAACAGAGCAAGAACTCTTTTTACAGGGTCGTATTAAATGCCTCAAGTTGTATCGTATCGTTGCGTATTTAGCTGAAATGATTATTAAAGACAGAACGATCACACTCAATTATGTAAAAGTCACATCTAATATTATAAAACTTAAAATGGGATCTCGACATATTAATGCAAAAACATATCGTTGTTTTGTTAATTATTAGCCAGATAAGAAAGACATCTCTGAAGTTAATTGATATCGTTGTGGTTATGCTAATGGTAGGCGCATAATCGGATGCTGCTCACACATTGCAGTTATCATATATTATCTGTCTCACGCTTGATATTTGGTAAAAATAGTAAGTTCTGCCGAAATATTGAGTCGTTTGTTTATTGAAAATTTAAACTTTATAGAAAGAATATTGTAACAGCAAATTCTAACTAAACATTATTTATATTTAAATCGATTTATAAAAGGTTTATCAGTATTTTGTTGCTCCTTCTCTTGCTCTAATTACTGCAGCGGTCCTACAAGGCATACTGTCTATTAAGTATTTACACCTTGTTGGTAAAATATTATTCCATTCTTCTTTAATTTTTTCAACAAGTTCTTTTTTTTTATTTCCATTCATTTGTGGCTATCTTTTTCTTTAAAATCGGCCACAAATGCTAAATGATATTGAGTACGGTGATTGGCGTGACCAATTCAGAATCTTAAACCCATTTTTGTCAAACCATGCCCTGGGTTGCTTGGATGTATGGCATGGAGCGTTACCTTGTTGAAACCAAATTTCATTCTGATCTTTGTTCTCAAATAATTGAAGTAAAGATGATTCCAAAACTTTGCTTAACATTGATACGTACGTGCTGGAATTCATTCTTCCTTCGCATATAAAAACTTTTCCAACATCTAATGCACCCATGCACCCCCAGATCATTACATTGCCGCTTTTAAATTTGATAGTACAAACTCAGCGTTCCAGGGGTGCCAAAAAGCTTTAAAAATTCATTCATTCATTCATTCATTCATCAGACCAAATAACATTGGCCTTAACCGTACTTGAAACAGTTTTTTGATAATTTTGTTAAACATTATTAATATTTTAATAGAATCACCTTTATAATCGAAATGTTTTTTTATTAAATTAAAACTGTATATTTACTCCTGATCTCCAAGATCTATTTAGGTTTTTAAACATTTTAATTTAATTACTTTAGGTAGGATATGTGTTAATTTTCTATGTTTTTTTCTATGGTTTTTCTCTAGGGTTTTTCTCTAGTGAGGATGTATTTTAGGTTAAACAAATAATTTTTTATACATTTTTTTTACCATAAAAGAAATATAAGTTTGTGTAAACGCAAGATTACAAAATAAAAATTAATTTTTAATTTTTTTTATATTGTTCCAACACTTCAAAAAAAAACTGGTGTGGCCACCACACGACTTTCCTATAAGGAATGATGAAGAAATGTATTTTTATAAGGTTATGTTGTCATAAAACCACTTTGAAGTGATATGTTTGTATTAAAAACGATTAGTAAATCGCCAATTAACTAGACTTTTGTGCAACCGGCTATTTATTTTTTCTAAAAATATCGTCGCAGGCAGGATTCAAACCTAAATTATATAATAAAATTTACTTTAAATTGTAAATTAAATATCTAATAAACCGTTAATAATAGAGAAAAAAATGTATTTGAATAAATTGTTAGGAAGTATTGTCTCGATAAGAAACTATAAAAATAATTTGAATAATTTACATTCGTACAAAATTATATAAGAAAAACTGTTAAAAATGGCGGATACACCCACTTCCGGATTCTTTATCAGGACCATCTTTTGATAGAACCGAGAGAATATAAAAAGCCAGCTCCATACCAAATTTCAAGTTACTAGGACTGTTGGTTCGAAAGTTATCGTGGGTACAACGTTACACACAGACACACACACACACACATAAACACCCAAAATTTTTTGGTCAAAAATACGTTTTTCTGATTCAGGAGACCTTGAAACGTAAAATTCTTCAAAAAAAAAAATTGCGATCGCTATGCTTTCCTTATAGAAAAGTAATTAAAAAAATTCTAAGTGCAGAGAAATACAAAAAAAGATTTAAGTTTTGTTTCTTCCGCAAAAATTGGCTTTTTGTTTAGGAACCATTATAAGTGTTTTTTTAAATGTCTTTTACTCCTAAGAATTGAAGAAAAACAAAACATTTATTAATTTAGAATTTTGTTTTTAAAAAAATCGAAAACGGAGTTTAAGATTTAAGATAAAAAATTGAAAATTTGGCTAAATTATTTTTATTTGATACCAAAGCGATACCCCAAGTGCAAGTCAAAAAAGTCTCAAAGCCAAATTTCCCATACAAACCCGGTTATACCTTTTCTTGCAGAAGTTATTGTTTCATTTTTCATGTAAGACTACCACATTGTCAAAAAATCAAGTTTAAAAATCTTCTGGGTTAACACCTCTAATGTCACTGAGTATTTAGTTTTTCAATGCTGTAAATGATCAAATGCAGTCACAAGGTGAATAAATTTGACAAAATTTTTAATTTTAACTTTTATTGCATAAACAGTTTAACAAAAAGTTGTTTTAAAATAAATTTAAATATTAAAGCTACAAATTGTCATATATTTGGTGCTTTAAAAAAAAGTGAGCATCAACCTATGCACAAACAAATTATAATTTATTAAGATTTTGTCTTAGACTTAAGCTCAATTTAAAAAAAAAACAACGGTCAACAAGAATTCTGAAATCATATTAAAAAAAATCTGTCAAAAAGCTTATATTCCAATTGTTTTGTATAATCACAAGTTACTGTAGCGCAACTTTCAGGTAGTTTAGATAAGCAAAGAGTGCACTAACAAACGATGTAAGAAATCAATCAAACAATTAGAAAAATTGTCAAAATTGGTCAATTAACTTCCGATGTCGGGGATGCCAAATAGTTTGATTTTAAGACTAAACTATTAAAGTCTTATCTGCAATAAAAGTTAACCAAGAATAATTCATTGATTTAATCTCAAAAGATTTATAATCCTATATTCAAAAACAAAACAAAACAGAACAATAATATAAAATTCAGTAAGGTTATTAAAAACTAAAAATAGAAATTTTTATCATTTAATTGATTAAACTTAAAATTAAGAAAATACCGGTATTTCTTTACATATAATAAGAAAACAATTTTAATTAGGTTACTTTAAATATTTGCAGTATGCAAATTTAATTTTGATATTAATTAGAGAAATTTTATTATTTAGTATTTAATAAGTTACGTTCAAATGTAAGTTATTTCGCATGAAGAAAATCCAAGTTAGTTGATAAAGCAGTTTTTAATCAACGAAAGGAATGTAGAGATATAAGTAACTCACGCATACGGATCAAATTTCAACGGAATGCAGAGTTAAAGCTGGCGGATAGCCTTGGGAAATTTCCCATCAAAAATTGATGACCAAAGTGTATTTTCTTCACGAAAATCGATTCGGATCATTGGTATTTATTGTATTATTCATATACCAAACCCATTCAAATTATAAAGATAATGATAATTTCATTAAAGATAAAATCGGTACAAAAAAAAGTCTAAAACAAATAAAAACTGGGAATTAGATAAACTAAACAAAATAGGAATGAAAGACATACCTGCATTATTAACACAGACTTTTTAAATAAAGATATTGTAGATATAAGGTAAGATAAAAAAATAACATGACTTCAAAATGAAGTACCACATGCGTACTCGTCGAGCGCTAAGTACTGAATGAATTTCAAAGCGACAACGCCTCAAAAAGTAGCGACTCCACAAAATAAAAATAAAGGAAGGTTTACACGCAAATTTAGTTAAACTAATACAGATAATTTAAAATCAAATAATAACAGTAACGAAAACGTTACATTACAATTACTAAAAACGTACCATCCAAAGCGCAAGAACCTAATTATCTCTTTAAAACGACTGTCAGAAGAAAATATGCAGAAAGTTTACAAAATATCTGATAAATTTTTTGATCTTTGTTGCAGTTGTCCTAAAGAACAGAATGTTCTTAAAACAACGAATTTTCTTAATCGATCGGAGAGCATACAGAAAAATTAGTATAAAAAGTATTGATTTATGAACCTACTACAGTTCTAAAAAGTTAGTGTTCTGATTTTTTTTTTTTATTTGATTGAGATATTTGAAATTTGTGATCCATGAAACAATCATGCGTCAGCAGAATATATCTCTACAGGATGCATTATTTAAAAGTATAAAAGGCTATTAAATTAGATATTTCAGAAATCAAAGATCTCAGTTTTGACCAACATTACCTTGATCATGATAATGATGAAGATATCATAACTGCTTTTTTAAGTAGCGTCTTGCCGATTTGGCTACTTGCTACCAGAAAAAATGTCCCATGCCAAATAGTTGATAAAAACTAAGATGATTTTGCCGTTATATGTTTCAATTTACAAGCTCATGAACAAACCAAAACAATTTACTACGTTTGTAGTTCAAGTTTATGTTCATTTGAATTGAAATTAAAGAACATCTGTCATGCAAACATTTTAGACATTTCTTGAAAGAATGAAAAGATGTAATAAATTCAGTTATTGTGCACAATGCCTGCTTTGCGCACCCAGAAAACTTGCTATTGTTTATGCTGTCTGACAAACAGAAGTTATAAGACGCATTTTGAAGATAAGAGGAGCACTTGATTTTAGGCAAAAACTAGATTAAATGCTTTATTATATAAAAATAACAAACATATTCTCAGCCACTTATATTAAGGAATGTGTCAGATGACATTTCTCATTCATTAGTGAAGTTTTTCTGGAACTGCCACGTCATACCCAAGTTAAAGAGCAAGCAGTAAGAATAGTCCTTACAGCTTTTGTAACAAAAAAGAGGTTTGATAAAAAATAAAATTCATTTTTGAAAACAAACGCCAAAGTAAGATTTTAAAGTTAACAGAATGTTATTTTTAATTTTTGGTACATACATGTTAAATTATATTGATACATTTGCAAAGTTTTTGTAAATTTCGAGAGTGTTCGCGTACTTTTTGTCCACGTCTAGAACGTTCACAAAAGAATATAAAAGATTCTCGAAGAATGCAGAAATATATAAAAGCGATACAAACAAATCATAGGTCAGTTATTTACGTAATTTAAAGTTGGCAGTGTTAACAAGATTATTCAAGTTTAAATTAATAAGTGAATAACGCGTTTCGAAATAAATACAACGAATTAAAAACGTGCGTTACTTTAATGTAAATCAGTGTTTAGATAAATAGTAGTTATCCGTGGACATTATCTTTTGAGTGATAGTACCACATAAATTAGTGTATCTGTTTTTATTAAATATTTTTAGTATAAATAAATTAGTTTTAATATTCGTTACAATATCATAAAATTTACCGTATTAAATTTTTGTTCTAAAAGATGGATATTTTTTAACTAAATACGTATACCTTTCTTTTTGAGTCATTAGAAACTGTAATCCAAATAAATATTTAAAAAAAAATTGAAGTTGATGCTTGTGTAGGAGACTTATTTTTTGATTTACTTTTTTATTATTGGAGATGAGTCAACTTTATATTGCTAAAGAAAATATATCTCATACATATGCGACCCACGCTAATATATATTATTACTAAATAGAACGGTAATTTTAAATAAAAAAAGTTATCAAATTATTTTTCTATAAAAATGTAACATGCTTATAACTTTTAATAAAAAATATAGATAATATTGACGAAAATAATATAAAGAAAAGTTTTATCTCAATTTAATGAAAGAAACTGTACACATATAAACTATAATTAAAATATTTTTATTTATAATTTATTATAGATAATTAGGTATATATAAAATTATAATTAGTTTGGAAATTTAAAGAACTTGAAAAAAAGTTTTGAGTTTCAGCTACAAGAAAACAAATAAAAATGTTTGAAACAAACTTTTACTAGTTTGTTTGCTGTTAACTTCTCAACTTTACAACACTTTGATGCAACGCGCTTATGACTTGTTAAAGATAGGTATTTATTTTCAATTTTTAATGCTTAACTTAAATTTTGATTTACCAACACAAACATAATTAGTTCAATTATAGCGTAAATTAAAGTTTTTTAAATTGTGTTTATTTCTCAGATATAAATAAAAAAATAATAAAAAGGACTGTGATATTACTCTAAACAAATTAAAAAATTATAAACAATGCAAACAATGATAAAATAATCGTTTATAACTACAATTTAAAACGAGTCGACAAACTAAATTTATTTAACTACAAAAAGTTGTCTATTTGCAGCCAAACTTTTTGAAAATTAGGAACGATTTAAAATGATTAGTTACAATTTTTTTTTCGTTTAGTTTAGAACCTAACTTGTTAATCTACAATCTATAACTGCGACAAAATATTGTACTACGGCACATTTTTAATTACTAGATACTAAAATGTATGCTACTGTCTCTGAAACAATTCTATGTATTTTAACCGTCCAACATACTATAAAACATCACAAATAACCCAGATTGTAAAACCAATTAGTCAATTTACTAAAACTATGCGTATTGTTATTTAAACTGCAAAACAATTTAGGCAGAATAAATTTGAATGAGTTAACCACATGCTAATAGTAAACGTAAATACAAATAAGTATCATATTACAATATTTACTCGAAATTAATCCATTATCTGTTAATTTTGAATTGTTTATTTGAATCATAAATAATAACATTAAAATGCCACACATTGTGTGTGTTTATCTTTTTTGTATACATCCCTTAAAAATTATTATTATTTTGGATATACCAGAAATGTTATTTTCTTAACTTTATTTACCCATATAATGTCTAGTCGCTTAGCAATTGTTATTTTATCTGTAAAAACAGTTCTATCTTGGTACAACTTGTGGATTTTTTTTAATTGCACTCTAAGGGTTGTATTGGAGCAAAAACATTTTTTTGCTAAGCACTGCAGTAATGTGTTGAATAGTTTCAGAAAACTTTTACATTTCTGACACCGATCATCTTATACGCTACAATCTTTAACAATAAATTTTAGATAACCTTTGCAGCAGTGACTTTGTTTTGAAAACTGCAAAAAATCTTTCTATTTCTAGAAATAAGTGTTTTCAGCTAAACCAATAATGGTTTTTGTTTCGAATCATCAATCAAAAATTAAATGTAAGTTGTAACAACGAGCCGCCCTGTCGCAACGTCACGACGATGACAGACACACTTTAGTTAGTTGTTTCAATTCGCCGTTAAATTCAATTAAAGTGTTAATTTTTATGTATGTATCAGTTAACTAAATAAAACTGTGCGTTACGTGTATTAGTGGCTAACAATACTAACTATCGAAATGATGGTAATAACCCACACCTGCCGCCACAAGTGTCGCCCAACGCGTTACCTTACGTTCGCGGTGGTAAACAGTATTCAAAAAACGTTTAAATTGAAAGTAAGATTTCGTAATTGTTTCGTCAAGATTGCTGCGTTTGATGTTAACAAACTAGCGTCCTCCATTACGAACAATTCAAATATTTGTTTAACTACTCGAATTAACCTGTGTTTTTAGAACTCCACACCACACTACTCAGACAGCACGGTGTTATTTTATGCTGTTACCATCAGGAAAAGTTACTAGTGATTCGACAAACATGGCAGAAAATCAACCACAACAGTAAGTTATGACAGTTGAGATGATTGAGAATTTAATCCAAGGGATTTAAGTAAATAATCAACATAACATTCAAACTGTGAGTGCTGCAAATTTTTTTGCATGTAAAGCAAGGTTTAATGTTGATTCAAAGTCCGATATCAAAGCATTCGTTGATTCAATAACGGTATGTAAGGAATGCCTTAATATAAGCAACAAACATGCACTAAAAGGACTTTCAATGCTTCTAACAGATGATGCAGCTACATGGCGGCAAGAAATTAAAAGTTATAACATTATCTTCTTTCTTCTCTCCGAATGCCAAAAAAAGATGAAGGCACAAGGCTAGTAGTAAATTGTCAAAAACTAAATGCTATCACTTGTTCAGATAAATATCCATTGCCTCATATCAAAGATTTACTTCATTCGGCTAATAAAGCCACTTATATGACAACTCTTGATCTTAAATCAAGTTACCATCAGATTTTAGTCAAGCCAAGATAGGGATAAGACCGCATTTATTTGCCCTTTAAGTTCTTTCCGTTATATGCGGATGCCGTTTGGATTGCGAAATGCACTTTCCACATTTCAACGCCTTACTGATAGATTTTGCTCCAGTTTACAAGACGTAAGCATTTTGGCTTACTTAGATGACATCATCATATTGTCTTGTACTTTCATAGAACATGTAAAGGACATACAACTTAAGTTTAATCGCTCAAGAATGTTTAAGTTTTACTTAAACAGATACGAATGCACATTTGGTTGCCCTTTGTCAATTACCTTGGTCACGTGATTACTCGCCAGAGTTTAAAGCCAAATCTAAGCAAAGTGTTTGCCATTCTGAATATACCCACGTTCAAGACACAAAACAAATCCTTTCTTTTTTCCAAACCTGTTCATGGCGTTTTATAGAAAATTTTGCAGACATAGCTAAACCTCTCACGAACCTCACAAAGAAAAATGTTTAGACTTGAGGGCCTAAACAAGAAGAAACTGTTCAACAACTAAACGAGTCGTCAACAATTAGTCGGATTCGTCGTCAGTTGACACAATCGGAACAAAATTTTTGTACTACGTTACGCAAAGCGTTAGCTGTCGTTTGGGCCGTTAACTGTTTTAGAGGTTACTTAGAAGTTTCCACTACTGCTGTCCAGTGGTATCATCAACCACTCAGTTGGCTCATGTTATTAAAATCATCTTCTTCTCTAAGGTCGATTAAAGTAGCTGACATGCTATCGAGACCTCATTTGAAAAACTTAGAAGCCAAACTTCTAAGCATTGTCTTACCCAAGAAAAGTCAAACCAGATGCTCGGCTAAACACCAAGTTATTACTGCTCTATTAAATAATTTACCGAAAGTTATCAAAGCTATGGAAGAAATTGAAAAATTTTCTGTAACCGCAGAATATAAGTATGAAGCTGGCCATTTACTACATGCGACGTTGGATTTAAAATTTATTCTCAATTTAACAATTTAGGATTATATTTTTCTAGAGATTAACAGAGTGAATGTTGAAATACAAAAAAAAAGATATTATTATTTCACGTTCTTGTTAAACTCTCAAGAACTGAGAGAAAACGCAATAGAATGAATAAAAGCATCTGTATCAAAAGACTTGGAAATCGAGGCAACGTTTAAAAACAAATGCATATTCAAAACAAAAAGGCAACACGACAAAATCTACTAAGACAAATCAAGATCCAAATGAGCTATTTTTCAAAGGTATAAACGTAGTGTTTGACAAAATTTTAACAAAATTTGAAACCAGGGTAAAGAGTACAAACAGTCTACATGTAAATTTTGCCTTTCACAGTGGCCACTCGTTTTTAAATATGTCGACTGAAGATCTGCAAAAAAATGGAACCAATGTAGCATGTAGGTTTTTACCAGAAACTTGTAGTATTTCACTGAAATTAATACAAAATCAAGTTACAACATGCGTACAAACATGACTTGCAAGAAACGTTTTCTAATGTTAATATAGCTTCAAGAATATACTGCACATTACTGACGACGTTTGCAAGCTGTGAGCGAGACTTCAACAAACTAAAAATAATTAAAACCTATCTGCGTTTCACAATGAGCTAGGAACATCTATGTGACCTTGAAAATAAAACTGCCTTTGAGACAGACTTTGATGAATTAATAGATTCTTCGCAAAAAACAAAGCTCGCCCCTCCTTTCTGATTGTTTCCTACAATTAATATTATGTCACACAATCAAAAAAGTTATTAGCTAATAGGTAATAAAAAGTGCAAATATTAAAGAGTTCTTATTCTCTTCGCACAAAAATGCCATCCATTATATATTTCTAAGTTTTTTAAACAATTTATCTCAAGTAAAGAAGAAATCGTAGATCTGAGGTTGATTGTGAAAATGTGAAAATCTATATATATTAATGCATTAGTGTATAAGTAAACAATAGAAGTATTAGGCAGGTATAATTTCTCTACTTGTACTTATTTGCTAACCTCTATATTTACTTCATAGTTAAACAATTTTTTATCATGGATGAACGGCTTCACAGAGTTTGTGATTTTAGAAATATAGTTTCTCAGACAAATAAACAAAAAAAACATCGTCACTCACAGATTTTAGTTTTAAAAGTTCGAGCTTTTCACAAAGTAAACGCTACTCTTTTTCATAACTGCTTCAAACATTTTTTTGAAGTAGTTCTGCTCTTACTTCTGCTGCTTGCTGAATATTTTTTTGTATTTCAAAATTATGTTTTGCAGAATCTATTTTTTAAAATATTACTCTGCGTCAAAACAATAATGCATAACATTTCCAATGCATTCTAGATATGTAATGTTTTTCTGAAGGCTAATTCAAACATAATTTTTATGTGTTTTATTGTAGTTTTTTAAATACGTATAATGAAATATACCGTTTATCACACAGCAAAAAAGACTTTTTCCTTTCTTGGATCCGTTCTTGCGCTCGGTTTTGCCTCACACGAAAAATTGACAATCTCGCACGGGAAAAACCTACTATTAAACCTAGTAATAAAATATACTATTTTTTGCTGCCAATATCACAAACGCCGATATTTGTTCGTTAGTGTAGTTACGTAACAAACAAGAAAAAAACCTCTAAGGCGGCTAAATGAAAAGTAGAAATCCATATAAAATTAAGCGTTCAAAGTCAATTATTATATTAGATCGAGTGTGCGACAAGTGGAAAAATTATTTAAAAAATCTTGAAATTCAGTTAAATTTAAAAAAAAAGATGATAAAGTTAATGTACAATTTTACAGATTTGGTAATAAATGTAGTAGCAACATTATATTTTGCGTGATTTCGAGGTTTTTTTTTTTAAATAACAATGTAATTTTACAAAAAACAACATAAAAAATAATGTACGTTACTCTTGTCGAAAGCTTCACACCGTAACTTACTTACATGCAACGTTCAGCCGTGAGGCCTTACGTCTCACTAACGTTCGATATGATATGCTTTACTTTTGACGCTCGATACGTAAATTATTATTATAATCTGTAACATCTTACAATTTCTAAATGATGAAATTTCTTAGCATAGAGAAAACGCAACTACATTTCAAAACTACAAGTTCGCCAGTTCAAAACAACAAATGTTAACCAATCTTAGAATAATTAAAATAAATTTAAGAAAACACTTTTTACAAAAATCTCTGTCTCAAATCGTATAACAATTTGCACAAAACCTTGTTATTTACAGTATTATCTAATATGGACATAGCAACTACCAAATAACAAATTATGAATTTTAGTTGTTTGGTATATATTTGGTGTATTCAAAGTTTATATTACATTTGTGATTGCCGTTTTTATTTCTATTTATTTTAATGCGTTTCTTTTTCAATTTGCTTCAATTATTTTAAATTTTTAAATTGAAAAAAGAAGTTCAGTAATTGTAGAATTATTGCTAAAACACACGATAAACACAACAACGCCAACAAGCATATGAGTTTGATAAACATATTGTATTACAATTCATTTAGCTGTTTCAATTAATACCGTTTTTTCTCGTCGGCGTGTAATTGAAATCATAAAAAAGAACATACCAATTCAAGCTTTTCAATTAAACCCCTCATCTAACTGTAAATACAAACGCGTATTGACCTTTTATCAATACACATTAATAAAAATTTTCAAGCGTAAAAATGCTACTTTGTCATACTCGAAAAGTTGAAATGAGACGAGTCTGTCAGCTTAACACGGAAAAAATACTGAAGCATTGAAGACCTTTAAAGGAAAGTTTTTCGCGTGTTAAAGAAGCTTGTTTTTTTATTTACCGAACGGAAATGTATCAACATTAAACCAAACATGTATTTTTTAGTTGAATGGTGCTTATATTTAATACCGTATTGAAAAATACCGAATGTGAAATTTTTTCACAAGAAAATATTGAAAAGGAACAATCGTAATTCGAATATTCTTCGCATCGAAAATAAAATTCACAAAAAATAAGTTGTTTTTAACACAGTAAATAAAAAAACATCTAAATATTTATATTTATGCAATTGAACCTAATGTGTTTATATACAGTATAAAGTTATTAAAAAACATTAAAACAAAAATGCTTAAAAGCAATATGATGTACAAATTTGGGGTTTGTGCTAATGCTTAACACGTTTCAACTTTGTTATGCAAAGTTAATATGGTCTGCGATTTATTTTAGCGCAGTTCAACGGTATAAATCTGCAAGGTATAAAAGCGTGTAACACTGTCGTTTTAAATCTTAATGTATAATTTACAAGTTGTTCGTTATTTGGAAAATAGCAGAACAATATAATCTTTTAACATTCATGACAAAGAGGGTTCTTATAAAAGCGAAAACGATTTAAGTACTGAAAGTTGTTATTCAAATATGTAGTTCGTTCTGCAAACGTTGACTATTATCGATTCAAACGAAATGTGTAAAAATTTAATATTCAAATGAGTTTGCTACTACTAAAAACTGTCTTGGTAATTGTTATCGAATATAAACCTGTAGACCGATTAACCAATGAATACTTGATAAAATAAGCATCAAAATAAGTACGCTGCGTTTTAAGTATTCTAGTTTTTAAGCTAAGTGACGTGTAGCTAAAATTAGAACACGTTTTACACTTTTATACAAGCTATCAATTTGGAAAATGCTACTTTTTAATGTTTTAAAAACTATATCTTTATAATGAATGTTGGCTAAACTTAACCGTGGTCTGGCCAGACTTTTATCAAATCGAAACGTAATTAACTTTTTAACTAAATATTTTTTTGGGAGATCCGCCAACAACTGCATAAAGTAATTTAGAATTTTAAACAAAATTTGTAGTTTTATTGTAGGTAGATAAGTCTAATTCAAATAAGTATTCGTATAATAATGCAATTTTTTATTATGAACAATTATCGTGTTGTCGTTATCACCCAAGCTGAGCTTTTGTTACACGTCGCAGTGGACATCGTCATAGATCAAACTGATTGATTGCGTCGTAAAGTCTCGCTTTTATAGAATAGTCTTCGACTGATTTTTAAATCTCCGTTATTATTAAAAGGATTTTTAATAATTTCAAAGAATTCCCTAATTTTTAGTTAATAGTAATTAGAAACGTGTTCTGCCACCGCTGACTGAAGATTATTTAAGACTACAACTTTAATCTGCCTTAATACGAATTCTTACGCTTCTACTCGTTTCTCCTATGTATGCACTACCACAAAGGTATATAAATAGTATATAAACGCCGTCAGATTGAAAAGAAATAACGTCGTTCACCGGATTGAAGAGTTGACCTAATTTACGAAGAGTAAAAAACCGAGTAACAAGGTTGTGTTTAGACAACATATTTTCCTATACGATCCGTGTGTTTGACATATGGTGGATAAGCAATAGACACTGGTTGAGACAAAGATACCGCTGTTATTCTTGGTTTGGCAGACGTAAACTTTGTAATAGACTACCTTATTATACTTTTTTATACTGTAATTGGTTGCGATAATTAAACTATTTTTGAAGATTTTGGGGTTGATTTAAGGAAACAACAAACAATACCATCACCAAGTGAAGAAAATATCTACGCTCGAGATGGCACTGTTTAGTCTAAAGAAGTACCACCAAATATTCGAATTAGAAGCCACAATTTTATAAATAATGTTGGTAGTGCTAAGTTATAGCATTTCTAAAACAATCCTAAGAATATTTTTCAGCAATTTACCTGATGCCATAACAGTTTTCAATAAAACCAAAGGTACAGTAGATGTTATGAACCGTATGGTAAGCACCTACACAACTAAACGCAAAACTCGGCGCTGCCTTTTAGCATTATTCTATAACATATTAAATAGTTCCTGTGTTGCTAGCTACATAATCCACACGGAAATAAACCTGTCGTCTATAGGCAGAACAAGAAAAACTAATGCTTGTTGTGAATTTGTTTTTCAATTGGTTGAACAACTTGTAATGCCGTTCATAACAAAACCGATCAACTCATTTGCGTCGGTTGGGCGCTTCTAGCATATATATTTATTTACAATATAAATAATTCTTTTGAACATTTTTATATTATGCAAAATTGTTTAAAGCGACTCCAACTGCGTTCGTACAACTTATTATTATCACGAGAAATATTTGAGATTAAGATTTGAGTCAGTATTCGTTTGGCGTTTATAGAGTTAAGTTGCGTTTGATTTCCGACACGCTTTCCTTTAGCTGCAAAAGTATTGGAAAAAAAAACGTTTATGTTGATGATGTAGTTACTGGTGCAAACTCCTTAGAAGAAGCTTCTAAATTACAAAATGGAACTAATCAGTCTTTTGGTTTCAGCAGGTTTTGAATTAAGAAAATGGGCTAGCAATTCTCAGCATATTCTAAATAACGTTTCTTCATATTTACAATCGCCTGTAGCTTTTGATAACGAAGGTCCTAGTTTTATTAAAGTTCTTGGATTACAGTGGGATCCTACAGAAGATATATTTTCGTACAAATATACTCAAATCAACAAGAAATGCACCAAAAGAGCAATTTTGTCGGAAATAGCTCAAATTTATGATCCACTTGGGTTTTTAACACCTGCGTTACTTTAGGCAAAGCATCTTATCCAAAGGTTATGGACTTCAAAATCAGCCTGGGATAAGACTGCACCAAAATACATTTGTATCGCTTGGCATAACTTTCAGTCGCAACTATCGTGCTTAGGTAATTTACGTATACCTCGCTTATCTTTTCAAAAGATTAACATAAAATGGAACTACATGGATTTTAAAATGCTTCTCAAATTTGCTATGGTGCCGCCGTGTACGTTCGCATTATTCAAAATTTGTAACATGCAGACACATTCTTGATCTGTGCTAAAGCTAAGGTTGCTTATAAAAACTATTTCATTGCTTCGTTTAGAGCTATTAGGCGCAGCGTTGCTTTCCAATCTCATCGCAAAGCTTTTAGAAAACCAAGCATTTCATTTTGCAAATATTTATACATGGACAAACTCCGAAATAGTCTTAACTTGGCTTTTTTTATACCCAAATCGTTGGAAAACCTTTGTCGCTAACCGTACTTCGTATACCCAAGAATTGGTTCCATCAGCATTATGGCGTTACGTTCCTTCTAGGGATAACCCCGCTGATCATGTATCTCGTAGTTTATTACCATCTGATTTGTTGAATTGTAACGTTTTGTGAAAAGGACCTCATTGGTTATTAGAAAAAGAGAGTTTATGACCTACTCAACCGTCCATTACTTCAAAATCACATCCACAAGCCCTTTTAGAAGAAACAAAGACATGCTTAACCATCTCTACTGAGTCACATCCTGTTAACTTTAATAAACAAATTTTATTTTACTTTACTTATGTTCTTCGTTTTGCTGCCAAAGGAAAATTGTTTAACTCTCATATCACCGCAGAAGTGCTACTTTCAGCACTCTTAGTTTTTGTAAAATATGTGCAAAACTCAGAATTTAGAAAATTATATGATGGTCTAAAAAAGGATAATTCTTTGCCTAAGCCCTTTTGCAAGCTTGGTCTTTTTTTTAACGAGCTAGATCTTATCAGGGTCGGCGGTAGACTTAGACGCTCAAATTTAGAGTTTGACGCCAAACATCTATTACTGCTTCCAAGTAATCATATTTTCACTAGTCGATTGATTGAACAAGTACACAGGTTTCAAAACATTACATTACCTTTTGCTGCAACAGTTTTGTATTTTATCTCTAAGAAAAGCTTTAGGTAAATGCATATCGAAATGTCTTCGTTGCTTTCGTGCAAATCCTAAATCACTCACATCTCGTATGGTTGACTTACCTTCCTATCGTATCAACCAGGTTAGAGCCTTTTTGAATGTTTGCTTGGATTACGCTGAACCTTTCCTCAATAGTTCTTCTAGAACTAGAGGCGTTAGGACTATAAAAGCTTACGTTTCTGTTTTTATGTGTTGCGGTACTAAAGCAATTCATTTGGAATTATCATCGGATCTTTCATCACCAGCATTCTTGGCTGCTTTTTGTAGATTTACCGCTGGTCATGGAACTTGCTTCACTGTTTACAGTGACCAAGGAACTAATTTTGTAGGAGCTAATCGTCATCTCCAAGATTTAGCTCGTTAAACTGCTGCAAATCTTGCCATCAAATGGAATTTTAATCCTTAATCACTAATTTCGCAATTCTTCTTTAAAAAAATGTAGGTGAGTTTCTACACTAAGATGTCCTTTAATAAAATGAGGCCCACTAAAATGATTATTTACACCTTAACAAAAAAACGATGTTGATGGCTAATCACATTTGTTTCGTGTAGACTTTAATTTATCCAAATGTGAGAATTGCGTGTGTTGTTAATACATACCCTTCTTGGTTTAAGGAATCTTCGTTGTACGAGATATACCTACTAGGAATACTTATAATTCGTTCAACTGCATTTAAAACTACTTCAGCATGCCCATTGCTATTTCTTTCTACACGACGATGTTGAAAAAATCTCGTCTCTTTCAAACAACAAAAAATTATTAAAGATGTGGTGAAGAATAATGCGATCTGAATATCGCGTGAGGTACTCCGCAGCTGCAGCACGTTCACTTTCATTGAAAAAACCATAACAAAAAACCATATCGGCGTATTCTGCAAAAAAATAATTCATTTGTCAAACATACGTTAACTTGTTAAGGCTAACTCAATTATCATATTTTTTAACCCGAAAATAATCGCCCGTCGGTCTTTTTGACTAACAATTGTTTACAACTGGTCTCTCATTCGTAAATGAGTTTCTATGCGCGCCTTCACTTAAGTATATTCTTGATTTACCATAAAACAGTTTACACTCGTTAGTCGAGGTATTCGGACGAGGTAGTGAAGTTGTGTGCGCTATCCGTCCTTTTGACAACTAGCGACCATTAGCGTGATTTTTTATTTCCATATAGCTTTTGTAGTATTGTTACATAAACATGATATATTCATAGAAAGTCCTCATTCAACTGACACAGACACTGACCTAGGAAACGATTTGCATACATACAGTTTATCCGAATATTCTCCTGACGAATCTGATATCCATTTATTAGACGAATTGAACTTTGTTACGTGCAAAATTTTCACAACGGAGCACCCTGTGTATCGACTTAAAAATTAGTTTCTCGTTTTGACGCCTTCTACCGACCTTGGTGACTGCGAGGCCATTTTGAAGCTGTCAACTGCTTGTCGGTGTCGAGAATCTTGAACTGACTCCTAAATTTTTAAGAGCATCGTCTGTGATGAAGAAAAATTTATAAGGCGATTGCGAATTTATTACAATTCTTTCGGCACAGGGTAGGATATTTTGTCTCCAATCTATTAAGATTCCTTCGTAATTTCTGTATTAGTGTGATAGCCGGTTCTACCACGTTGCAATCACCTGTTCGCCTTAATAAGGAATAATGATGCATAAGTACGATTGATAAATACCGCTACCGAACGTATAAGCTTTGGGAGGGCCTACTAGCTAAACAACAACGAGGTCTCGTCGAGCAATGCGTCGGAGATGCTGATTTTTGAATAAAAATCGATTGTGTTATCAACCACCTGTTCGTACTTACAACCTACAGCATTTGATACAACGGGTTCTTATATCGCATTGAATGAATTATTAATACTGATTTTGTAGTTTCCTTTTTCGTGAGTTATTGTGTGACACGAATTGCTATCAATAATTATTCTAGGCTGCCAGTGGGAAAACGTTTTCTTCGCGCAAGCAAGCATTGGATTGGGTAAGTCAATTTGATTATATTATATTCGCTGTCATTAAAGTCACTCACGGAACTTTGATTACTGTCGGTGTCTATAAGTACGTTTATTGTGTACATACCAATAAGGTAATTTCAAGTGTCATTTGTAGTGTATCGCATACTAAGAGTAGACAATATTTATTACGAAATTTACTTCGCTATCTCGACGTAATTTAAGTATATGCTTTGTGTGTTGCCGATATGTCCGGCATTTATGAATCGAGAAATTAGACAATACTCCGGTTAATCTTTTACGTAGTTAATTCAAGGTTTCTACATCTATTAATCATATTTGTTAATTTGTCTAATGTTTATGAATTGAGGAATTCAACATACTTCTGTCAATTTGCTACGCTGCTAAATTAAAGTTTTTATATTTGTTAATTGTACTTATTAATATTTCGAGCATTGATGAGTGAAGAAATTACATATATTCTTGTTAATCTTCTACGTTAATACATTAAAGTTGTTATACTTGTTAATCTTTCTTTTAAGGCAACATACCTTTCTCTTTTAATTCTTGTTACCTATTAACAAATTTTGACTACTTGAACATCAGAGTAACAAGGATTACGAACCTCAAATTTAGTTACAAGTTTGGACCGTCTGTCGTGATCGAGGCAGAAGTGTTAATTTGGATTTGATCTGGCGCCCTTAAGTATAATTTCCTTGAACCTCCCCTATCTCCGACTGTGTGAGTTGGCGGTGCAAGGTTCGTAAGACCTAAAGTTTGTAACAACTTTTACTTTAAAAAAGGCAAAGTAACAAAATGGCTAAAGCGTGAACCAAACAGAGCCGTGAGATTACAATTTTAGAATATTGTAAATTATACCCCAGGCGTAAGTAATATCGCAATAGATATGCGATTACTGTATCGGAGACCTGGCAGTTTTTTTTTCTTCAAAATGTGACAGATAAAATTAAATGATGTACCAACATATATATAAGTCAATGTCGCGAACGTTATTTTTGAGACAGAGATGCCAAGGAGACAAACGCAACAGAAATAAAAAGCCTTGATAGGTTTGCTGTATCTGGCAGGTGTATAGAGATCTTCCCATCTCATTGTTGATGATTTGTGGGTTAACTATTGTGTTAGTATTTAGTTTTTGAGAAACGTTATCTCACTGAAGAGCTTTCAAGTGCTGTTACGTTGTTTGCGATTTGATGACGTCACTACACGTATTGAAAGAAGAAAGGTAGATAAGTTTGCTCCAATCAGAGCTGTTTTCAACAGATTTACTTCACGTTGTAAGCAATATTATGTGGAAGAATGCATATACATAGACGAAATGTTTCAATCATTCCCCAAAAGACGTACGTTTTTCCATTATATCACAAAACAAACTTGCGAAGTACGGAATTAAAATATTCTCAATGGTAGACGCAAACACATATTGTACAATCAATATGGAAACATACCTCGGAACTCAATTGACTGGACCATATCAAGTTGACAATAGTGCATCAGAACTTGTCAAAGGTCTAGTGAGACCCATACTGGATTCTGGAAGGAACTTTACGAACTACTTCACATTAATCCCATTCGCAAAATATTTATATAATTATAAGATTACAGTAGTCGAGAAAATAAGACAAAGCAAAACAAAAATTCCTTTGGACTTCATATCTGCAAAAAATAGGGAGCAATACCGTAGTATGTTTAAATTTTCAAAAGAAAAAACTTTGATGTCGTCGGTTCCAAAAAAATGGAAAATAAAATTTTTCATTGTAATGACCTTCGAAACATATGGTTTAAGTTTGTCGGTAAAGTTGCAAAACACCCTGTATAAAAAAATTATTTTTTCCGTCTGCTAGAAGTGAGAGTACGTACCAACACATTGACAAAACTATGACATAATTTAAATACAGATCACCAATGAAACAAAACGTTCCACTCAAACCAATTACACGAGGCATAAACTTATGCACAAGATGTGGTTATGTATACGATATTACTGTTTATTAAGAAAAAAAAAATTACTACAAGAAAGAACGCTTGGCAAGACCGATTCCTTACTTTACATCTTTTCCTTACACTATATTTTCCAGTTCTTGTGATATGTATAAAATATTGTGACAAGGAGAAAGTAAAACGGTGTCGACTATGCAGACCAAATTATAATATAATTTAGATATAAGAACTATTAAATAGTGACGTAGAAACTTTTACAAACTATTTATAATAGAAATATACAATGGCTGTTCTTTAATCTTCGATTGCACAGTATGAAAGTCAGACAAGCAACAAGTGGCTGGTGTGCAGAGTAAACAATTGCGCATTTCTTCCTCCACAAGTTCTGTCACTGTCAAGTCTAAGACTGAGCTACAGTCAAGTAAACATGGCATATTTTATTGAGGCTCTCGCCTAGCGAAAATCAATATGGCCAAAAACATGTGCATGATAAAGGGGTCAAAAACTAAAATTTGTCGCGACAAACGGCCTTGTTCAACGAGTTGACCAAGTGGCAAAAAAAATCGTACGTTTACCATAAGTAATTTGCTTATACATATTTTAAAAGTCTTAAGATTTTATTTGTACTTTATTACTTTGTGCTCGCTGGGTTCCAAAAATGTTGACAGATAACTACAAAATTTGGCAAGTTGATTCAGTTTTAGCGTTTCATGACCGTTACGACAATGATAGAGAAGATTTTTCAAGTCCATTCTAACAGATCATAAGACCTGCGTTTAGTACGACACGATCGAAACAAAATAGCAGTCACAACAATGGATGCACAAAAATTCTTCAAGCAAACCCTAAATATCAAAATAAACCTAGGATTATAATTAATGCAGCAGTTTATTGTAAAGCTTTGTGAAACATTGTCGCTACTATTGCGTTTTTAGCGATTTAAATAAAATAAAGATCTTCTATCTGTATTGAAGAAAATTCAATGAATACTATAAATTTGGAGGAGGCTCAAGACTCTTTCAACACACTTAGCTACTCAGAGTCAAATTGTTGTCTACATTTCTTATGTTATGCTTTAATTGTTTTAAATCCTTAGCTACATTTTGTATGTTTTAAAATTATTATTAATATCTATAGTTTAGCCTTCAGCTGCCTGCAAAATTGTGCATTATGTTTTCTTGTACCGTTCGAGTATCTTAGTAAATTTGTTTGCATTCGAGGCAGTGGTGCTTACAATTAAATCGTCAAATGTAAACTTACACTCCTCGAATAAGTCAAATAGTAGTAACAACTTTTACCAGCTACTATGCAAAGAAACTAAGGATAAGTTTTTCGTGTTATAATAAGTTTATGATCCCGTCTCAGAAGTCAAAAACTAAAGTTTTTTTGGGACTGCATTAAGTGTTAATGTTTGTTAAAAAATTTTACCTTACTTAATATTTTGACTTATTATTTAAGTATATCTTTGGTGATACAAAAGTGTTACTTTGTTCAAAAATACATAGGTTTAAGAAAGTTGTTTTTTCTTTCGTTGATATTATTAAAAATAAAAAAAAAACGGGTGCGATTAATATGAATATACTGAAACTCAAAAAACAACAAAACACAGGAAAAAAAATTGTATTTTACGAATCTAATAAAAATTTTCATGCTACATTTTTATTATTGCTTTTAAATATTTTTATACATTTAAATAACTAAAGCGTTTTATTTGTACGTAACAAAAATTAAAAATTATTAGATACATTAAAAATTCCCAAGCTTGCAATACATCATCTTTATGACTTAATTTAAAGTGATAGTTTAAAAGCCACTTTAGCTAAAAGCTGATTATACAACCTTCTATCTACTGCACAAAAATGAAATAGAATGGTTTTGTTTTTAGTGTACACATAATGTCTAAAACCGACTACAATTATTTTTATAATTACGCGAATATGTTTTTGGTTTTGTTTAAAACAAATTATAAAAGCTTTCTCATTAACTAATTTTTAAAACATTTAACGTATTTGTATAAGTGACGTAAAATTTATTATAAGATCACATTGAATAAAAACATTTGTTTGTAACATTTGCTTTAAAGCGTTATTCTTTGATGTTAAAATTAAACTTAACCGTTTTATTATTTGCTTTTGATGTATATAATCAAAATGTAATTACAATATTAATTAATTAAAATTAATAAACGTGTTAATTCGGAAAATTGTTAAGAACGTAGATATAAACGTTTGTAAGAATTTGTTTTATGCGTACCACGTATTGTAATTTTAGAAACGCTACAAAAAGCATAAAGCTCAATCAATAATTATATAAAAAACCAACTGATTGCTTAGACTTAATCCCAAACAAATATTGATTACAATTAAACAAAAACACAACAGTGGTTCAGTAAACTAAAGACATTCGCAAAAAAAAAATATAAAACGAAACAAAAATTAAATACGTTATATGCAAACATTGTAAAAAATAAATTACGTTTTTAAATTAAGACAAGATGTGCTTAAATAAAAAAATTTACTAAGGTAAGTAAGATTATTGTTATTGTAAGAATACAATCAATTAAAAAAAATGTAAACAAAATAATTTTAAAATAAAAAAAGAAGAACAAACGTTAATGCAAACAAAATTTTTAAATACCAGGCAATAACAAATATCAAATTTCTACTAAAAACTTTTCTTTATTCCGGCGTTGTCTGCTCAAGCATTTTCATACAATAATATTTTAGCAAAACCTTGCTATTTTTGGATACATCCTTTAGTAACTATAGTAAACACCTTCTTGCAAAAAAAAACAAAGTTAAAAGTGTGAACGCAGTGAAAAAACATAAACGTATTTAAAGATAATCTATTATTGTATATTTGTTCTAAAAATTATTATATTTTACTAAATGTTTACAATTTTAGTAGTTTTATTATAAAGGTGTCTTACAAAAAAAACAAAAGTGTCTTGAAACATTTTTGTAAAAGTCTGAAAGTGAAACTCATGTTAGTGAGCCGAACTAGGATATCGAAACTGATGAAAAGCAAAATAATACAGAAGATAATAAATGCTCTTAATTAGAAAAAAAAATTCGTCAAAATGGTACCAAGAGGAGTAAGCCACTAGCAACAACAACGACAATATAATGTTGTCAAAGGTTAGTTTTACCAATTTCAAAAGCCAATCGTTACATCACTTTCAACAATTGTTTTACTAGCTAAGCTTTTACACAAATTAACATGACCCGGGATTATTATTAAAAAAATAAGCCGCAGATTGTAAAAAGTCTTAAAAAAGACACCGCAGTTCTCATTTTGTTTTGAAAAAAAAATATATTGCAATCATATTTTATACGGTATCTAAAAAATTTACTGCCAACAATTCAACTACGGCAATTCACCGACAACAGTTCACCAAAACACAATACACCACCGCGACAATTCACTGCCACAATAATTTATATGGTAGGTACATAGACCATGTATATTATAAAAAACTTATATTATGTAACTATTTAAGATAAATTAATAAAAAGAACGTTACAATTCCTAGAAAAACTAATTTCCCAACAGAAAAGAATTTTATGGTAATTACCAGATAAAAAGTAAAAAATACATTCCATTTTTTTGTAGTAAATTGCAATATATAAGTAGAATAGTATAGAAAAGAAAACAAAAGTTACTTCTTGATAGATATTTTTTATTTAAAGAAAAATAATACGTCAATCAAATATTCGGAAAGTGTGCAAACTACCAGAAAAATAATTGTAAAGCGAGACTAATAACAGTTAATAATGTTGTAGTTAGAAGCAATTATAATCAGTGATGCAGCTGGTGCGGAAGTTGATAGTATTATATTATACACCAAAGCAACAATCCAATGTAGTCAAGCAGCAGCTTCTAAACTTTCAACCATAGACGTGATAAAGAGAACAATCCGCCATATCCGTCAAAAATAAAAAGTTTGTCTAGCTCTACCCAATCATCGTTGGGAGATGAAATTTTCAGACGAATAAACATGGAACCTCACGGAAATTTTTAGAAGAGATATATGAACATCATCGACTGTTACAATCGATTACAAAGCAAAATTTTCAAATGCAAAGCTAAGATAGTATTTTTTGACTTCAGCCAGTGTGATCTCCAGAATATTTGAAATTGCGGGTTAAAGCAAAGATATGAGACTAACGCAAATTTTGCGTTGCATATGCGGATATCGTCTGCAGTTGCATTAGCTGATAATAACGTTTTTCTTCCAAAAGCTCAAATAATTATTAACTATTACAAAGAATTGTGGAGTGTTTATGAGACGAAACTAAAACTTTATTTAAAACGAACAACTGTAGAACGGTGGCGTTGTAGATTTCAAGAACAGATCGGGACAATACAACCTAATTTTTGAAAGTTTATTAAATGTGTTAAAAAAACAAAAGCGGAATCAAACCCTAACCGCCGAAGAAAAAATATAAGGATTGTGCTCGACTTAAGAATATTGTTGAGGCGTATGATGTTGAGAACAGGCTTTATTACAGTAGAATTTGAGTTGCATTCGTAATCCAATTTTTCATATTGGATAATTTCCGTGTTGTCGTTATCACATATCTTTAGAATCCCGAACAAACTGATTAATTGCGCCGTAAAGACATGCTTTTATAGACCGGCCTTCAATTGATAAATCTAGTTTTAACATCTCCGGTAGAAAATTAGAATCTCGGTTACCTACCCACACAGATAGATACATAAATGAATTTTCTCATCATCACCCTTTTCAAAAATAATCAGTAGTAAATTAAATGATCTAACCAAGATGTTAATCGCAAACAATTGCAATAAGAAAATAATAAACAATCTATTACAAGATTTACGTTTGCGAAACCATGAATAACAGCGGAATGTATGGTTTAACCAGTGTCTATTGCTTATCTACCCTATGTCAAAGGTACCACGGGCCGTATAAGAAAATATTGTTTAAGCATAACATTGTTACTCAATTTTCTTTTCTTCCGAAATTTGATCAACTCTAAAAAGAATGTCATTTCTTTTCAATCGGACAGCGTTTATAGCATTCCTTGCTCGTCGTCGTGCATTCTTAAGAGAAACGGGTAGAAACGTAGAAATTTGTATTAAACAGCATCAAAAATGTCATCGTCTTAAACAATCTTCGGGTCATCAAATTATGTTTAAAAACATTAAGATTTTTGCTGATGTTTTTAATTACTATATTACTATTGCTGTAACCGTAAATTCACGCGACGCGACGGTGAATTGTTCTTTGGTAAACTGTTGGCGCTGAATTTCTGTCGGTGAATTGTTAGCAGTAATTTTTTTTTAAAACCATCATATACAAGCAAAAAATAGAAAGTAGCGCTTGCTATGTCTACACTTCGTTACAACAGTAAAATAGTTGGTTTACTTCAGAGAAAAAGCAACATTTATTAGGTAATATAACAAAACTGAAACTAAAAATAGGTGTTCTAGATGCTTTGTGTGTCAGTTATGTTGTTTCTTATAACTCTAAACGTGTCTGACATACAAATACTCAACAAGAAAGAGGAAAGAAAAACTACGGTAACACTTTTATTTAAATCTTATAACCTAGCTTTTGAATAACCGACCGTGCAATAAAGTACCACAAAAAAAATCGTCAAACATTCATCATCCATGCTAATAAAATTGTAGAAATGTGTCTTGGCAACAGTGACCTAGTCGGTGCTGTGAGTTTGTAAATGTTCTACGCCGACGCAATCAGCTTTTTAGTCTATGTGATGAAGTAGCTGATAAATTAATGCACGTGTTGGTGTTATGTGGATGTTCTGCGTACAAAAACAGAATTAGCACAGAAATCAAACACCCACGAACAACTTTTAGGCGAATGAATAATCTGACTGCGAAAGTATGTGATGTTATTTTACATAAATAAAAAGTTGTTGTTTCTACACGTATAAGTTTTTTAAAAAGTGATGGTAATAAAGATCATTATTCAAAAACAATGAGGAATCAATGACACATTTTAGTGACTGTCCGCAACAGCTTCACACTGAAGCATTAAAAATTACAGAAAACAAACATAACCGTTTAAGTTAAAATGCAGATAAAGTAATTGAAACACACACATTTTAAAAGGAAAGTATTAGCAAAGAAGTAGAAACATCTCCTGATTCTGAACATGACAGAACCCTAATTGCGCGCAAAAAATATTAACAGTTCTTATCTCATTTACAGAAGAATTAAAGTTTAATAACAAATTGTAATTAAAAAAATATTACAAATTTTATTTTGCGCTAGTTGATAATAATATATTTGTTTATTTTGTCGATCAAACTAATCTGTATGCCACACAAATCATTGTTAATCAGATGAACGTTACATCTTATTCAAGAGTACATGATTAGTGTCGAATTGTTATTGAGAATGAATCACTTTGCGGATAATTAGAACAATCCATGCGTCGACCAAAATCCAGAATTTGGTCGACAAGGTAGATGATAATTTTCAGATGAGACTTAAGCCTGGAAAAACATTATGCATTAACCAATTACTAAAATCATTCCGTAGTCGTGTTGTTATGCGCCAATAATATACCTATACCATAAAAAAAAATTAATTCAGTAAGGATCTTGACCAACTCCATTCACACTAGTGACATTTGACCAACTGTTGGATTGACAAGAAATTATGGTCACAAACAATTAGTAAATTGGTTTATTATTAACCAAGCAATTTCTGGATAGACAAACACACGTAATTGACTCCAAAAAGAAAAATCGGAAAGGAAATCCGCGTAAAATGATAAAAAAAACTTGTGACCTGCGTTTGAAGTTCAGCAGTTTTTTTTTATGTTAGACCCCATAAATCGATTCTGCTGTCTGAGTTTTCGTTTTTTTTTGTTTTCATCGTTTGATACGGTATTGGCATCAAGTGCTCGTTATTTGTGTGGTTTAAGTTTATTGGTATTTCAAGTTGTTTCATTCATTACTGGTATTTTCTTTTGAATGCATAAAGATCCGTAGTTTTGTTTTTGATTTAGTACTTTACTTAGTTATCTTCGTAAAATAACAATTCTATATAATTTACGACTTCCTTTTTGAATGTAAGTTGATCCATTTTTCTTGTTTAGGCTGAGTTCTATTTTTGATTAAGCACTATCATAAGCCACCTGCAAAAACGCGAGTCTCGGCATTTTTGGTGAGAAACATTGTCAAGGTCTACGTGCCAAGATGCACGCGACTAATTATAATTTTCATCCTTGTTTTTTTTCGTTTGTTTAATGCTCTATCTTTTACGTAGATGTTACCGCGCAAGTTGAGGAATTTAGGTGGGAATACGAAGTTTTAAAAATGGTAAAATTTGGTTATTTGGGGGTCAATCGGCATTCGATCGTTGGTCGCAATGAAAAATACCGGTAACCGTGAGATGTAGTGGAGGAGTAGTGTACTTTACCCTCTGACGTTATGTAGAACCGCGGAAGTTAATCAGAAATCGTGAAAATTAAGTGTGGTGGAGAAAAATGTTAATTTTCTTCAAATTTCGTATAGTACGGCTTGTATAAAATTCATGGTTTCTAAAACATAAACTGTTACGTTTGTGGGATTTAATGTTAAGGTGGTATGTGGTAAAATCCTAATTTCGCCGGTGTGCGGTTATAAAATTAGAATGTGAGATAAATCTTCCGTTGGTGTTTTATTATTTGGGGATCCCATCGAGCCCATTTCCAATTAAGGTACTCCTGGGGGCGGCCGAAGTCAATCTAAGGTCCTAGCTTCTGGATCGCTGTGCCGACAGTTCGTCTAAAGGTATTTATCGAATTTTGGTTATTATCGTGTAGTGACCCGCGATTAAAAATGCAGTAAAAGCTTTCAATTTGAGCCAATTGAAATTACGACTAACGTTAAATTTAATTATTTTAATGAACACTTAAAGTGTTTGCGTGAAGTTAAAATAATTTAACTTTGTTTTGGTGCGTTTGAAAAGTAAATCGTGTTCCGATTATATGATAATGTAACGACTTATAAACTATATTTTGTTTAGTTCGAATTAAAGTTCGGACATATATTTTATAACCTGTATTGTTCTTAGTTATTTGATTTGTTTAATTTCATATGCGGACAAGGCCTTGAAATTTATTTGCGTTATGTTTTAGTTGAAAACGTCGAGTTAACGCTATTATAGTAGCATTTTCTTTTTATAAATTTTAATTTAATGTTTTGTGTGTAGATTGTTCATTTTTGTTTGGTTTTGCTTAAGATTATTTCATTTCTTTTATTAAAAATTTGTTTACTCATCATTATTTTTTTTTGTTGTTTAATATTCAATCAATAAATGTTAAATTGTTAAATGTAAAGAGCTTTTATTCATTTAGCCGCCGCATACGTAAATTTTTGTTTTTAAGTGTATTTCAGATTAGTTACAACTCAAGGTAAGTTCTGGGGTTGTAACCAACCAGATGAGCTTTCAGATAATCAGGGGTTCGGAAGCTACTCTTATAAATCCTTGATTGGCGCCCTTACCAATTTTTGACTATTTCACCGTTCTAGTTCTATTTTACGTCGATCGCGTTTCCAATTTTTCACGGAATTTTAAATTACGACCCACCCCTTCTCCATTGAGCTAGTGGCACAACCCCATTTATGTTACTACATTTTAGGCAGTAACTTTGTGTTAACTTTGGCATGTAACAAACTCTAAGTAAATACTTTTCATAAGAAAATAATTGTTTTCTTTTCTAGAGATACAAGCTTGATACTCTCTACAAAACACTCAGATTTTTTAATTCAAGTGCAAAATTGTCTGAGACAAATAAAGAAAAAACCGGAAATGGTACTTACTTAGTCTTAAAAAATCTGAATGAAATCTTCCTAAGACTGCATGGTAAATGTGTGGTTAATGTACAAAATAATTAAACGTGTAAATACAGGTATCCTAAAATTTTGTAAATCAGTTGCCTACGGTTTCTGCAATGCACCTTCTTTTCTATAAGTAGTTTAATAAATCACGCTATAAAAATTGTCGTTCACGTCATAAACTGTCAAAAAACGCGAACCGTGTCAGACGTGTTACAAGACGGCGAAAACAAAGCATGGCTGGTGTGTAACGAAAAACTCAAAGAGGATTTCAATTTACTGTAAAAGATAGAGAGCCTCATCTCTGCATTGACTGACAAAACAAAGATTGCTATGGAATGAATGTGTACTAGGTTTTTGTTACTGTTAAAAAAATTACAAATTTATTAAACGTTTTACAATAGTAAAGTTTGATTTTCTAAGCATCTTGGTTTTTTAGCTTCTATTTAGGAACATTTTTTTGCTGTTAAATTTGTACACAAAATACTAGCACTGAGCGTTTCTTCTGCGCCGACTCAGTCACTCTGCATGTTCAAAACTATTAGATGCCGAGTTTTTGACGTGTAGAATGTAAAAAACTGATTTGGTCCAAGTCGGAGAGATCAAAAATTTTTCGCGGTTATATAGAACGACTTGACTTAGAGGAAAGCTGTTTTCTTGGTCATATTGGCCAAGACGGCAGTCAAGCAAAAAATATACTATACGTGTGTTAAAATAACTAAAAAAGTAATTTAACTGGTATTGTTGTTACTTTTTATACTAGATAAAATAATAATGTTGTTTAAACAAGAACATAGAATTTAGTTGTATTAATTATATTATTTTCTTTGTTTCGGTTTTACCGGTCAGGTTAAAAATAAATAAAAATCACTAATTCAGTTTGTTTATTAATTAAAATATGATATTTATTTTTTTGAAGTCAATCCACAATTATGTTTTAATTTTTTTAATTGTAAAACTAGTTTCAACAATTTAAATTGTCATCATCAGTTACACTAAAAAGCAAATCAATTACCAAAAATAATTAAACATTTTAAAAGAGCTTACACGTTATATCAAAACATAAAAATAAAATAGAATGACAAACGTCAACAAATTAAAAAATTTTAAATTCAAACTGACATTAAATACACAGCCATGGGTGATATGAAAAAAAAGGAGAGAAAAGAAAAATGAAAAAAGTAAGTTAAAATTTATTACTAAGAAGAGGAGAAATATTTAAATCAAGAATTTCATTAAGACAATTATCTGAATTTTCATTATAAAGACGATGAATTTCAATAATTTCAAGATGATTGAGCAAAGTACTTTTGTTACAAAAATGAAGAATTTTAACATTAAGATCAGAAGAAAAAGAATGACCAGTAGACAAAATATGATTAGCGAAAGAAGAACAAGTGTTTGATATACTAGAATTTAAATACCTTTTAATAAAATAAATATGTTCTTTTAATCGTGTTTTAAACTTTCTACCAGTTTGTCCTACATAAGAACAATTGCAAGAAGAGCAAGAAATTTTATACACGCCAGATTTATCTAAAGAAGAAACAGAATCTTTATAATTAACAATAAAATATTTTAAATTATGATTAGTAGAAAATGAAATAGAAATATTATAATTTTTAAAATAATTTTTAAGAAAAAGAGACAACAAGAATTAATATAAGGCATAGAACGATAGATAGTAGTATTATCTGATTTATTTTAAGATAAATTTTTAAAGAAATGGTATAAACGAACTTTTCCAAAAACATTGTTCAAAACATGAAAAGGGTAATCATTGCTATAAGCTAATTGTTTAATAGTATCAAATTCTTTATTAAAACTAGGTTTGGAAAGAGGAATAGAAAAGAGACGATTAAATAAGGAACGAAAAGAAGCAATTTTATGACTATAAGGATGATTAGAGTAAAATGGAATTAAACAATCAGTGTAAGTAGATTTACGATAGATTTCAAAACTAAATTTCTCATTTTCACGTAAAAGAAGAAGATCTAAATATGGAAGGGAGTTGTTACATTCAATTTCATATGTAAAATGAATATTATTATTAATAGAATTAATGAAATTATTAAAATTATTTAAATCATCTAAGGAACCATTAAAGAGAACAATGCAATCATCAACGTATCTAAACCAAAAACTAATCATATTAGAAAAAGAAGAATTAGAAAGGATTTTATTTTCAATATTATTCATGAAAATTTCAGCAGCAAGAGGTGAAATATTAGATCCCATAGCTAAACCAGATGATTGAGAATAAAAATTATTATTAAATTTATTATTAAATTTAAAAAAATTTTGTTTAAAAACTAAAACGAGCAAAGAACAAATATCTAAAATCTGGTAAGTATCCAGAGAACCATTAGAAAAAAGCAAATTACGAATAAGAAAAATACATTCTTCTGGAGGAATAGATGGAAAAAGATTGACGACATCAAAAGATACCAGAATAGATCAAGAAGGAAACAATGCAAATACCCTTATCAGCTTTAGAAACAATAAGATCATTAGATTTAATTTTTGATCTTAAAAATAAACAAGATTTATAAATTGAATTAAAATTAGGATTAAATTTGGCATTGTCTAAAAGTTTCTTTAATTTATTATGAATTTAATATCTAATTTCGTTACTATTACGTAAATCTGAAGAATGAATTATATTTTCAGAACAAACTGCTAAAGTTTCAATATGTTTTTTATTAATATTAACCGGTAAATTGTATTTAAGGCCAGAATTTAACAAAAACTGTTCTTGGGAATTAAAAGTAACGTTACTTAGATTAAGAATTTGAGAGTGAAAACTGTGGCGTAAATCAAAATTACTATAAGTATTAGAATTATTAGGTGAAGGTGTAGAAAGAGAAGGAATATGAAAATTGCTATTATGAGATGAAAAATTATAATATGAAGGTGAATGAAATGAAACTGGCTGTAAATTTAGTAAATTAATCAGTTTTTTACAAAGATTAGAATAAATTAGATTACCGCTAAATAACACATAATCTCTAATACTAAAGTCTAAGTAATCAAGCTCACATTTGTATAATATAGAAGATAATCTTGAGCGAAGAATATAAAGATTGATATTTATGTTATTAAGTTCTTTGTACAGTGATTTTATTTCTTCTTTCATCCATGTTCTTCTTCCAGCTTCTAAAGGTTTTCTGGACTGTTTAGTGTCAACATTTGTATTAATTGAAACAAATTTTGGGGTAAGATGCTCTTTTAAACAAGTTTGAACAAACCATATTTTTAAATTAGTATGTTTACGTTGAAGCATTTGCTTTTTAAAATTTTAGATTACAATATATTGACGAGAATTCTTAATATAGTTAAAGTAATCCATATCTCTAAGTGGAGAAATTGTAATAAAATATGATATTTATTTTCTTGAAGTCAATCCACAATTATGTTTTAATTTTTTTAATTGTAAAACTAGTTTCAACAATTTAAATTGTCATCAGTTACACTAAAAAGCAAATCAATTACCAAAAATAATTAAACATTTTAAAGAGCTTACACGTTATATCAAAACATAAAAATAAAATAGAATGACAAACGTCAACAAATTAAAAAAATTTTAATTCAAACTGACATTAAATACACAGCCATGGGTGATATGAAAAAAAGGAGAGAAAAAAGTAAGTTAAAATTTATTACTAAGAAGAGGAGAAATATTTAAATTCGATATTTGTACTGTTTTTGAAGTTGTCATTAAACAAATAGAAAAAAAAAGTAATTTTTTCTAGTTTTTTTACAAAAAAATGTATTTACAATAAAATTCAATTTATGCGGATTGTCACTATGTAAGTTTGTTTAATAATATGATATTTCAAAATTGAATAAATAGCTTTCTATACAATTTTTTTATAAAAACAAAAAACTAAGAAAAATAATTTAGCTGACACAAAACGCAGTTATTTTTTGAACAAAGTATTGCAAATTGCAAAAGATGAGGTTTTTATAAAAAAATAACTTGAGAATAAAACTTAAAGATTCAGCTTGAAATAATTTGCAAAAAATGTTTTGCAAGTACAAAACTACGACTGAGATTTAGCCTTTGTAAATTGCGTCAACAGTCAATCAACTATAGATAATGAAAAAGAAAGAAAAAAAAGTTAAATTTAAACTGTGATTATATGTTCAGTTTTTTGTATGTTTCTTTTAAGCTTAACAAATATTTTACGTTTTTTCAAAAATTTGGTTTAAATCTTAATAAAAGTAATAACAATATGTAGTACGCAAAATGTTATTTTAAAAAAGAATTTTTAATTTGCCGGTTGTTAAAATTTACGCAGAGATAGCAAATTTAAAAAAATCTTACAATCTGTAAATAGATTGCAAAAGAATGTTTCCTAAACAATTTATAGACATGACAAATGATACATTTCTCATGTAACATTGTCTGCCAACACTAAGCTAAACAGGCAATAATTGAACATACGCGTGTATTTACGTCAACAATAAATATTTTGAATACCGTCGTATTAATATTGTATTTGTGTTTATGTATTAAAAAAAGTACTAAAATTAAGAAAAGAAATATGTACTTACGCTTTCAATTCAATTCAAAAGCACAATACGAACAACAAAAAAAAAATTTAATAATTAAGGTAATCCTATAATCAAAACTTAATTTATTAATTTTTTTTCTGAAATTGGTAAAATATACTAAATTATAAATATAAAACCTTATATACATTTGCTATGTTTAGAAAAAATAAAATTTAAAATTCAACAAAAGTAAAAAATAAAACACCTAAAAAACAAAAAACCTATTAAAAAATAATTATTAATTATATCTTTTAATTAAGAAAATACTAATGCATAAACTACCATTACCTGTAAACTTAGACTTAAACACTACTATATAACTAACCAACCACAAACAAACATACAATATATATAAAATTTATTAACGTCTCTGGCTTGTCATAATATTATGAACCTCCTAAAAAATCTTATTAGTACCAAAATTGTTTTCTAACACCAAAATTCTATTTATAACACTATTTACACTAAATATAAAAAATGAAACTATTACTCTAGAAAAATCTTACGTAGTATGGTAGGGTGGGACAGATTGGTACATAGAATCAAATTTATCACCTAAATGACCATCAAACTATCGACCATTTTGTAATACGCCTCTTTATGCAATAAGCAACAAGTGTCAAGAGTGAATATGTTTTAACGAGCTGTTATATTTGAATAATACTTATTCAAATTAACAAATAAAACCCATTTAAACATTTTTCATATGAATCTAGAATGTTTTTTCTATAATACAACCTCAAAATATTAATATTAAGCGCGTCTGTCAAATATTTGTTTCATATTTTCTTAACACATCTTTCATTAGGCACTTTTGTACACGGCCGATGGGACAGGTTGGTACACTGTCCCAAGCTGCGCCACTCAATGCTTTATTATTTTAACAATATCCTAAATTGCCACATTTGTTATTTTTGTAAAAACTATGGTTGAAATTAGTTTTATAAAAGTCCAGTTTGAAGAATATTTTTGAAAATTTTCAGAAATGCATTTTGGTTTAACGTACGTTAACGCCAGGGCGTTGGCAATCAGATATTGTGTTGCACTCAACAAATGATTACCTCCGAAATGTGCAAAAAAATATCTTGCCGGTGCCGGAATTTTTCCTATGAACTCTCTTGCATTTAACGACCCTGATTTTGAAGGTGTTCTGCAATATGAATGTAACCCTAACAAAATGTTTGTCGTTTAACCGCCTGGCACCCAAACCAATTACCATAGCAACTACATCGTTTGCTTAAATAAATCTGTTAAATCTAGCAAAGTAAATGTCATCAATGTAGTTGTGGTTTCTGCACACAAAAACACTCATATCCAGAAGTTAGTAGAGGGACTGTTAAATGTTTTCCTAAATTCTGTCTATGATAAAGCAAACGAGGCCTTTACTTCAGATAATAAAAAGTTGTTCAGTTCTACAGATGTACGACTTTACCCAAAACTTACTCTCATACGAAGTAAGAAGCGAATATTAAAAAAATTAAAGAGAGTAACTCGTAAAATTGATATTGGTAAATATGAAAAAAAAACTAGTAATCTTTTATCTAACTCTGATTTTGATATGTGTAAAGATTGTGCATTATAACTTTTACTTCATTATGAAAAACTGTATCCTGGTGTTTTTGTTCTGTTAAAATTTGCAACAAAAAAACATTTATTACGATTTAGGACAGAAACCAAGTTGTGAATTCTTCTATCTAATTTTGGATGACATTAGTTTAAAATTTAGAGTAGACATTGTTGTAACCAAAACCTAAAGAAATCAAGAGTGAGAAAAGAACATCTTCGTACATGAATTTTGAAGTTTCGTTTTTGAATTTTAATGTAAGTACTCTAAACAAGAGATTCATGTTTTTATTTTGTATTTTTCATTTTGTTTTTTAATTGTGCAGTTATGTTAAAATAACTATGATCCAGTTGTTCAATAAAATGTAAAACTTCAACTTACTCTGACCATGTCTTGTTTTGCCCTACTATGGTTTTAATCAATCAAGGATACAGTGGGACAAATACTTGTTTTTTAATGTTTCTATCGTTTGAGTTAATAAATCCGAACCCTTTTACTAGAATCTGAGTTGCAAACATTTGTAGATATTTAATTTACTAGTTTCGTAATTTCTGTAGAATGTTTTTTGAAAAACTATCGAGTAACAAAAATTTTCTGAAGGTACCAAACCCTACCTTATACAACATGAATTATAACAGCTACAATAAAGTTTATATAAACTAACAGAAACAAAAACTAAAATACAGAATAAAAAACCATAACTACGATGACACTGGGTTTACATGCAGAGATATGGAATACAACTTCAAAAAAAAGACTAGTTATAGATATGATTTATATGACAACATCAAATTTAAAACTGAAACTCAAAATCTAAACTCAGTTTATATCATTTATAAGATTAACAAAAATCATTAACTAGTCAACATGCAGACTTGGTCCCATTTTGTGAGTGAAGTTATAATTCCTAAACGTCACAGTTATAAACAATCTGCTTTCTTGTAATACCAAGTTAGGAAATAATAAATTGTTTTACTTATCTTTATATAAAAATGGAGGTTAGCTAAAATTTAATTGACTATTTTTATATGAATTACATGAATAATTCTTAGTTTAGGATTAATAGAGTGGGTTGTTGCAAAACTTATCGTTAAACAAATAGTACAAATCTGTTGAAATTAATGAATGACTTGAATGGATCAAATTAATTAAAATTTTTAAACGATGTTTAATTTCAATCGATTAATTCGTTTTAAGTGTTCATCTAATTAAATGCATAATGGTATTGTTTTACATTTGATTGACTGTTTATATCCAAATTGTCTTAAAAAACATAAGAAAAATGTTTTTTATTCAATGCTATACTTACATCTATAAATTTAAAAAAAAATTATAATTTTTTTTAAACCATTTTCTTAAAAGTGAATAGAAAATTCTTTAATTTTAAAATAATATACGTCAGTGGTAGAAAAATATATCTATGTCAAATTATTTTATTTAAGAAATGCATTGATAACACGTCTGGTCCTTAAATAAAATTGTTTGAAGGCATAAAAAAGCGAAAAAAGCAGCGAAACGATAAATAAGTAAAGCTTAAATACACTTAAATCAAAAAAGGACCTTGCGTGAGCCATCTATATACTATTTGGTATAACTAAAAACTTACTTATACTGTGCAATTTTAAAGGATTATAAATTTAGCTATTTTGTTTAACGTAAAAGTTTTAACAATTACATTCAGATACCTACGATTAACCGTAATCTAAATGATCGTAGCAAACAAAACCAGAACAAAAAGAAAACTGAACTCTAACAAAAGAACACTTAAAATTAACAAAAAAAACCTTGCTTTATAAATACGTGGATAGTCAGTGTTACTTCTGTTTTACAGTTATTTCCAAGTCGTGCCTAAAGTAGTTTTATTTAATAATGCAAATAACAAATGATTTGTTAAAATTTAGTTTTCACAAATGTTGCATTTTTTGTCTCTCTAGAAGAATTTTCAATCGCATTTTTAAAAATATATCTTTAAAAATGAAAATTGTAAATGAACACTTTAATTTTCTTAATAAATGTCGAAATATAATAAATTTATAATAATTTAATTTTATAGATATTTTTTGTTTAATAAAAACCTCAGTTCGTTTCCCAACATTTCGATTTATTACATTTGGATCTCCACTGGTATAATAAAGATCCGTTACTAAGCGTCACTTTGTCGAGTTAACCAAATGTGAAAAGAAGTGTCATTTGTAGACTGAGTAAAATAGGAACTTGAAAAAGAAGCTAAAAAATAAAGTGTTTTGATGTTTATGTACTTAAGAAAGTGGCAGTAAACAAATATAATTTTTTTTAAATAAAAATATAAAATTTCAGTTAACTTACACTATACAATTTTAATAAATTAAAACATTGTCTATAAACAAAGCAATTGATCAAATTATTATATTGTACGTTAAATTTAAAGCAACAGTAATTTGGTTTACTTAGGTTTTAAAATTTTGACATTTTTTAAAACATCGCTGTACCTATAATTTAAACTCAATTGAGATTTACGACTTAAGATTTCTTTAAATAAAACCCTAAAGTAACATTAAGCGAAGCAAAGACCGAAAAGGTTGGAAATAAAATGAACGTTAATAGGAACAAGAGCGTAAGCCGCACTAAACGCTGTTAAAAGTCTAAAATGGACATTTATATGTAGATTAGATTGTGCAACCGCTTCATACGATCTAAAAATTACTGCAAATAGGATATCGAAAGATCCTTTAGAGTGTAGAACAAAATTAGTTAGTGTAATGATGTCGTGTAAGAGAATAAATTTCTAATAATATAAAACAAATTCTATTAAGAAAAAAAAATATATTGACACATTATTTTGATGCTTACCATTGTTTAAGAAAATATTAATTAGTTGCTTGGTATATAATAATTTCAATAACTTCTTAAATGTGTTTTGTATAATAAAAAAAATTAATAAAAGTAAAACTATATGAAAAATAAAATGAATTCTAATAAAATAATCTTCTAGGTTTTGCATCCAAATATAAAGAAAAACAAACGTATACGTGAAATTCAATTTATTTGAAGTACTTTGAATATCTGAGTAAATGGAAGGTTTTAAATCAGTGATAAATTTAAATAAGCAATTTACAAATAGATTGTTAAGTACTTGTACAATTATTGTTTATTCTATTGTATTCGACACTTGATGCAGTTTTGTAAAACTTTATTACAACTTTATATATTTTTTAACATAAAAAAACTGTTACAATATATATACGATACAATAACGTTTTTAAAAACAATTGTTTTTATAAGTTAGTACACATTACAATTCTGGTAATCTAAAGGTTTTATTTATTTAATATAAAATTCATTATAAGATTAAAAAGAATAAAAATACTAATTATTAAATAGATCAAAATTATAAAATTTACAAAAAAAAAGAACAAGATATTAAACAAAAATTATATATTTGTTTAATTTATTATAACGTTTTTTATGTTTTGAAATTTAATAAGTAAAATAATAACAACATTAAAATTTTATTAAGTTGTTAAACAAATAAATCAAATTTCGTACTCTTTTGTGTTATATATAACGTTTAATATTGTGTGTGCGGATTATTGTGTTTATTAGTTTATTTTACAAACTATATATAAATACATGACTATGTTTGTTTACCTTAGTTGATATAACAATTATTATTTACTTGATAAATTAAAAAATAATTTTTATGTAAAACCTATAAGCTCAGACTGCAGGGAAAATTCATCAAAGAAAAGTAATAATTTGAGACGTTAAAGGTAAAATCTGGTAAGATGCTGTTTTGTAAAAATTAACCAGTTCTCATTTAAGATGTCTTTGCTAGAAACTACAATTAAACTTCTTACAGAGAAAACTGTAATAGAAACATGGGTATACGTAAATGGAAGAAAGACCAAACCAGTGGAAGATGATGCATTTTCAACTCAAGATATTCAAATATGGAAAGATGAAAATGCCAAAACAAAATTAGATCTAATAGTTACAATAGATTTAAATCTACTACTTCTATGGGATTAGTTAAAAGCACAAATTCTAACGTGTGCTTGGCTGAAGAGTTTCAACTACCCTCAAACTTAACCCATAACAAAGTAAAGACAACGTCAGTTCTGACATTGGAAAGCAACGTAGGTAAAGCAATTAATACCAATCAGCTTATCTTGATGTGCAGGTTATAAACGAATAAAAAAGGCGCCAGAACGAGAGTAACAACATGTGTTTGTTCACACCTATACACTACTGAAAAAATATGAATAGAACAAATATAATCTAACAAAAAGGAAATTTATTCTGAAGTCGACGTCCGAAAAATATCGAGTCAACAAATATTCATAAATTCAACATTACAGTAAGAATAATTAGCAAGTCCACTAATAGAAAATATTCTAAACCTTCATTTTGTACACACTGTACTACAAAACAAATGTGTACATTAGAAAAATTTAATAGATATTAAATTGAACTTTAACGTATAAAACTGATATAAATAACTAGTCGTTGCATAAGAGCGGCACACAGCAGCAAAATGTGACAAAAACAAAAGGTTACCTACGGTTAACAAATCTCTTCCTAGTACTATACCCCAGTTTTCCAACAGATGGAAATAAATTCTTTCCATAAACGCTTTTGTAATTGGTTAATTTAAAGTACGCAGCAAAATTAAAAGTTTGATGCACTTATTAAAATAATTTTGTACTAATAATTTTTCGATTTCAGCATTATAGCACAATTATTTCACATTGAGAATACCTACCAATTGGCAAAACAACATGTTTATAGATTATCTAATAAATTATAATGGACTTTTATTAATAAAAAAACGTAAATCAAAACATTTCTAAGTATCTGATAAGAAAACTATTTTAACCTTCCAGTACTCGCGCGCTTTTGTATTACACTAGCGCGCGCGTGTCGTATTTTTTGTGTAGGTTGGTTAGAAGTGTTTTTTTCATATTCACGGAATATAGCATATAACATAGTAACAGGAATTAATAATAAACGTTTGAAGTTGTTAATTTTACATAAAAAAATGTCACTCTTAGCCTAGGTATCTAATTTCAATTAATAATATTCTATGAACTACTACTGTTCAGTACAACTAACACAGAAGTCACATACAATTGTTGTTTTTGAATATTTTTTACAAGTAAAACACATGCACTTTATACATTTCATCGATGCTGTTGTTCTTTCCTTTTCTGCCGCACAAAAACGACAAGTTTTACGTTTAGAAAATGGTGTTCCATCTTCATCTCTGTTCAAAGTTTGTCCATAATTAGTTTTTAAAAATACACTATTATCTATTGGTAAATTATTTAACTGCGCTCTTGATACAAGCTGCTCCTTGACCAGCTTTAGTAATAAATTTTTTAAAAAAAGTCTTTGGACCATTGTCTGGACCGAAAACTTGTACAGAACTTGAGCATGTATTCCACCTATGTTCAATAAACTAAAAAAGATAACACAAGGCTATCTTCTAAAAATGCGGGAAACTAAATATGCAGCGCACATTTCGTCCACCATATCAACACCCCCTTTCGTAGCATTATAATACATGATAATCTGTGGTTTTTCAGCTTCTGGATCAAATTCCGCGCTATCGTGTACAGTTGAAAGTAAAATAAATGCTTTGATTTTACGAGGCACAAAAAATAAGATCATCTTGTCTTTTTGGAATCCTAAAAAACAACTTTTAACATGCTTCTCCTTCGTTGGTAAGAATTCTACAAGAATTTGAGTTTTATTTTTTTTTCATGGTTCCAAGAAGAGTGATGTAGCAAATAATCAGCAAGTAGAACGCTAGTGTAATAATTGCCGGTGGTTAAATTTCTATTGGAATTTACGATTGGGGAAATAAGTCTCTTTACTATGTCACTTGGTGAGTTGGATACTGCGTAAAAGCCATCCGGTTGTTTACCACAATAAATTTCCAAATTTGGGGTATAGAAAGTTTTCGCATCACATAGCGCATACATTTTGATACCGTTCTTTGCTGTTTTACTTGGCATGTTTTGCACCCAACTACAACGACCTCAAAAATAATGAAGCATTTTGTCAATAGTGGTATACGCGCCAAGTCTGAAAGATGTATGAATGTTTGTAACAAACGCATCAAAAAAGTTACGAATTGCTGCCAACTTATCAATCTCGCGGGGCTCAGGTTTGGTTGTGCATCAAATCTCAAAGAGCTTGTTATAAATAAAAATCTTTTGAAACTCATTAGTGCCCTTGTTATTTCAATTCCTGTTCCGTCGCTAGACCAAATTTCTCTGACGTTCGCATGATGTGATTTTTTAATACCAATTAAAAATAACAATCCTAAATATGCCATGAACTCGCCTAATTATATCTTTGCAGTCTCGTTCTCTAGAATATATTTGACTTAGTCTAATTTCTTCTATATATTTATTAGAGCAGCTGAAAATGTTGTCGATCATATCAATATCTATCATCTTCAAAAATGTATCTTGCTTATTCTTGATATTTCGCGCTCTTTGAGTTACACGATACGATGTTCCTTCTTTTTGTCGTAGATGAAGTAACTACTCTCATTTTGCTTTATTCAGTGGTTTTATCTTTTCCTACATAAAACTCATGGGGTGAATCTTTCACAGGTTTTTCATCGGTTGATTCCTGTTCAGAAAAGCTGTCAACATTCTCTTCTTCAATATTCTCTTCTGACAAATTAGAATCATTATCGACAGTATTACCTGTGTCGTTTTCGTCTATATCCCATATATGCTCGGCAAAATATTCAAGTTCTGCTTCTGACAGAGGACATTATTTTTTGCACATATCGAAACGAAAATAATCAAACGAACGCTATTTAAAATTGTATACACTTGCAAAATTGAAAATACTTACTTCAAAACTCACGCGCTATAAATTTTACGTAGGATGTTCTTAACGTCACAAAGTACACAATACAACTAATTTAAATGTACAAATGACAATAATTTTTTCGCCCCTTGCTACCTAAGTGTACATACCTCGAATACAAAAGGGTCGAGTAGAAAACAAAGAAACAATAATATACACGACTTTGTTAAATTGCCTTAAATTTTATGCAGGCGCGAGCGCTGGAAGGTTAAATATTTATAAAACAAAGTCAAACAAGTAGTTCAAAACCAAATCATAGTAAATTTACAGCAACAGCAGTAGGTAACGTAACTATTCATTTTATTTGTATTTTTTATATAGGTATCTGCATGTAAAGATTTATATTCACTTTACTTATTTACACAGGTGTTTCCGTATCTATTGTATACAACGTGCTAACAAAATATAACACAGAGCACGAACTGCATTCTCCAAAAATGTACTGTAGGTTAAGGTCACTATTAGATAATTTTGCGGATAGCATGAAAAACGCTCTAAGACCGATTGTGCATTCGTTCATTTTACGTAACGAACCACTAATTGTACATAAAGTTAGAGCTTGTACTAACAAAAAATGAAAACTTGCCAAACGTTAAAATAACTACGTTACAAGTATTATTGAAAGAAATTGGGTTTAAGTTAGTCAAACAGACATAAGTGTATTGTACTTGTAAGACGACGATTCCTTTGAGAAATAAAAAGTATAAAGAAGAAAACAACAAATTATATCATTTAGACGAATCGAATTATTCTGGTAAGGCAAACGATTAATTGTGCTTCATATAAAAGCAGATTGGTTTGAGTCGGTGCTAAGTAACTTAAAACAGAGAAGTAGAAAAAAATTAAATTTTTGCAATCTCCAAAATTGATATTCAAAAGCGATTGACAAGTAAATTAATTAAATAAATAAGGAAGACATAGTTAAAACAGAACTTTTAGTCAAGAAAAACATTTCAATAACAAAGTATGCAGTGGATAAATTGGTAAAAGCTAGCAAACGGGTTACCACCATATCACTGTAAGTTTAATTTCATTGAATTAATGTAGACGGCACAAATAAAACGGGAAATGCTAGAAAAAAATACAATATCTACAATACAAGATGTTACAAATCTATTACAACATGTGACTAAAGTAGAACAAGAAATGTGACAGACAGACACCGTATTAGAAGTTATAATTGAATGTATTATTATTAAATTGGGTAATAAATCTTCTACATCAGACTTTGATTCCGCATACATTTTTGTTTCGTTGTTCGCTTTTTTTAGTTAATTAATAATTCTATATAAAATATCAAATGTAATGTATCACTTGCTGTTGGTTATTACAATTATAATATTAACTTATTGTATATATTCAATACATGATTCTTTATATACCTAACTAAAAAAAACAAACCGATTACCGTATAGGCAACCAAAAATGCACGTATGCATATTGCGTAAACGTTGTACATTCGTAATGTTTGTATATGTAAATTTGATTTAACATAATTTAACCCTTTTTTTAGTGGGAGGAGACTTAATTTAATCTGGGCAACTACAGTATAGTAAGTTGTAACCATTATACAACAATTCCAAAATGCAAACATAAATAAACAAGCATGCGATATGCGATACCACTGCGATAGTGGTATCGCAAATACGACTAATTAGTTCACAAGAAATAAAATATGCGTTACCTCCAATTCTCCTAGATTTGTAGTTTAATTTTAAATTACGTGTAGATGCATCGACGAAATGTATAAGCAAGCTTCCATTAGCTTCCTCATTATAATAATATGTTTGACATATTGGGTGTCAAAGATGGTCACAAACCCGACAATTGCTACCAAAAAGTGTTTACGACGACAATAATTCAAAAGAACAGCAATCATTCAATCTACGAAGAAATTAATAAATGTGTTGAACACGTGATTCAGTAGATTGAACTTAACCGCAAATCGTGAAAGTGCATCAGCGGTTTTTTCTATAAGCATCGTTGCATTTTTTACATTCGATTTTAATTATAGAACGATTGGATGGCCCAAGTTTTAGAAAGTTACCCGAACATTAAATTACGGTCATTCAACAGAAAATGACAGTTTATAACACTAAATGCAAAATTACCAATTGAAATGAATATCAAATATATACATAATAAATAATTTTTTTTTTTGACGAAATAGCAAAGTTGTCAGCTATTTGTGTTGAAATGTCCAACGATTTACTAGCGAAATTACTTCTCAACGTATTGCCATCAAGATACGAAATGTTTAAATGCGCGATAGAGTCTCAAAATTATTAAAAAATATGATAACTCTGAGGTTATGTACACTAAACAAAATAAAAAAAAAATTCAAAACTTATTGAGAAAGTTTAAATAGATATAACAGTAGTTTTAGCAAATTTGTAACACAAATTGCAAAAATTGAAGAACATTTTTTGGCTAGTCTTAAATCAAATATGGTCGTAGGTTGATACGGTAGTATCCAAAGTAGATTGGTGAATTGGTGCTCTGTGCCACCGTTCTTTGGGATTAGAAAAGTCTCCAAACCCGCAACGTTATAACAAAATTATTACTAACTAAGAGACAAAACCAGAGAAAGAGAGAGCATCATAATCAATTCTAAACGTATGAACTATTCATAAGGACACATCTACAGTGCGTTGTTAAGAATAATCACAAGTTTTTGGATTTGGCTCTTGCTTGTTCCAAAACTTATTTTTAGTATATTTGTCATTCAACAATTTATAGAGAGCACTGGTAGCAGTTGAAAATTGAAACCGTTTTAGGTAAACTGCATTTTTTGTAAAAGATTTTATATGAACAACTTGTTCAAAATTAAAAAATATAATATCACACCAAATTTGGTAATCTATAAGATATGTTTAGTTCTTCGTTACATTATTTACTGAATAGTACTGCCATTTACTTAACTTGAACGTACTCGTCATGGAAATTAAACAATCACACAAATGGAAACACTATATAATAATTAAAGTTAAACTATTTATTGGGTTAAAAACGTAATATAAATTTAGAGTAATTTACCTAGGTTCTACCATTTTCAGAACAAATCTCAACTCTTTTCTTAAATTTTTGTAGCTATTCCAAATAGCTTGAAGGTTGATTGAATTTGCAACATCTTAATTTTTTTCTTTCAACACATGTACGTCCGTTGTTAAATCATGGGAGTAAAAAATTTGCTTCAAGCGACTCCAAAAATAAAAATCGCAATTGATCAGATCAATGAAATGAGTCCCCATCCAATCCAGTTTTCCAGAAAGTAACTATCTAGCCACTGTCTTACAATTTATGTCCAATGTGCTGGGCAGTCATCTTGCTGTATAAACACTTTAAATTACAAGTGTAAAGAAGGATAGTATACTCGAGGTAAAATTTCTATCTTTGCTCACGACAAAATTGCCCTATTCGGTAGCATAAATAGGACTGTTTGTAATTTTTTATGTAACTCTAGCAGCATGAGAATAACAAACAAGTAGTTAAAAAAGTAGTAATGTGTAACTCTTAGCCACATGTGAATCTAAACCTTTAGTAGGTCTTTGTGTCAAATATAACACATAAATTAACATCATGCAAGCTTTATAGAAATTATATGTTCTGCATCAAAAGAAACTTCTTGTAAAAAGATTTACGTAAGGTGGATGTTTGTAGAAGATAATCATACCCTTACCAAGTGCTGCTATAAAAACTCCGTAATGCCGTAAGAATGGCGTTTGGCCACATCCGCAACTATAGCTTGTGCTGCTTCTTACGGTAGAAAAACTTAATAACCATTAAAATTTTTAAGCATTACGCGACTGGGAGTGGGAAGTTGCTTATCCGTCAGTCAGCGAATGTATTAAAATGCATTTTAAACCGTTACAAATTGTATAGCAATCTCCAGAATGCATTTTAGAGGAATTACAAAAGAAAAAATAGTAAAATAGACAGAAAGTCTACGACAAGTTTGTCGCCAATAGCACAATAGGTTAAGTGAAATGTTGCAAGGTTTTGGAATTACTTCAGCTACTAATAATACCATCGCGTGTTCGACAAATTACAGAATACTATAGTACCTCTGAGTACAAAAATGACATTGTGATACATGTGACATAACGAAATAAAACAGTAGTTTATACATTTTTGAATACATTTTTTGGATAAAAAGCTAATACAACGCTCAATAATTAAAGCACTCTGCTGCTCGTCGTGCTTTAAATTTATTTTGCACTGTAAAACGTAAGCTGCCGCATGCGAGTGTAATTAATAATTATTACAATATTTTTACTAAACGAAGTAAAAACGATCAAAATTGCAACAAACTGAATAAAAATTTAACAAAAACAAAAAATAATATTAATAATATCGGATTCCTTTTGTAAGTTGTCTTGCATGATATTGAAAAATTAAACACTTTCCTACATTTGGGAGGTAATTTATAAGTATTATACCTTCAAAATTTACATAACATACTAAATTTCAAAATTAAATTTCTTTAACCGTAAATAATAAGACTGTAACAGCAATGCAATATAATCTTACAATTTTTACTAACTGCTCTTTTTATGGTCTTATTTAGTAAAAAATTGTCTCTAAAAACATATTCACAAACATTTGGGACTATATAAACTATCCAATAAAAGTAAAACACTCATTTAACTGTTGCGCACGTTTTTATAGGTTACCAAAGTGGCTAGTAGCACTGAATTATTATTACGTTTTTCAACTATTCGCCTATTCTTTTTTAAACTAACATTTTTCGTAAATTTAATTACATAAAAATGTATTTTTTACGTAAACATTACTAAATACGTCATTTTATTTAGGCAAAAATTCAAACAATTAAACAATGTTAAAGTTAATAAATGAAGACTAAATATTGTTAATTGAATAAAATTTTGTTTTGCTAACACTAAAATTAAAATTATAAACATTTCTTATAAAATTTAATATTCTAGTTTCTACGTAAAAACAAATTAGGATAATAAAACTTTATTATTTTTTTTTGTGTCTGAAGTCTTTTGTTGATAAGATTTGATATAATAAGGTGTCAAAAAAAAGTAAATCTTTATACAATTTTCTAGAATACGAGAAGTTTTTGATAAAAGCCGATCTTAATGAAATTTGTGGTTCTATAAGTCAAGAAAACTAACTTTTCCTAGTGTATATTACAAAAGTGCTTACATCTGAACGTCGCGTCGTCTGGGCGACATAAGAGTTAGATATAATTTGATGATCCTCTTACTACTTCAGTGTTTTACAGTATACTTTAACAAAATTCTTTTAAAACGTAATACTAAACTTTTTTTTAATAGTTATAAAAAGTGTAATGGAAAAATCGATTTTATCGCAAAATATGCTTTGATGTATTTGTAACTTTAGAATACTTGAACATAAGTAGCTTTGTATACTGCGACGTTTATTTTTGCCACTGCTGAATTTTTTTACAAACAATATATAACAGTTTCTGCTCACAATTATAATTTATGTTTAGTTTTTATTTGTTTTAGATTGTATTTTAAATTATTTTACTTAGCAGTAATTAAAAAAAAGTTTTGGTATTTTATATAAAAAAAAAACAACAAACTGTATACTTTATTTAAATAAACAAAATTAAACCGTTTTAATTAAAAATATATTTATACTACCCCATAACTTGTTATAATTTAGATTTGTTTTTTATTTTAGTGTAATATAATTCAAAATTATAATTTATTATATAAAATTTAGTTTAGAATTATTTAAGATCAGAAAAGTTGATTTTGAGCTTTGTTTGAACTTTTTAAAATTTATTTAGTAGCTAAGCAATATGTTTTAACCATAATAATATTAATAGGCACTAATGACAAAGTGATATAAAACAATAAAAAAAATGTGCCTAAAAAAAATGAGTTTTCTGTATAACTTTTAATTTTTTAGATTTTTTAATTTTACAATAAATATATGTTAGAAAACAGTTAATTTTTATACAGGGTGACTGGCACCTAACCTTATTCCTTTAAAGATGTAACAGTACACCTCATTTTCTGTTAGTTAAAGTATGATATTCATTATGCAAAAGTAAGTAAGTAAACATCAATTTTTTTATTGTAAGTATACACAACAATGCAAAAAATGTTATCAAGAAGTTAGGTAAGAAAAAAGTTCTATAGTTTCAACCTGGACTTCTGTAATAAACTGCATTCTACTTGTTCTTAAATGTCAATTTGTTTTTAAAATTTGTTAAGGCATTAAGCGTACCGATAAAGTTAAAAACTTCTCTGCTTTAAAACTTTTCAAATAATTCTAGTTGGCAATCATAATTTATTACAGCATATATTCTCCTAAGTTACACGACAGTCAAGATGAGTGCAACTTCTTTTTCCAATAATAAACTGCGATTTGAATTTTGTGCCATTACTCTGCTTGTGATTATTTTCCTTGTGTTATGTTATAAGGTTCTTGTTCGTTAGTTATAATTGCTTGTTGAGTTTAAATTCAGCTGTAGCTTTAAAAAAACTAAACATGTACCTAACACCTACCTAACAACGGAAGAAAAAAAATAAAAAATTGGAAAATCAAATAAAAGTGTTTCCAGTGTGGTGATACAGTTCAAATATATCGCGGTAAATATCACCTACTTCTAATTAAGTCCGATAGAGGCTAGAGAATATAAAAACGATGCAGAAGTGGAGCTGTTATGATTTGTCGTGTTTCGGTTCACGACCAGTGTTGTAAATAATCTTGTACAATAGTAAAATAAATAAAACAATACACAAACCACTAAAATGGCGACCCCGACTTGATCTGTACTAATTTATTTTTTGTTTTTTAAGTAGGATGAGTGTTATAAAAACCTCGTGAACTGCGAGCAGATTAGATCTTTTGTGCCCTCCTCTAGTTGGACTCAGGAGAAATCTATGTCTTTGACGAATTCAATCAGGTCTCTAGTCGGAAGGTTTAGTAATTTTTCTTCCAAGATGAAGATAAAATCTAGATGTTTTTGTCTCCTTAAGCACAAAGCTGGGCACCTTATGATGATGTGGTCCATACGCTCTGCCTCTTCACCACAGTACCTGCATGTGTCATGACCCAACAGTCCCATCTTACTCAAGTGGTATCTGCAATGGATATGTCCTGTTAGTATACCACAGAGAAGTTTTAATTCTCTTCTTCTTAATTTTATAACTTCCTTTCCCCTCTCTTTGTTAGAGTTAAAGAACTTCTTTGAATGTTTTAGATTCGGCATTTTGTTCCAAGTTCTGTTGATTTCTTTGTTGGTGATAACCTCCTGATAGTCTCTTTGGCTAAAGCCATACATGACAGATGGCTATATAAAGGGTTTTACTGCACCTAATTTTGTTTGCTGATCTGCTTCCACATTGCCTCCTATCTTCTAATCCCCTGGTGAAACGTTTACATTTTTTTGATTGAATACTTCTGATTTAATTTAACATATTTGGATTCGCTGCGTGCACAAATCGTTGATGCACATTACTCATGCGTGATTCGTAGCCATTGTTTTAAGTCATCTTCCGTTGAACATTCAAAAGAAGCGGACGTTCCTGCATAACGCGCAGAAAATTTTCTCACGTTAAATTTGAACTGTGGAATTCTGCTTGAGCAGTCATGTAACGAAAATAATCCGCTTTAGTCGCATTATTTCCGCTTGTGTTTAAAGAAAACCCGTAATTAAAAAGGGTAAGTTATTTATGTATTCTGTATAAGTGTTGTGTAACCTTTGGATTTTGCGTTTTAGTTTATTTTCTGGGTTACGAGATATTTTTGTTCCAGCAAAATTGTTCAATACGTTCGATTTGGTTTGTTTGGATACGTACAATTACAATGGTTTACTGTGTACGTTTTTGAATACGAATATTACGATATATGTATTATGATTCTGGATAATTTATGATACGTACGTTCCCTATACCTTTTACGAAGTCATGGTAATTGATCATCGCTCTAAGGTGATAGGATAAATTAAATTTTTGTACGAAAACAATGGATTGTGAATTCGGAAGATTTTATATCATTGCGTAATTCAATTAAGTCACGTGATGACCACGCCCGATGCGCTGGAGTTACAAAACGTACAAAACGTAACAAGTGATAATGACGTATGTAAATAACTTTTAAATAAGTAATAGTTTTAAGATTTGCTTTTTGGTTTCAATATTTAACAAAATGATGTTATTTTAAAATGTCAAATTAGAATTGTAAATTTTAGGGTACGATTAGAATTCCCCGACCCTAATATAATTTGTAACACTCATTGCTCTAAATTTCATATTTTTGTGTTTTGCTTAGATATTAATAAATCCATAAGAGCTGGTTTGGTGCATTATTTGAATTAAGTTAAAACTTTAATTAAAATTAGTATGTGTACGTTACACTGGCAACCAAACAAGTTCAACTTTATTCTTGTCCGCCAGCTCGTTTAGTGATTGATGGCACTCGTAAAGCATGCGTGATCTTACGCTGTTTTTTTGCAGTGCTTTATTGCTGCTTGGCTGTCCGACATGATTCATATAATAAGTACTAATTGAGAGACCACGTGGAACATCAGATCGCAGGATTTATACAACTAAAGTTACCGTGTTTCTGGCAATCAAACCATGTGCTTTGATTTGCACAAGTAGAAGCCCATTTCCACAAAAGTCACCGGTGATCTAAATAAATACTTTGCGGTGGTTACCACGCTAGATGCAACAGTCTTACAACAGGTGACGGATATAATAGCAAACCCTCCCAAAAAAGATACGAAGATTTAAAAAAACGTTTAACCGAGAGATTTTCCGACTCGGAAAAACATCGCGATCACAACCCGTTACAATTACTCAGAGAGATGCAAACGCTGGCGGCAGGCCACATGATGGAAAAGGTGGTAGTAACTTTGTGAAAACAAACCTTACCCGTTCAAATGCAACTAGTGCTTTCCGCAAACGACCGATACGCCATCGACAAACTTGCAGCCATTGCAGACAAGACGGCGAAAGTCAGTTTGTACAGCACGACATCTATTATTGCAGCAGTTACTCGTCCTGCTCATAAATCAAATAACTTGAAACAGTCCACGACCTCAATTCATGAATTACAACGACAGATCGAGGCCTTGGCGGGGGCTGTAAAGCAGTTGTCTGCAAATTTAAAATGGTCGAAACCGCTGGAGGCACCGCTCCTCGACCACGGTCTAGTTTCCGAGTGAATAATTCAAACGAGTGCTATTATCACCAACGTTTTGGCGCAAACGCAAAAAAATGCACCCAACCTTGTAAATACGAAAGTCTATCGTAAAACGACGAGGACCGTCGCGAGTAGACGCGTATAACAACGGTGAATTTATTACTAAACGTCTTTTTACAACTGATAGTAATATGAAAAAATTATTTTAATTGATACCGGAGCCGAGATTAGTGCATACCTCCGACGACTTATTACATCTAACGTGAATAAAAGTGATTTTGCATTGTATGCAGCCAATAACACAAAAATTCAAACCTACGGTTTTAGCATTTTAGCACTTAATTTAAACTTACGACGGTCGTTTCTGTAGCGTTTTATGAACGCGGATATCGACAAACCCATAATTAGTTCAGACTTTTTAAGTTATTTTAGTTCACATGTAGATATCAAAAACAAAAGACTAATAGACAATTCTACATGTCCATCATCCTCTGCTAAAGCGGTATAGTGTAAAAGTTTGACAGTATGAACTATAATTAGTGATAGTATTTTAAGTGAATTTTCATCCCTTACAAACATTTCCATTTCGATACCCAATAAAATGAAGCCTACCACAGTGTACTACATAGAGACAATTTTTGGTCCACCACTTACTAACCGTCCACGCAGATTAGGACCAGCTCGACTGCTTATTGCAAAAAATGAATTCAAAGTAATGCTGCAGTACAAAATCATTCAACCATCGACGAGCAATTGGACAGCACGTATTCACCTAGCTTCAAAAAAGAACGGAGAATTTCGTCCCTGCGGAGATTATAGACTCCTTAATTTAAGAAACTCGAATTGTTACCCAATACCACATGTTAAAGATTTTTCACATCTACTCTTTGGTAAGACAATCTTCTCCACTATCGACTTGATTGAAAGCATTTAGTCAGGTACTCATACATCCAGATGACATAGCCAAAACAGCAGTCACAACACCATTTGACCTTTTTAAATTATTACAAATACCAATTGGACTGCGTAATGCAGTCCAAACATTTTCAAGATTTATTGATGAAGTTACTGGCAATCTAGAGTTTTGTTACAGTTATCTCGATAACATATTAGTGGCATCAAAAACGCAAGAAAAACATCTTAAGCATTTACGAAGTCTTTTCACTCGTATCGATGAAAACGGCATATGTATTAATGCTAACAAATGCGTGTTTGAAAAAAAAAAGTAACATTTTTAGGTTATAGTATCATTAATAATGGATCGCACCTCCAACAACTCTTGTGGAAGCCATTAAAAACGTTGAGACACCAATGACTGTCAGAGACCTCCGACAGTTTTTAGAAATATTTATATTTCTACCAAAGGTTCATTTCAAAAGCAGTCTCTATTCAAACTACATTAAACAAATTCCTAGTTCGGTCCAGCAAAAATCAGTAGCTAATTAATTGGGATAACAAAGCCAACACAGCTTTCAACAAAATCAAAGATGCTCTATCAGAAGCAACAATGCTAACGCAACCATTACCAACAGCACAACACTCACCAATAGTAGATGTTTCTAATCATGCAATGAGTAGATTTCTACAACTAGCAATAAACGGCCAGTGGCAACCACTTGCATTTATACAAAAAACTTCAACAATTTGCAACAAAAATAAAGCTTTTATGACGCTGCGCTTTTTGCGGCATACTCTGCTATTAAACACTAAGCATGCTATAGAGGGTCGACAAATTCACTCTTTTTACAGACCACAACCATTAACTTTTGCACTAAAGCAAAAGTTTGATAAACGCAAACCAACGCAATTCAGACACTTCTAACAAGTCTAAAAATAAGAAAAACGTTTTTTTTTCTGAATATGACACTCATATCTTCTGTGATACTTCAACCAACCAAATTCGACCCTTCATACCGCAACAAATAAGAATGCAAGTATTCAACAGCCTGCATAACCTATGTCATCTGGGAGTAAATGCTACAACAAAAATGATTATAATTACGTTTTGTGTGGTTATCGGTAGAAAAAAATTGTAGAAAATGGTGTCGACAGTGTATAGTGTGTCAAAAAAATAAAATTTTCAGACATGTTACCAGACCTCTGCAAAATTTTGTACCAACCTCACAAATATTTGAGCATGTTCATATTGATTTGATCGGTCCATTACCACCATCGAAGAGAAACACATATTGCTTAACATGGATTGATTAATTCACTCGTTGGCAAGAAGTTATTCCACATCCAGATATTACAGCTGCAGCAGTGGCATTTGCGTTTTATTCGTTTGGAGTACTTCTTCGAGTACCAGCTGACAAAAATCAACAATTCTACTCAACATTGTTTGCATCGTTAACTAGATTGATAGGTATAAAACACATCAAAACCATTGCATATCAACCGCAGAGTAACGGCATTGTTCAACGGTTACATTGACAGTTCAAGAATTTAATAGAATGTTATTCTAACAATTCATGGATTGAGAGTTTACCTTTAGTACTACTTGGGTTAAGGTCATCCATTAAAGAAGACAGAAAGGCAACATCAGCAAAACTTGTTTGTGGATAAAACCTCAAACTACCTCGAAAATTCTTTAAACCAAGGAAAGACGATAATGCATCCGAGCTTGTTACCAAATTATGCAACTATTTTAGAGCTGTGTAACCAATTAATCCAAACCATCACACCACAGTAAAACCATTTGCTTTTGCGTTCATTAGAGAAGACGCAGTCCATAAACCATTGCAATTGCTTTACAATAGATATTAATTACGTGATCACTAGTAGAACTCATTTTTAAATCATTATAAAGTACTTAAGCAACGCACAGCAGAAGTGGTTACTGCAGAATCTGCTAATGGACGCAAAGCTAATTAAAAAAAATCTTTTCTGCTGTTAAAGTTTATTTCAAATGTAAAAACTAGTTTTAGTTTTTAGAAGATCCTTTATTGTACACTCTGTACAACGAGGATAAAACATGCTTTTTTTTCTGTCTTAAATTTAGCAACGCAATTGCTCCTACTGGTGCGCGCAACGTCTATACCGTAGATAAAAAACAGACAAAGCAGAATCTTACAGTAATGTTTGCTTTTTCTGTTGCTAGAGATATAACTCCACCGTTAATTATTTTTTTCAATAAAAAACGAAATATGTCAATTTCTGATAGCATCCCCGATGAGTAAGGTATAGCTCTAAGCGGTAACGGCTTAGAGATCTTTATTGATTATATAAAAAATGTTTTTTGTAAGAGTCTAATAAAAAGAAATGTCTAGTTTCCCTTTATGCTCTTTGTAAATGGTTATCAAACCCATTTAACTTATAATTTAAGCAAGTTATGTACGGAATTTAAAATTATTCTTATATATGTATCCGAACGGAACAAGAATAATTCAACCAGTAAATGTGGCATGCTTTAAACTACTAAAATCGTTTTAGAGAATGAAAGTTTTTTGTTAAAAGAAATAAAATTCATATTGCCAGTTAGGAAAAAATCATTTTGCTCCAATATTATAAAACAAGTGGACGGTAATGATAACGTTAATACAAGTGTTACCAAATCTAAAAGTGTAGAAAAACCTTTAAAATTTTACGACTTTAAAAATATATTAGACAAAAAACCATTTTAGAACTGGAAAATGGGGCTCCATTAAAGGAACATAATGAAACTTGCTTGTCCTTTCATTCACTGAATGTGCATCTAAAACAAGAAGGTATGGAAATTTTCATCAATTGAGCGAGTTTGCAAATAGCAATTTGAGAGAAGCTAATTTATTATTTAAAGAGATTACTACTTGGACACATAGGAGTGTCAGTATTTTAATGTGTTGTTCTAAGGTATAGTTTTAGAAAAGCTAAAGACAAAGAACAAAAAGTACAGGACTCCATCCAAAAAAGACAGACCGCAAAGATAAACACCTTAAACTTTGTAGTCAAAAAACAGCTTTTGTTTTAGAAGGGCAATAGCAGATCAGTGATTTGCAGACCATTGCCAATTGAATGCAATAGTGCAGAGAACGAGTTCAGTAAGATCAGTAATAAAATATGGTAGTACCAAATTTTGATCCCCGTCAAACTGCTACAGCTAAACTAAAACGTTTTTTTGCGACAAACTGCCAATGAGTCTAAAAATGGCTACAAATGCATGTGAATTGCTTATTTGCATCTATAGCAAATAAAAAAGTGTTAACTAAAATCAGAGGTATTTAATCGAAAAAATCTGCACAGCTATTGCTCTGGGTAGTAGGTTACTTTTGGTATTTATCAGAGACAACATGACCGCCTAATGTTACATTCAAGACGTGGTAAAAACACATGTTCTACTCTACTTCAAGAATTTATAAATCTATTGTTTTAACAAAAAAATACACGGCCATATGTAATCAAAGTTACGTTTTGCTACTTTGAGCGTAATGAAATCGATTTCGTATCTTGGTCAACAAGTTCCTCAAATCTATTAATTTCTTGGTACCTTGCGACACCGTACAAGTAGCATGGGATGAGACTCCTCATGAAGAAATTGATAATCTTATTAAGAGTATGCCTAAAAATGTCAATAAGAACATAGCGTAACATGGAATAAATATGTGGTAGAAGTTTTCAGCTACGTTTCTACGATCTGGTGTTACTATGTTGGTTTAAAATGCAGGTAAAATTTAAATTTGAAGAAATTTTGGGTTTGGAAATGGTTCGCAGTAGCGGATATGTTAAACAATCAATTAGTCAAAATATCAAAATTTTCAAACAATTTTTAATTAAACCGAAAGTGCTTTAACCTTAATTTCAACATTAGAAAATTACAATGATTCTTTGGTTACGAAACAAGAGCTTTCTACTGCTGTAGTACCAAGTCCAAATGAAGAAATTTATTATTTTATATACCGGTAGCTTTTTATTTCAGTTATTGTTCTCATAATAAATAGTTTTTTTTTTCTTGTAATTGACATCAACAAAAATTGATTAAGAAAACCCTCATAATTTTATAGAAAAACCCGTCAAAATTTAAAAATATCCGCCACTGTACTGATTGTTTTGACTGAAAAATCGGCAAACGATATCCGAAACAAAAATATTAAGTTTGATTTTAATACCAATATTATTTATTTATTTTTTCTAAAATTTTAAAGTAGTCGTCATTACATAATTTTCAATAAAATGACTATTTAACATGTATTATTTATTTAACATATTTACCGTTACGTCTAAATCAAAATTAAAATTCGTTTTTATAAAAATTAAATAATTTGATTTAAGTAATCTTAGATGTTTTAAATAAAATGTAGTGTTTAAAAATATGCTTTTAAATTGTTTTACTTTGAAAAAAAAATTCTTAATTATAAAAAAGTTTAATAAACTTACCCCGTGCTCGTGGTTTTGTCAAAAGCTTTTGCACAATGTTGTCGTAAGCAGACTCATCAGCAACACCAGAATCTTTAACGAGTTTTTCTTTAACTGCTATGCAAATATTATTCTTAGCTAAAAGATCTTCTAGTTCTTCGAAAGCCTGAAAAAAATTTATTAAATTATTCAACTCGTCGTATTATTGTTGTTGAATTTAATGCAATTTAAGTATATTGCTTTTCGTAGAATTTGAAATACAAAAATACATGTAGTTATAAATATATATTTTTTTAATGCAAGAACAGGAAATACAAATTAATGAACTTTTAAAGTTCTGTATTTGGCACAAAAGCCGGTTTCTCCCTTTTCGTGTTTTATAGATCCTTGAAAGTAGAACCCGCCTTTTTCCATTTATTATAAAAAACAAAATCTGTAATTGCTTATCAAAAAAGCTATTTGAAACATTTTCTTAAACTGTAGTGCAATATATTGAAAATTCTGAAAATGTGTTGAACGTTAAGAACATTCGAAACTTTATCACTAAATAATAAATGCCATCAGGTTGAAACATAAATTGATTTTGAGTTGAGCCTCAACCGTTTCTAGTACTAACGCGACCCGAATAAATTTTATTACATTTTTAAAAAACAAACTTTTAAAATCTTTATTAACTTCACACCTCGTATTCTTTGGTTCGTTTATTAGTTTTTTTATTTAAGAATAAATTTAAAAAAAAACAGCTAATAAATGCGTACATCACAAATTTTTTTCACCTTATTTTAATCTTGTATTTATTTACGACTCATTATAATACATGATGTGCTGATTTAATTAATAATAAATTACGTTTTAATTAATTATACAAATACAAAACTGTTTTATTTTAGTTTTATTTTAGTTTTATTTGTGTTCAAAATTGCCATTTTAAATTATTTAAATAAATTAAAATTAAACGTTAAAAATAATTTTTTGTTTACACAAGTTAAAAAAATAAACAAAATTGTATATTGTCAAAAGTTTAAATTTGTAAATGTTTTTGTAGTGTAATAAAAACGTATCAAAGTTATTGTTACAAAGTTTTGTATTTAAATAATGATTTGTAGCTTTTAAGGTTGGTATTTAGTTTAACAAAAATTTTTTTTCAAAACATTGTAAGAAGTACAATGATAAAATTTTAATATCCGATTATTTGTATAGACGACGCAACAAAAATTACAATGCTAAGATTTTAATATCCGATGACTAGCTTTTATAACTATTTAGGAATTTTTGTTATGAAAGGAAAAAATAAACGCTACATCCGTTTGTCATTTTAATAATTTTTGGTGTTATAGAATGTATTAAATCAATATTAAAATTACAGTTTTAAAAAACTATAATACATATTCGCTTTAATGCAGAAATTACAAATGATTTTTTAAGGAAAGTTTCTTTAAGATTTTTTTCTGACGGAAGTAACGTTCACGTCACAGCTCACGTAGTTTCGGCTATTTAAGAGCAGTAACTACTGTAGTACCAATATTACAAAAACATCAAAAATATGGGAACTAATTTAAACGACAAATTGTTTCGATTAATCATGTATCGCGATTGGTTAAAGTACATTTATTTTGTTAAGATTTTGGTTTTCATTTACGTTGTTATGTTGGCTTTTCATTATGGTTTCTGCTTTTCTAATTGAATTTGTGTCTTCTTTGTGTACAAATCCGTTCTTTTAAAACAATTTATTTCAATTTATTTTTACAACAATTGGTAAGTATGTATAACACAAAATAATTTATTTATTGTATTTATAGTACAAAACCAGTAATGATTATTAATAAAAGTAACTTTTCGTTTTAATCTATGGAAAGCAGAAGCCCAAAATTATTCATTTCAAAGCACCAAACATTATTCGTAGTTAATGTTGCTTTAATCTTCCTCTGATATTGAATCTAAGTTTGTTACTATACAGTTTCAAAAAGGCAAACAAACAACTCAAGATGTTTTTATGGCAACGTTTTGGGCAACGTAGTGTGCACTTCATCAGGCCACTGTTATATATCAATAAGTTTAAGTCTACTCAAAATAATTTAACATACAACTAATATCATCAGAATTAAAAAACTTAATGTAGAAGTTTATAAGAAAAAATTAGAGCGAAGTAGTTCTTAACTCTAACGACATAGACACTTATACCAACATTAACATTAATAATTGTAATAATGCTAATAATCAAAATAAGTGTAAATAACAAAATGACTTGTGTAACAATTCAAACCATGAATATGACATGTATCAAAAATTTTATTTTTAATGTCAAGATAATTATATAACTAATAAAAACATTTTAAAAAAAGTACCGCAAGTTTAACGAATCTATCTAAAACTAATTTGCAATTTTTAAAATTAAGTTGTTATATTTTTCAAAAATACATATATCATAAATTGAAAAGAACAGTAACGATACCATATATGCAGTGTTTACAAATATCGCAAAAGCGTTTAATAGTGTCCCAAAGAAGAAGGAAAGTCTCCGAAAAAAAGGAGCACACAAAAAATTAAGAAAATACCATAAAACTAGAAATTACATGGAAACATGAAATCAGACGAGTTTCTAACTAAAGAAAGCTAAAGCAGGAAAGAATACTCAGTCCAATACTCTTCAACATAATACTTGACAATACCTTAAAAGAAATAAAGACACAAACAAAAGAATTAAAAGTAAGGTATTCTAACATGTAGATGATAGACATAGCTAAAAGCGCCTTCGCTGATGATGTAATAATATATCCAAAAAAAGGTCTACAAACCTAAATATCTGGAATACGGCAATAAAAAAGGAAAGACAAATAAGATGACAATAGGAAAAATGAGACAAGAGTAAATATCGAGATAGATAGAAAAAATATAGAGCAGGTAGACACTTTCAAAATATCTAGAGGTAAATATACATAAAGATGGAAAAGAAGGCTAAGAAATAAACAGTAAAATAGAAATCATGATTGTTATACTATGCAATGAACAGCGCATTCATACGGAAGAAAGAAATATCCAAGAAAACAAAAATAACAGTACATAACACATTGTTTAAGCCGATAATGACGTATCAGACAGTTGGATACTAAATAAACAAATAAAAAGCAGAATAGAAGCTGTATAAATAAAGTATCTAAAAACGGTTAAAGAAATTACACAAAAAGACAAAATACGAAATTAAGAAATAAGGCAAAAATTAAATGTAAAATCTATTCTGAAATGAATAGAAAAATCATAATAAAGGCGGTTTGAACATCTAGTACGCGTGGCGGATGAGACACAAGCAAAAAAAATATGGCTAGCAAAAATGATTAAAGAAAAGAACGTGAGAAAGACCACGAAAAACATAGGACGACGATATAAGAAAATTTGACTAAAAATGGAGTAATAGAAGAAACAAGGTTAGAAAAAAAAAACAAAAAAGAAGTGACATACTGTAAATAGTGCCTAAATCTAGACAGAATGTAGATTATGATTGTGTATTTAAAACTAAATCCTCAACACTTTACGGACAGATAAAGTTATTAATTATTGTAAATAAACTATAACGGCGGTAAATGTTGTAAGTAAGTTCACTCTGGTGGCATTTGCACAATTGCATTGACATTGCTTTACCCCCAATGTCTTTTACGTTGTGGTTTTATCACGTAGTTTTTTCCAAAACTATTTTGAATTACGCAAGTGTAAAATCAACTTACAACGTTTACCGTCGTTATACCTTATTTAGATAGTAACTTATACTATGAGATGGCTCTGCCATCAAACGTTGCTAATAGTTTTTGATTATACATACATGTGTAATTCTAAATTAAGCAATGTGGTAAGAAATGTGCCAATAAATTATTTAATAATGCAAAAATACTTTTTTTTGTTATGGAAATAGGTATTTATACCTTCATATGACATCTTTAGGCACGTGGAAACAATAAGAAACGGCTTAATAACCATTTCTGTCTCAAAAAATATATTCGAAAACTTTATTACCTAAAAATAAAATATTTAGCAAACAAAGTACCACAAAATAAGTTCCAGATCGATAATAATAATGTAGTTAACTATAGATAGATATCACCACAAAATGGCGCACTGTACTAATAAATGGAGAATTTAAAATTCTAACAATCTAATATTGCTCACATAGTCCACATCAAGATCCACAAAACTCTCTGAAAATTTTTTCAGCACCGTAGACGCTTTACTTGATAAAAACTCTTATATAATTTCAAATTTTAATAACACATGTTTTTTGTTTCTTCATTAATGTTCATCCTGCAATTCGGCAGAACTTTTGCATTAGCGGATCCTTGATCATTTTGAAGAACATCAGCAGTCACAACTTGCCCTAGCCCAACATTCAGTTGTTGCTTCTTCCTTCTTCGTGACTGAGTTGTAATTAGTAGGTGTCTTTTTATGATTTCTTTAAATACATTTTTTATAATATATCCATTATTGTTTAAGTTCTTTTGGAACAAACCCAAGTAGTTTTTTCAATACTTTCTGCTTATTCACAGGAAAAAGCTCTTATATTTACCGTTTTTTAGGTTTTTCAACGTTCTTCTTAACAAACCAAGTAATTGTGTTCTTGAAATGCCACTTCTATTTTTGGCTTTCCACTCAGTTAATAATTTGTTTTAAACTGTTTTTAGTGGTTTAAAGAATGATACGTCCAGTGTCTGAATATGTGGCAAGAATATAAACGTGAAATAATTCTTACAAAAGATGTGCGCCCAAATTATCACCAACCATTACTTTTTTGTCATTGCGATTTCTGAAATAAGGTAGAAGGACTTTGTTGACGTTATCAAATTATCCAAATTTTGAAGGATTACAGAAGCAGTTCTCAGGTCTACCGTCTAACTATTCTGTGTATAGATTTTCAACTTTTAACACCACGTGTATTTTTTTAGGTATTATCCGAATATTATCTTTTCTAAAACAAATTGTTGATACTAGATGTATCAATTCTTATGCCAATTTTTGTCCTTCTTGTGGATTAGGTAATAATAAAATACTGTTCTTCTCGACCAGTTGATTTGTCTTTATACCAGTACATAAATCGACTGTTAACGTTTGAATACGACCAACATAAAACTGATTGCTTAGATTTTGAGCAAAGTCTGACACCGGTTACCATCCAAAAATGAACCTGGTTGAACGCAAACATAACAAGATAAAGTCCTGACTGTCGAGTTTAATAAAATGTAAATATTATTTTTAGGAAAACAAACTGCTAGTTAACGGCAAAATCCAATTCTACCGCATTTACTCCAGCTTATCTTATTTTGGTCGCAGACTCCAAACACCTAATGATGTAACAAACATAAATTGTTTTAAGACTACAAAAACCAATAAATGAAAATACATTGTCGATTGCTAACACTCAGAATTGACGATAAAGTGCTAGTAAAAATTTATCTTTATCTTAAAAGATGCTAACAAAAACTAACACGATACTTAGAGGTACTGTAAATCCAATAAGTAAATACAGTACAATCTGTCACATCGGAAGTTGTGATATTCAAACCTTTCTATATTCAGACATACCTCTAAACTTAAGTTTTAAATTTTGGTTAAGAAAATTTGAGTGCTTTTAAGAAAGCTGAGTGACATAGCTTTCAAAAAACGTGTGCAATGTATGAAACAGCTAAAAATCAACGTTTTCAAAAACTGATGTAAGCGTACATACATTTGACAGCAACACAATTATTATTATGTGTCTTTGTAACTGGTCGGTTGCTATGTTAGTCCGTATATGTCTGGTTTTAGTGTATCACGTTCTGGCGTTAAGACCGTACTTTGCTGATTCTGATAAAGATTTCCCAATAACTGCATTGGTAGCTAAACTTGAGAACCTAGATTTACGTAAAATAACAAGTTCTGATTAAAACAGACGTCAAAAAACAGTAAAAATATTGTAAATGCTGTACCAATGTATTTCTTACCTTACAAACGGTGCGTATGTATGTTGCAAAATAAGAAGATGTAACATATCATTAAACAACGCTGCTTTTGCCTGTGGCACTGACAATAAAAAGATTGTTCGTAAATAGGAAAAAAAAAAGATTTTAAATAACTCCACTATCAAAATTTTGTTAAATCTTAACATCTTTCTCTATTAAACTATTAAACTTTTAACTTTTTGCAAGTAAAAACTTAAAAGCTAATTTAGATACGTTGATAATACTTCAGTATGTTACCTCATCACACTAATTGTTTTACGATGCAACGGAAATAGTAATTTAGGTAACAAGCGTCAAAGGTACAGTATAACATAACGAACGTTAATGCGACGCAAGGCCGCACGATGCATATGCACTTGAGTCATTTAAGTGAAATTTATTGTCATGCATTTTGAGTACTTCTCATTATTTATTACCTCCAACTGTCGTTTATATTTAGTTTCTGTTCTAAAAATAACTCAATATTGTAGCAGTTTGTTCATTTAAAGACTATTAGAATAGTGTTGCTATATAACCGTTTTTATAACAAATTAGACGTTATTTAAACTGTGTCCGTATGTTCAGTTTGTTTCTTTCTTTGATGCGTCCGTTTTTAATAGATTTATGTAATTTTCTTGAAAGATTTCAACTGCAATGACCACTTCTTATCCATAATTCTTGTTGCGCGCGTAATTTTGCATTCCGATTCCGATGTCAAAATTCAAAACGCAGTTCACTTTTCAAAACTTTACTTTAAAATTTAAGGTATTTATGACCATACAAAATCAATTATGATTTTACGTTTCGCTAGCTTGAGTGCTTAAAGCTTTGAATTTAAACAAAATAAAGTTTGTGACTTGTGTTTTTCGCACCATTAGTAGAATTTTCAAATAACGATACTTACAATTTATTAGTTCTTTAGACTATTTTAAAGACAAACTGACACAGATTTGCATTTTTTGCACCTAATAATATTGACGTCAAATCATTCAAATTAAATCAGGACAGTAGTATCAAGGTTTTTTATTTTATTGTTATGAAATGTTTATTTCGTAGTATTTAATTAAAATTTTATAAATGGGAAATAGTTAATTTTATAAAAAGTTTTTATTCCGCCGGTCTTCCCACTTATAAAATATTTTTAATATTACAGATATTAATGTAAAACACTCTTATAAAAGTAAGTTCCGTTCAGAGTGTGATAATCAGAAGCGGACTTTTCGGTTGGCAAAGCCTAGAAGCCCCTTTTTAAATTTTTTTGGCTCCCTTTTTTTTCATATTTGTTTTATTTTGGGTTTTTTTGTTTTCTAATCAATCACGGATTTGTTTTAAAATAATCTACAACCGTCTCCCTTAAGCCGGCAATTTCTTTCAGCTCCGCGCCGTACATAACAGCAAAGTCATGTGGTGCACGACAGCGCCGAAGCGCCGACAAGGCCGAAAAACCTTAAAACAAAAAAAAATAAAACAACAAACAACATTGTCAAAATAAAATTTAATTTTTACTCTTTGCGACGAGGAAACCGAATTACTTCTCGAAAATAACATATTTTCCAAATGAGAGTACGCATTAATAGCATTTATTCAATCGAATACGTAATATGTAACATTATAAACATGAATTGTGTGAACTCAATCAAATCTGAATTTATTCATGTTTGAGCTTGAAATTTGGCTTGCAACGGGCCAACGAGCGAAAAGCGTTTTTTTCCGGTCTGAACTAGCAATGTACGAAACTTTATATATTTAAGCGCTGCATGGGTCGCGATTTCATTTGTTGCTTGATGATCGATCGATAATTAACTTTGCAAAGTAAAAAGGTGAATGGGGTAAAAGATATCTGCTTTTGAAATTTTAGTTTTTTGTAGTTTTACAGACTATATAGTGATGTGTTTTGTGTTGTGAATTAAAGTGAGTTCTTCTAAAATTTATTTTTTATTTTAGATTTATTAAAACATTAAAAACCAAAAACTTGCATCTCAAAAATCCTTTTATATTTGATTATATAAACATCATTGTTAATTAAAGTATATTCAAACAGAATAATTGATAAACACTAATATTACTATTTATAAAAATTTATAAATTTTGACATAACTTGAAATAAGTAATGTTGAGAAAATACTTTGGAGTTTGAGTTTGAGACATCAAAACATTTCCATTTTTCATGAATAATTTGTCAATTTGTTTACTTACGTATTAATTTCTTTACAGTATACATGTCAAAATTACGCATTTTTTTTTTTGAAACTCGTCTACTTTTCCAAATACTAATAACAATAACACAACTGAATCCCAATAATCTAAATCTCTACTTGTAACAAGTATCAGCAGCAGACAAGAAACTGATCTTCTAGAAAGCAATCAATATCTTCAAGTTACGATGATAATGAGAAATCAACACCTTCAAAATTTACCAGAACGGAAAATATGAGTCAACTTTCGAAATATGCTGCACTATGGCCAAATAAATTATGTCCTAATAATATTTAAGAATTAGTAGAACGTGGCCTTGCTCATTATAAAGGAAAAAGGATATTTATCCGAGAGATAGTTCGGAGTCGGGGGTAAGGTTTCCAATAGTTACTTGTTTAGAATTTTACCGAACAAAGAAAAAATTGAGCGTTTTGGTTGTTGTATTCCAAAACAAAAAATTCATTTTACTGCTTCTGTTGTAAAACTTTTAATGACAGCGATTTGAAATCTGTTCGCCTTATTGATGAATTTGGTTACAAAGACTGGCAACTTTTAAATGAAGATTTGAACATTAATAAAAAAAGCAAGTTACATATCGAAAATGTTCTAAAATTGGTAGATCTTTCTAACCGTTTAAATAAAAATGAGAGAGAGAGAGAAACTAAATACAGGCAAGCTGTTATAGAAAAGATTTTCTATGTGATTCTCTTTTTGGGTCAGCAAACGCTGGTTAATTCTGAAATCTAATTTATCTAATGTAACAAATTTAACTTTAAAATTTTTATCGGATACTCGATGGTCTAGTAGAATAGATGCAATAACTCCTTTAAGGTATCAACTTGGGGAGGAAACGTTGAAAATAACGTAAAAAATTTGGCTGCATCGTTGGCCAAAAAATTGCAAAATTTTGACTTCATTTGCATTCTTATATTGTTGTATAATATTTTAAGTAAAGTCACATTGTTAGTAAAATTACTCAAAAACCGCACTTTGATGTTGCCCAGTGTTGTAATCATTTAAATAATTTGAATAATTTTTCGAAAGCTTATCGCTCTGATAAAGGTTTTAATGATCTATTGATTGATGCTAAAGAAATAGCATCTAACTTAGAAATAAAACCTGCATCCAAAAAACCAAGAGGTCTAAGACCGCAAAAAATAAAAAAAAAATATTATGAATGTGACGATGAACCGATCCAGGACGAAACTTTAAAGTCCAAAGTTGATTGTTTTTTTAATGCTCTAGATGTAATCATAACATCAAAGGATGAGATATTTCAATTACTTTCTTTTGACTCTAATAATCGCGTTTGTATGGAATTTTGATAAATTAAAAAACTATTCTAAAAACGAACAATTAGAATTATATCAAAAAGTTGAAAATTTATTAAACTACAAAACTCGCAATGAACAAGACATAACTGCCGTCGAACTTGTTAAAGAATTGCAATATTTAAAAAATTTAGATGAAAAAGTTATTCAGAAGCAACTTTAAATTATATAACAACAACTTATGGATGGATGCTTTTTCTAATACGATCATAATGCTTCATATTTTATTAACAATGCCGGTTTCTGTTGGTACCGCAGAACGATCTTTTTCAAAACTCAAAATATTAACAAATCATTTAAGATCGACCATGGGGCAAAACCGACTAAGTAATCCTGCTATCATTTTAATAGAATAGACCAGCTAAAGGAATTAGACACCAAAGATTTAATTAAACAATTTGTAAAAATTAAATCAAGGAAACCTCAATGCACTAAATATTAAGAACAATACCTAATACTTGCATTTTAACCTTTAAAAGGTGAGATGTTCCATTATTAAAATAATATATTGTTTTGTTTTTATTTCGTCCTGTGATATATAAACCAGTATTTTTAATGTTTTAAATATTTTTTTTATTTCTTGTGCTTTTGTATCATATATTACATTTGAAACTAAAATAGAAAAATTTTGAGTTGTAATACTGTTAGAATATATTTCTGTTTTCTATAAGTTTATAATTATGTTACGTACCTCAATGAAAAAATACTTGTATGGCTTATGGCTTTGTACTTGTAAAATATAAAAATGAAAATAAATTTATGAAAATACTTTTTAAAATTATTTTTCAATAGTGGATAATAATACCTAACTTAACCCGTATCTGGACTTACATATGAACGTAATACTAATTTAGGGCGTTATTTTAAATTTGCACAAGGGCGCCAAAAGTGCTAGGCGCGGGCCTGATTTCTTTACTTATTTTATTAATTTTTAATAGTTTAAAATCATATTATCTCTCAGAAAAAAAAATTGTGTAAATATTTTGAAACCATGAAACCAAAATTTTTCTAGTCAATTTTACTTATAGTTTCTTTATCGAACTCATAAACCCACTAACACAGTTCTAAAAATAGAACCAAGCGAGGCAACAGCAGTTAAAATAAGTACATTGTTTATGGATTTAAAAGCTAAAATTAGTAAACTAAAAAAAACATAAATTTATCATTTCTCTTGGTAAACAATGAATAGTAAAACTACAAAACAAAGAAACCGTCAATATGCATAAATTCTAAAAACTTGTAGACAGCTTTTATGACAATTGCATAAGTTATTTAAGTTAATGAAAAACAAACTTATAAGTTATTCGTGGTTTTGAATAAATTTTTTGACACGATCTCCAGAGTGGGCGTCTGTCAGAAATTATGCGGAAATGATCAACCAACATGTAAATACAATGATTATTAATACCAATGAACTGTTTGCTGAATTTGTGACATTTAATAGTGTTATAAAAAAATTAAATTTTTTGCAAGACATATCTTCCATTCAAAGTGGACTGAGATTTTTAGTAGAGCTACATACTAATAACTAGAATAAAACTAAAAAAATAATTGAATTTATACTTTGTTGGCCAAGAACTTTAGCGCCAGTCGAAAGGGAGTTTTTGCTGATGGGTAACATCTAGACATCAGAACAAGAAAGATTAGCTGATTTTACAGTTAAAGCATTGTTGCTTATTAAAGTGAGTTCAAATTTACTATGTTACTTGTTTTAAAACAAGATAAAACTATTTTAAAAAAAAGTCAAAAGCTCTGAAAATACAAATGGGCTAGAAAAAAATAATTATCCACCTCAAAAGATAAAAAAGAAAAGCAGCTATCAACTTTTTCTCAATAATTAATTAATCCTATAATTTATTTAGAGTTCGTTTAAATATAGTATATAAAGTATTAAGAACAGTAAGTGACTGGTAGAGTTCTTAATGTTTGTGATGCTTATGCAGGTTTTTGCACAATAAAAACATTTTCTCTCTAATCTTATTACATTATCTTAATAAACGTTATAACAACGTTTTTATTATTTATTTGGCTTTTTCTGCGTTGTCATGTTACTTGTCTTGTATTTACCTTTCTAGAACTGTAAATAAATCACTTACCAACGAGTTACGCCTAACAACTAGTAAATTTAACATACCGTTTTAAAAACAAGCGTAGTAAATAGTAGAAAATGATTTGGTAGTGCAAAAAATATTATAACTATTAAAAATGTTTGTTATTTTAATTAATAAATTATGGCAACCCTAATTAAGTGTATCATTTATATTTTGCAATCGTTGCATTTGTGCAGCTGCTTCTACAACGTTTAAACACGTGTTATTACATCAAACTTTCTTTGGCATTTCTGTTTTTTGACTTATCATTAAAAGTGATTTGCTTTGAGAGTTCTGTTAGTGGAACGTGTGTTAGTTTACAAAAGAAGACACGGTTGTTCCTGAGTTAGTAGTTAGTAGTAATTCTAGAACGAATAATAACGAAAAGTAATAGTTGACGCAATGGGTGATTGACTCCCTAAGGATCGTGATGTGTGTTTAGAGATCAAAAAAACCGAGTTACAATTTTGGGATACTCCAATTAGTTCTTTACTGCATATGGACTTTCGTTTAGGTTTATGTTTGGGTGATGTTTTGCGTCGTCGTCACATTTTGCAGTTAAATAAAAATTGTACCTATTTAATTCGTCACCGCTTCTCCGAGTAAATTTTACCACTCCGTTAGAGTTTGGACTTACCGTATAGTTTTTGGGTCTAGTCACCAGCAGCTTCCTCAGGAAATCAAAAATTAATACAAGTATTTACTATTAATGTTTATGTTTATTGCAATTGAATTCGTGTTTAGTGTTACATAAAGGCTTTAAACTTACCAAATTAAATGTTATATTTAACTTAAACTTGTAATTTTGTCATCTAAATACAACATTGAGATAGTGATGCATTTGGCGTTTGTAAAATAATTTTAATAAACAAACTTTTAAACTTTAAATGTACCGAAGTCTTTTAATGACATTGCGTGAGGGTTGATTTTAGTGTTATATTATGTCAGATTTGTAAAGTTACAAAACCAAATGTTAGTTTACTAAAGCTTGTAACCAACCTGATCGGCTTCTGGGTGATGGATCTAAGAGCTAATTCCATCGTGTCCTTGATTGGAGTCCACATCAATTTTAAGTATTTTATTTCCGTTCTTGAAATTTTTAAGTTAATCCACCCTTTTACTACTAAACACCGTGCAAAGCAAAACCTTGTTTGTGTTGTAGTTTAATTAAGCATTTTCTCTTTCTTGACTTTAGCATGTAACAACAATGTTTTACATAAAAACTCTTACAGTTTTTTTTACAAAAAAAAATATAAAAAACACTAATTAAAATTAAACTATTATGCATTTAAAAATTTGTTTAATTTACATAATAGAACTAAAAATTACTCTTAGTATTAATATTAAAAATAAAAAGTGTATTGTAAAGAATGCTTAAGAAAAAATTGCAGATTTTGCTTATTGAATGTATATTATTTTAGATTAAACTAAAAATTTCAAATTAACAATTTTTTAAAATTTAGCTAACTTAAAAAAAAATTTGAAAAAAATAATATTTTGACTGCTATGATAATTTCTATTATTAAGAATTTTTGTGTAACCAAAATATATACATTTAAATAAATTGGAAATGGTGTTGCTATTGTGCGTAATACGTTTTTTAGTTACTCTACAATTACATAAATTATTCAAACAAATTTTATTCAACCTTTTTTTTAATTTTTTTTTAATTTAATAGAATTAAAATGAGAGGAAATACAGAAATGCATTGTTCAACTTCCATCTACTGAATCAACACTTGAATGTTACTCAATGGTTTTCGGCGTTGAAACTTGTTTATTTTACATAATAGAGTTGCCTTTGTTTTAAGAAATAAATTACAAAATAACTATTTAAACAATTAAATTAAGAATGAGTTTGAAGTTAAAACTTACAGTTACAGATATACCTTTTTCGTAACACTTACTAAATGCACTTATAATTTTGATAACAACGGTATATTAATATTGTTTCTGTTTAAGAAACAAAATCAAAGATAATTATAACGGAAATTGACGTGAAAATTGAACATTCTTATAAGATGCGGAAATCCGTTCTTCTCGCGTTTTATATATTATTGGTTTACACTACGCATCGGTAGAGAAATCATCTTAAAGAAAATTGAAAACTGAATTTAGACTCCTTGCTATAACATGAATTTTTAGTAGACGCTGAGTTTCTATATACGAACAAAAAACTAGATTTAAAATTTATATTGTACGTACGACTTTATTTTCGGTAAAAATGATATGTAAATTAGCATTTTTTTTGGTAACGCACGATGCACCAACTAAAGTCATCAAAACATTGATACGTTGTGTAGACACACTAAAAAATGTCATTTACATTTTACTGACAACCTGTCGTCTAACTTGATGAAAAACCACCTTATCTATAGCAACTGTGACACATTTTTGTATAGGTAATACCTATGTAAAGAAATTTTAATCTTAAACTTTATCAAACTTGAAATAACTTATTTTTTTATTATAAACGTTTAATACACATTTTTAAAAAATGCGCTTAATATAAATTTTGTTTTAAAATATAATAAAACACTATATTTTAATGTTATTTATTTTAATAAATGCGGCGAACGCAGTAAAAAAAATAAAAAAATGTCATCTTGGTTGTTACAGATTTTAAAATTGAAAAATAACACGATTCAAAAACAATGTTCTCAAGATTTTTGTTGGTCTCTTAAAAACGTCTTTGTTTTTGTTTACGTAAAGATATGTAGAAAATTTGAAGTTTTATTCCTATTTATTTTAAATTAAAAAATATTTTATTACACAAAAATTATTAATTTTATTTAACCAAAAATTAATTATGTATTATAGTTAATGTTATAGAATACAACAATTTTAAATTTAAAATTATTTATTTTGTATTATGTATACTCAACCAATTAATTAAAACAATGTAGCTTTGCGCTGTTTTTTGTGTGTTTGTTGTTAAATTACATGCAAATTTATTCTATTTTTTATACATATTTAAAAAATTTAATATATTTGAAAAGAAATTTATAAAAATGCATATGTTAAAAACATAATTTTTAATACTTGACAAAAAAAATAATTTTATTTGAACAAATTAAATTGTAATTAAACAAACAAATTTTATTTAAAAAATTATTTATTTGAAGTTCGCGCTTAACTAAACGTGGATATTGCTAATATAAATATATTTTATATATAATTAGTGTTTAAAATAATTATGCTTTTAAATAATCTTAATAAATTTAGAAAAAAACAGAACTAATCTATTTATTTTTGTGTTGTAAATCACTATTACGTCAAAATTAATAGCTATTTATGCACCAAGAGGGTTATTACGATGACGGAGGGTAACTTGTTGCAGTCCGAGGACCCCAATGAATCTAGTAACGCTAGTAATTTATACAAAATTTTATTTTCAATTTATATGAAATAAAAACTAAAAATGAACAATTACTTTAGTTTATATAACAAGTACATCAAGTAGTTTATAACGATAAATAGCTTGACGTTTAAATATTTACTTGTTAAATTGATTTTACAATTACAATTAATATGCAAGTACTATTCAAATATGCTGAAAAAAAATCCAAAAAAATAGAAAATTTGTTAGTATCTAAATCTAAACAAGAATATAAAAAAAATAGTTTTGTAAGTAGTAGTTTAATTTTTTTTGCAATGAACAGTTTTTATACTTAAGTATAAAAAAATCATACAGAATTATATATACAACTGTTTTTGTTACATATCCTAAGAAAACAGCAGCAAGTTTACAAAATGTAAAAAAAATTAAAATAATTTTTGTTAATGAAAATCGTTTAAAATCAAATCAAAATTTCACAAGATAACTTAACGCTTAGTTTGCAAACAATTGACAGCTGTCTTTTTACACTCAGCAATGTCAAGAAAAATCAAACCAAACTTTGATACAAAATAAGTATACAATTTGCGATTAAACATTTATTGACACAATTTTATTTTAAATGAACGAAACTGTTATTTTGTCTACGGTTAAACAATATCTGTACGATTAGTCATCTTTTCTTATAAACAAAATTATGTTGGCTAAAGATCACAAAGCAGTACTTCAAAATTCGAACAGATGGTATAATTAGCAAAAAACAAAAAAAAAACAGTTCACAAATTAGCATATTGAAACGTCCAAAAAATATTTAATAAACTTTGACATGACTGTACTTATCAAAAAATTAAAAAATTAATACACAATAATACTGAGTACATGTACTTTTGGAGTGGTGTAAAAAAATTGTGTAGTTATAGTAGGTAAAAAACTAAGTTATAAAACACTGGAGTCTACTAAACAAAAAAAAAATTACCAATTAGTCTCTCACAAATACAAAAAAACGAAAATTTTTTTGACCAATTAGACGAAACAAAATCATTTCACAAACAAAAATTATATATACAGTTATAAATGCCGTAAGACACGATTATGTTAGTAACTATACGTATTAAAGTTAGCACAAAAATAAAAAAAAAATAAAAATAAAATTGTTGTACAAAATATGAATAAACTAAAACTAAAAAACAGCATTAAATTGCCAAAAAATAAAAAAATTACATAACAAAAACCAAATAAATGTGTAATTTAAATATTTCATTACAAATACTGTAAGTAAACATTAAAACTAAAACAAACGCAAAAAATGGAATCGAAATTGTGTCCAAATAAGTTCAATGATAAAATGATTTAAGTTAAGAAAAGCTTAAAACACAATAAACAAAAAAACTGAAAAATTTACAAAAAACCGTTATCTATTTGAAGAATAAACGACATGGTTTTCAAATCTAGAATTGCAATAGTTTATCTATGTAACAAGCATTAAAAGTGAAGCATAGCCTAACGAACGTTAATACTTCACAAGGCCGCATGTTGGGCACTCCCTGGAAGTGAATTATGAGACTTTCGACAAGAGTAACATACATTGTTTTTTGTCCTGCCCTTTGTAAAATTTTAAAAATATTTAAACAAAAAAAAACAGTCAAAACATCACAAATTTAATGTTGGTAACTTGAAGCACGTAGTTTCATGTAGATTTCGATTTATTACTTTGCCGCTATAGAGGTTTTTTATCATAAAAATTAAGTTAAGAAAGCAACAAAGTGATAGCTTGTTAAATTATGTCAATCTCCAAATCTGAATCTGTAAAAAAACAGTTTGAAACTACAAACAAAAATAATGATAAAAATTTTATTGTTTTTAAAAAAAAACTTATGAAGTAGAGTACGTAAATACTAATGGCTATGTTCCTATAACTTTCAGTGTTTACAAATGGTTATCGCGCTTCTGGATGTCTTTTTGTTTAAGGTTATAAAAGTTTATCTTGTGAAAAGATAATTTTTATAACCCATCAATGAATATGATTTTTTAGATATAAAATCAATTTTTGATATAGCCAAAAGTAAAACATTTTTTACTGTACCAGTAGATGTAAGAAACGTTCACAAAACAAATCTTTTTTTTAAATGCACATCCCACTATAGCCGAAAAGACAACCTTAGTGTTGCATATTTATCACTAAACTTGAGTAAGGTAAAAATCCAAAAATTATCTTTAAAAATATAAAACTGAACAGCATGCTTTGTTGCAGACGCAGCTAACCCTAAAGTAAGATATTATTTTTACAAAAAGTATTTTGTACAAAACTTTAGATCTTCTTTTAACCAACTAAAATCAATGACTTAGTCACAATGTGATACGTTAAAAAAATAAAACCCGCTAATAAAGAAATGCATTTGTATTTATGTGACTAAACCAGAACCGTTTTAAAAATATTTAAACGCAAAGACCTAGTTGGCTTGCAAAAAATCTTTTGATAAAAACTCTTACATTTGATTTTTAACAAAAATATGATTGTTCCAGGTACTAAACGGTGACGTATTTTATAAAATACATTCATGGTTGTACAATTTTTACAAAATATTTTTATGCTTGCGATAGGACAGTAAGAACCAAGAAGAATAAAACAAAGCTTTTTACATCACTTTTTTAACCTTCCGATTACCATTGGGGTCTTTTTTGACCACAGACGTGTTGTTTTTCTTGTCTTTTCTTAAGTTTTTTTTACAATTGTCCAAATATTTTTTTAGCTGAGTTTCATTCAACAATGTTTAATAATATATAACAAATTTTTCAATTGTTATTTGTTTTGCGACGTAAAAAAAATATTGTCGTTGGGGTCTTCTTTGAGGTCGTTGTAAGATATGTCTAAGAGCAAATGACAAAAAATGTTCGGAAACATGTGAAAAGTGCAAACTCTTTGTATGTAAACAACATTGCCAGAAAAAAACTACAATAATATGTAATAGTTGTTGCCCTCACTAATTTATGTTTACATTTTATTTTTATATTTTTATTAGTTTATATAAAATCTAATGTTAATTTAAAATACTAATAAAAGTTACCATTACAAATTAATCGGTTTTTCTTTACAAAATAAGAAAAAAAACTTGGGGTCAAATCTGACCCCGCTTGGTAATCGGCGCCTCAAAAGTTGCTTCGTAATCCGAACGTTAATAATATATTGTTTAGATCAGTAGTCAGAAATGTCTATCTGTAGTTTCTATATCAAAAATTATGTGTTAATTCAATTTTAATTCACTATAGTAAAACTTGAAAAATTTGTTTGTGTTACACAAGAATTTTCTGAACCAAGCCGTAGTTTTTCCAACAAGAGCTCTAGTTCACAAAGATTAAAAAAAAAACAAGCATATAGTCAAATTTATTTACCCGAAAATCATGAGTAAAGAAGTTTTAAAATAATAAAAACTTTTCAGAACATGTTATAAACTGCAAGAGTCACTTCTTATTCAAAATTCGCAAAACACTCTCCACAAACAAAGTTAAGTTTATGGTATCAAAAAAAGTGTCAAATATAGTCAGTGAAACTGTTAAAATGCGATTCAAGTTTAAAAACTTTGAGAAAAATTGAAAACATTTTACACTAAAAAAACGTATTATAAAACTACAAAAACTTAAGTATGTAGTAATATGGAATCCCATAACAACATTGAAGAAACACAACGTCAAGCAGACGCATCAAAAGTAAAAAACGTAGATTTCGATTATTTTGAATTAGGTACCTCAGCATAACAAGACGATTTTAAGTTTTATTTGTGGCTAAAATACTTGTTGCCGATTTGTTATGTTAAAGAACCTTAGTATTGTTTCTCTTACTGTATGAATTTTGCCTAGTCGTAAATGTCATGTACAAGTTGGGCTTTGCCGGTTATCATTTGCCGTTTCTAACGTTAAGGTAATGGCACGTGTGCTAACGTCATGCCCCGTGATATATATTTTAAGTATCTTGAAACATCCTTGTTAGTAATGCGTAAATCATTTACGATTTTGATGTGTTACATGTGATTTGCTGGGGGTAAGAAGAAATTTCCATTTTACGGTGCTATTTAGTTTTTGTTTAATTATGGCAGCAAGTTTCCTCACTTCCACGTATCTATTATATCTGCAAATTGCTGTTACTATTACCCAATTAATTCTTTCTTTGGGTAGTATAATTAAGACGTGCTTAGATGCCAGAAGTAAATATCTAAATTTGAATGGGTGTTTAGAGTCAGATAATGTATACACATTTTTAGATAGGCAATTACTCTCTAAGACTCGGTAGTACACCTGCAACTTATCAATTAAAAGGTTGGTGTATTATTTATATGGGACATTCCACCAAATAAGTTCATTTTTACTGGGCGACCCTCGCGGATTATTTTCAAAATTTGTGAATGTGTTCTCTATGATAAAAAAAAATCCTTAAAAGTTTCAGCCCTTAATCTATAGCGGTTCTGAAGTTATAATTTTTTGAAATTTTGAAAAAAAAATTTTTAAACTTTTTTATTAATTTTTCTGATGTGGAAAACATTTTTACAAAAATTTGAAAAACATAGTATTTTGTGGGGAAAATTCTCAGCTTTTGAATGAAAATATCTATTTTTTTATAAACACATCATAAGACTCTTAAAAATCGAATTAAAGTGGAAAAATTGATTTTTTTTGGTGTGCGGCCTAAAATTCATTCAATTTGACTTTTTTTTCTGAAAGCTGAGAATTTTTTACACAAAATATATCGTTTTGGCGATGTGCATATTTTTTGTTACGTCACAAACTACTGCGATATATGCATGCTTCACGTTAACTTATGCAGATTTTCTTATGTAATTACCCATTAGAATTATCACCGGTGCGCTTTAATTTTAACTGCGTAATTATTTTAGGTTTGTATTGATTTGATTCTCCTTCTTTGTATTCACCAAATTATATTTATTAACTTCAATTAACAACTCATCTCTTATGAGCGTGAAATGTTGCTTAATTTTAAGAATGGTTGTATTTTTACTTGCGTCTAATAATGTATTGTGTACTTTGCTTCTTTTTATGTTGTCGTTGCAAAAAATATACTTGGTAAAAACGGGCATCTGTACTACTTGACACTTCAAAGACCAGGTTAGCAAATAAGTTAGAATGTTTTCTTTATGTTAACAGTTTATGTTCAAGTTATTTTCCGTATAATGTGTAGGTTTAATAATAAAAAAATTGAAAATTGTAAGTCATCAAATTTTGTGAATAATAATAAGCAAAAATTAAACGTCCTTGTTATTAATATTGTTAACGTTTATAAAACATAAAACGCGTGAAACATAAATAATTAGATGATCTTTTACCTTCTGTAAAATTTTCAATCATAAAATTATATTTAAACTCATAAATTAAAAAAAAATATCTGAGAATTTAAGCATATTTCATTAATTTGTCATTACTTCTACCAACTAAAAGTATATATAAAAAAATAAATTAAAGAAGAAACAAAAAGTTCTAACATTATTATTTACACGATTATTATAAACTAATTTTTAATAAACTAAAACACAAATCAAACCAACAGTAATAAAATATATAAACAATGGTATTTTGTTTAATTTTTCGAAAAATAATGTAATTTTCACTGATCTCTTAGTAATTTTGCAAAAAGCAACACAAAATAGTAGATTGCATACCGAGGCGGAAAGTATTCCATTTCTGTCGAGAGAACTATAGCTTACCGAGAGGCATAGCCTCGAGGTGAACTAGTTCTCGAGACAAATGGAACACTTTTGCCAAGGTTTGTATACAATTTTATTCACAATCAGCCATTAAATAAAATAAATAACATAAAACTAATAAAAAATGAATGAAAACCTACTTCCAAAATATTATCGTTTATTTCGGTAAAAAATTAAAACGTAGTAGGCACACTTCACAATTGACATATACGTATTTAATTTATGATTGTCATTTTATCAAATTAGTTCAAACATAACACACACGAATTACAGGTTCGGAAAGTGTACATTACTGACCGCGAGGTTTCATTACATACTCGTTTTTTTTTAACCATGGAAGCCGCTCACTTACCAACCTTTAAGAGGTTTGGGAAACTGTACGTTACTAACTGAGTGTGAATAAAATAATGTACGTTACTCTCGTCGAAAATTTCATAGCATAACTCACATTAACGTTCGTTTTGCTATGCTTTATTTTTGACGCTTGTTATGTCAATTACTATTACACAATAACAACCACAGGTCCACCCGCTATCGTAAAGGCTACAAGGTTGGCACCTGAAAAATTAGCACCAGTTTAATTAGTTCAAACAGTTTATGTACAGGTTATATTCCGTATAATGCGCACGTTTGGAAATAGAAAAATTAAAAAAATTGTAATGGATCAAATTTTGTGAATAATAATAAGCAAAAATTAAACGTCCTTGTTATTAATATTGTTTGGGCTTATAAAACATAAAATGCGTAAAACATAAATAATTATATGATCTTTTACTTTCTGTAAAATTTATAATCATAAAATTATATTTAAAGGTGTTCCGTACTAAAAACAAATTTCTACGCCTTGATGAAATTTAAACAGCAACCCACATTACACTAAAATGGCATAAGTACAACTCAAATCACCAAGTAGTTCACAAACAATTGATTTTGTAAACAAAAGAAATACCTTAACAATATAAAATAAGGTTAGCCTACGATAATATTTTGAAGTCAGTCTTATTTATTTAGAATAAAGTAATGTTGGTTGTCTAACTTGAAATATTTCAACCGTCAGGGCAACTTTTAGCTGAAAGTTTTTTAAAGAGATTTTGCTATCAATATGATAACTATAGAAAATTATCTCAACATATTTTCATAACTAAAGTGAATATAATTTGTCCCATAGATAAAAATGTGCAAAAATGTTTTCACTTTTGTAGTTATGTGAGCATAACGTAGCTGTATAGTCTGTCACAAAATAATTTATTTAACATTAATTTATCTAAATTACTTATTTTTTGATCTATAGAGCCATTTATAAAACCCTTATGTATAAACTCAAATGTCGAAAAAACTGATAACGTCTTTTTTAAACACAGTTTTATCTATAGAAAAAGTGCAAAAATTGCAATTGTACTGTCGACGTTCAGAGACCCCTTAACCCTATAAATTAAAAAAAAAATTGAGAATTTAAGCAAATTTCATTATTTTGTCATTACTTCTACTAACAAAAAATATATATAAAAAAATAAATTAAAGAAGAAACAAAAAGTTCTAATATTAGTTTTTACACGATTATTATAAATACGATTATTACAAACTAATTTTTAATAAACTAAAACACAAATCAAACCAGCACTAATAAAATGTATAAATAATGGTATTTAAGAAAAACAACTTACGAGTAATGTATATATGACTGTCGCTAAAAATTTATAAACACTGCTTGCAGATAAGATTAACTTTTATTTATCTACACTATTTATTTGCAACTTATTTTTAAAAATCCTTTTTAATACTTTACACTAGAAGAAGAACAACTTCTTTCACATACTTTTTGAGTTCTCACTTTGTTTAGCACTAGAACATTCTGTTTTTTTTATTTTAAAGATCTCAAATAATCTAGAAGCTTTGAGACAGGAAACTAAACGCGGCACCGATAAAAAGGTTCGTGGCAATAACAGCAGCCTTTTCAATTTTGCCATCTTTCGTATAGAAGTAGTAGTCAATGAACGTTATCTGACTCAATGTCACGAACATTCACGCAGTAAATTACATCTAATAGCGACAACTGGAATACGAGCATATTTAAAAGAAAAATCAGTTGATGCATCGCTTAAAAAAAATGTGACGCAGAACAGAAGAGATGGAAAGAAGTTCTTTCGTTTCGCAACTTGATCTTCTCCGAACAATTACATCATACATACATAAATAAATAAATACTGTGGTGTATACTTAACTTTTATAAAATTTTTTTCAAGATATCATCCCCAATTATAGCAGCACTTGGAAACTAAAATGAAAATAAAATATGTCAGTACTACAATAATGGATGAACAAAGTGGACTACTTGCAATTACCACCAGAAATATCTTGTTAGAGGAGATACAAAAAGCTGTTTTTTGGACGGTTATTGTTGACAGTACTACTGACATATTAAGAACAGACTAAGGTCGGGTTTTACAACGCTGGTATAAATGTCGGATAAGTTATCTCAGTTAAATTTTAAAATGCTGCTATATTATTGGTTGTTGGTTTTATGTTTACCAATAAGATGGCAGTATTTTAAAATTATACTAAGTATTACATAACTGAGGTTTATACCATGTTTGTAGAATAGGCACTAAGTAGCTTTACTTATTTGTTATGCCCATTTGGATAATTTAAATAATACTGTTGCAATAAAAGAGGTATTCTTGGAATTTTTAAATTTGGAAAAACATGATGCTCCGGGATACGTGTCGTTGTTATTAAATACATTCAAACGTCACAATCTAAATACGGATAATATTAAGGATTATCGAATGTTTTCGGAACTGGAAAAGGAAGACAATAAAGATGAAAACAAAATCCTGCCAGGAGAAGAACGAATATACGCGCTCAACAGCTTATCCAATACCAAATGGCCAGCAAGAGCAAAAGCGACAAGTGCTTTATTACAAAATTTTATATTAGCGATTGCATGTTTAGAAACAATTATAAATATAAAACACGACCATGAAGAAGTGCAGGTATTTTGAATATCTTCAAATTTGACTTTTTGATTACTTTAATTTTTTGGAACAATGCTCTTCAAGCTGTTGATACTACATCAAAGATGATACTAAAAATAGATATCGATTTATTTCAAATCGTTTTGTACATGTAAAAATGTAACAATAAAATTGCGTCATTATGAACTGATACTTATTTGAACTTTTTGAACACTTTAAGTCAAAGTGAATTCAATGGGATCCAAACGAAGAGAAAATGCATCTGAAACGGGATAAAATTCAAAAAATAAAAAAGTTTCACGATGAAGCCGGAAGAGACGTACCTATTACAGATCCTAAAATAAAATTTAAAGTTAATGTTATTAACGTCACACTGGATGCAATGTTCAACGAAATGACCGATAGGATTAAAGATTTAAAAGAGGTTACGGAATTATTCGGTGTTTTAAATCCAATTTATTTAAAAGAAAGTGCAAGGAAAGTCTTAGAAAAAAATTGTGCAATATTAAGTAAAAGTCAATAGAAGAAATGTTACAATTTTATGACTTGTACTTTTCAAGTGCAGCTCCTTGTTTTGATAAGGGTGTATTGAGCTATTTGGAATAAAAAAATTGTAGATATTTTTCCTAACATAGAATTAGTTTTTCGAATGTTTATAACCCTTCTTATAAGAATTTCAAGTGCTCAGAGATCTTTTAGCGTATTGCGCAGACCCAAAACTCACTTAAAGAGCACATTGACACACGTTAGGACATCTGATTTGACGTTACTTGCTATAGAAAAAGATACTCTAAATAATTTAAGTATAAAAGAAATTGTAAAAAAATTGTGTCAGCTAAAGTTATACGAGGGGTTCGTTTGTAAAAAAAAGAAAAATGTATTTTTAGTTAATTTGGTATGGTTTGCTGAATTTTCTCTATGGGCTCCCTTCATTTTCTCCTTCTTTCTTTCTCATTTAATAAATAATTTTTGGGAGCAGGGTTGTCACCCGTCCTTTAATAATCATTATTGCACATGACTTTTTATTGTCCTCCTCCTTTGATCAAAGTTTAGCTAATTCCCGTTGGCCACGCCCTCTTTCTAAAAAAATTTTTGCCAGTGGCGGGCATGTACTACTCGTTTTGCTCGCCATCTTGCGGGCCCCTACGGGGCTTGCCCAGAACTCCTAAATAGCGTAAAAACGCGCCTGATTTTTTTTGAGATCTCATAATGCCTACCATACATTTTTGTATAACGGCTTTGCCCGTGAGTATTTTTTAATAACTAGATGATAAACCCATTGTCGGACATCGCGTAGTTTTAAAACTTTGTCGACCGCAGATTGTTGTTTTTGTAGCTTTTTTAACCTATCGCAATTCTTCTGGACATGTCAAGGTCTGCACTCGCAATAGCGTAATATTTTTGCACTTTAGCTTTTCTAAAACCCCGCGCATGCTTATGAACTTATCAAAGTCTAATCCATTGCATTAATTTCTGGTTTTGGTTGTATACGGTATACTACGACGTCATTTATATGCTGCAGAACTACATAAGGGCCTTCTCTTTGCTTCTGCAGCTTCAGTGACAAATCATGTTTTCTTAGGAGATTTGGCCTGTATTTTTGATTGGTATGTCATTAGGAATAGATGCAGGTACTAGTTTTATTCTTTTTAAAGTTCAGACATTATTTTTGCTAAGTACTTTTACGTTGTTTGATCCATCCATTCAACCATACATCAGAGTGAAAGTGGAAAAGCGAAGTTTAAGTTTTCCTCATTCCCAACAGTCGCAAAATTGCGTGAAATAAAACAAATTAAAAATTCCAGTCTTGGTCGGAACGTAAATCCGAAAGAACTCCGAACCTTCAGAAAAAGTTTTACCAAAACGCCGGTGCTGCAGCCGCATGCTGATTTGGTGTAGCTTAAGCGTCCCTCCGTTTCGTCAAGTAATCTATTGTCATCAAGACGTATTTATTTCCTACATCGGATTCTATAAACGGCCCTGCGACTACAATCTCAACTCTCTTTAAAGAGTTCTCCGCGTTATTTTGTTTCATCGGTGCTTTGCGTTTTTATTTAGTAGAACATTTTACTATTTTGTGACGTCCTTTTTGCAATTTACTTAATAAAATTTTTTTCGTAGTTTTTTTAGTGTCTTCTTTTCGTTAAAGTGTCTTCCAGATGTACCATCGTGCACTAACATTGGGTTTTTTGGCACTATCAACCGCAGTTTGTTCTCCGTGCCATAGACACTCTCTAGGAATATCTTAACTTGACTTAATTCTGTAAACTTTGTTTATAATAAAAATATGATAAGCACCTTTTAGGTGATTTTCTGGTTGTAACTAAAGATAATTCAGTTTAAAATAAATTGTATTAGTTAAAAATTAGAATGATAATTATTAGTATAATTAAAAAATTGTATTTTGATCATTGACAAATTATTTCAAATTATAATTTGAGTGCAATATTAATCTAAATATCTGTCAATATAAAAGATTCTATTCCGTAACAATTTATTTAAACATAAATATAGTAATATATATATAAGATATATTTTTATTTTATAGTTTTACAATACAAGTAAAGACTTTAAAGATAGAATTTTTTTAAACGGGACGTTGTATAAATTTTAAGTGTCGTAATAATAAATTTTCTTTTTCCGGAAAACGCGGTTGGTACGTTAATTTTATACGATAATTTATACTGCACAAAAATGTATTCACGTTTTTATGTTTTTGTGATATTTGATTTATTAATTAGTGGTATGCAAGAAAAACTGTTTTAAAAAAGTTACAGTTACAGTAAGAATAATGAATAACGAATTGCATACTTTCAAATACATTTTTAGTTAAAAACATTGTAACGTATTTTTAAAAAAAAATTTAATCAGTACATTTATTAATTAAATTAGTAAAAAAAAATTATAATTATAATGTTTTTATTAATTAAGATGTTTCAATTAAGGTAAACGATCTTTTTATAATTAAATTTTAAGTTACATGCAGTACGCCGCAGTTGCTTCAAATCTCGTTTCATTTAAATGTTTAATTTAAAATTAGTACAATTGTTTGAAATACATCTCATAGAACAAATTTAATTTTTATTAAATGAGTTACATTTATAAAATGTATTTAATACAATTATTAATTCAAATAAAATTTGAGTTATTAATACATTTTCGGAATGACTGCAGAATCGATTGCTATCTAACAAAAAATAAACAGTAATTGTTACTAATAGTTTTAAAATTAACGTTACAAGTACATCATAGAACACCAAAAGTTTAGTTATTTGTATTATTGATCAATTTCGACTTTAGCACTATTGGAAAACAAGTAACTTAACACATATACTACATCATTTATTATATTCTAAACCAACCACAATTGGACATTACCTTTAGATACCAAATACAACCGCGGTTGAGTTAGAAACTATGTTCCCAAACTAATTATTCACAATCTTTGTTAAACTAGTTTGCTTGCTTTGTAAACTTTTGTAAATTAAATAAAATATTTAATTCTATAATATTAAAAAGAATAAATTTTTCGACTACTAACATTTTGTATTTAATGACATATTTACTACTATAGTTTAGTTTGAAAATTAAATTTTGATCAATACTGTGTATAAATTGACAATAAGAATATAAATTACTTTATTGTTACAAAAGTCCTAATTTTATAATATATAATAATAACATTTTAGTTTTAACAACTCTGTTTAACATATTTAGAATCTTTATGTTTTATTTTGCTTTTTAAAATTAATTAATCCCAAAATTGTTCAATTGGTTACGCGTCCAGATTTAGAGATCAAATATTCTATAAAAATTATAGAAACAAATGTGTTTTATTTTCAACGTGAACCGGCCGTACAGGAGTATTCTTTGCCATTTGGATTGCGCTTACTGTACATTTAGTTTCATTATACAATATAGTATATAGTATCGTTTCTGTTTTTTTTTTCTGTTATCTATTACTACGTTAGAGTAAGGGTATAGAAAAATAGTACATTTTTATTTGGCTTGGGTTGCTAATTAGTCATAATACATTTGTCAACTGCTAAAACAGTCGTTAATATAGTTCAACGCTTTATTTGTTCAAATAATTTGAAATTTTCTTTCTGGAACGATTTCTTACTTACGCAGTATTTTTTTGGCAATTGTTTTGCCAAAGACAAGCTTGTGAAAAAATAGTCAAAAGTAACATTCCTGCCTTTATTCAAATACAATTTCATTGATTCGAAAGAAGCGGGCTCAGTAAGACGTTGATTTGTATGCTGCACGTCATTGTTCCTTAGATAAGTAAATTCATTTACTACATTTGGAACTTGAAGCAACATCTAGCCAAAGCTTTATAACAAATTTATCTGGTTTGTGAGTCATGTATTGAGATCTTGTTTTTGATGGCAAAAACAGTTCATCAATGGTAATATTTTTTCTAAGCGTGTTGCAGCTAAACAGAATTCGAATTTTTCACGCAAGATTGTTTTACTAAAAAAAAAAAGTTTTCAGACCTTTGACCATAAGCTATCGACTTCAAAAAGCACAACGACAATATGCCTCACAACGTAATGACAATAAAAGTTTTTAAATTCCGAAATGAATTTAAACCATCTTAACGACGAATTTTTCCCATTGATGGATCGGGAGGAGAAGTGCATTTCTTTGGCCACCCAGGTCCTTATATGTCTAGATTTTTTTTCTGAAGACTTGTAAAATATATAGTCAACCAAGATCCTCCTACTATGCACGAGAACATGATTTTAAGAATACAGAACGCTATACGGTCTATTCTAAGGATAGAACTAAAAGCTGCTACATTGTCAACCAGAACAAAAATCAATCAGTGCATTCTAAACAATAGGAGTCAATTTAAACACCTTCGCGATTGATGCTTTACATAAACATTTTTAGATATTTTGTGTCATATCTCCCGTTCCTCCAATAACAGAGAGTTTAAATTTTTTATGATAGATTTGCTAATTCACGTACTTTACAACTATACTAAGTTCACTATTCCTTTTTATTTAGTTTTTCAAAGAAAATTACAAAAGTCTGCAAGTCTTCACTACAAAGCGTCACCAATTTAACAAAAAAAAATACAAGAAACGCTCCATATGGTGATTCTAATGTAGAATCTTCCGTACTATACGACAATTACGAATTATTTGAAATAAAACATTTCTAATCAACAATACGTTCATTTTTGTCTCTAAAGGTTGTCTTCGCCTAACACTTTAGCATGGAGATCTAGAAATTTTGTAATAGACAATTTTATTGTTGAATTAGATAAGCTTTTGAACTAAGTAGGTTAATGAATATCTTTACATTTGAAATCATTAAGAAAATTACAATTTTTTGTAATCATCCCCTGATTGCAACTCCTTATATGTGATTTAGTTTATGAAATTTTTTCCAGTATTGCTAGACCAAATAGTTTACGAGATAAATTTGAAAGCCGCGTTTAAGGACTCGTCCTATACAACTGTTCAAAAAAATGCGTTTAATTACTCACAGTATGTAAGGTGTTATACGATAGTTAGTATGGACAAAAACGTAGTGTCAGATTTGGTGACGATGACTTAAAAAGAACTATGTTGGCATAAGCTAATGAAGCAGACGAGAAGTCATCCGGTAAAAACAAAATGGAATCAGAAAATTATGCAGACGTACAATAACATAATATTATTTGTAGTTTTCCTGGCTTGACAAGAAAGCACATAAGTTCTACACTTAGCGAAAGTTTGCAGTTGTTTTTGACTTATCTCATACAAAAAACGCGTGCTTTACTTAGTTTATTTGTTGAAACAGGAGTAGAATGAAGCTGGGACGTTTCTATTTTCTTAACAAGTTTTCCAATTTCACATATCGAGCAACTAGGCCAGTTCCAATAAGCTTGTGCTTATTCACACAGACAATTAATTTGGTATATCACAAAACATATTTTAACAACGCTGGAAACTGCGCAATACACAAAAACATTACAAAACAGTAAGGTACATTACAAGTATGCAAGAACTATAAAGCATATTTATAAAAAAGACTATAATAACTGTCCAACTTGACAACAACAGCAATATCCAATTATCTATAAAAGGAAAAGTTTGCCATAATGACTCACACCATTTACAACAGCACTGAAAAATGTTTTCAAACGACTACAATGTATAAACTAAAGCATCAAAGTAAATGGAATGCCACTAAACCATCTTAGTTTTGCTTATAAAATTATAGTAATTTCTGGAAATAAAGAAGAACTAGGAAGTAATCTAAAATAAACTATGCCAAAGACCAAAACGTATAGGGCTAAAAATAAATAAAAACGAAACAAAAGTAATGACAATATAAAAGAAACTGGTGTGGTCACCACACGATTTTTCTATAAAGATTGAATAAAGAATGTCTACATATTTTTTTAAGGTTATGTTGTCATAAAACCATTTCGAAGTGATATGTACACTTTTGTATTAATTTCCTGCTGATGATACTGATGAGGTATCGTATTGGTAACACAATTTTCCGTTCTGAATAGTTTCGTGGTTGTCGTTATTACACAAGCTCAGCTTTTGTCACACGTCGCAGTGAACATCTTAGGAGCCCGTAACAGACTGATTTATTGCGCCATGAGTTTTCGCTTTTATAGATCTGTCTTTGATCGGTAAAACAAGTTTACAAATATCCGATAAGAAAAAATTAGAATCTCGGTTAATATAAAAAGGATTTTTAATTCAATAGATTCTCTAATTTTTTGCTGATAGTAATTAAAAACATGCACCAAAATTTTAGTGTTTTTAAACATAATTTGATGACCCGTTTCTAGTACGTGTTGCGCCACCGCTGACTTTGAAAATTGTTTAAGATGACTGCATTTTTGATGAATTCTTACGTTTTTACCCGTTTTTTCTATGGACGCATGACCACAAGAGTAAGATATGCTATAAACGCCGTCAGATTTAAAACTTGATCCAATTAAGGAAGAGTAAGAAACTGATTAACAATATTTAGACATTTTTCCTATATGGTCAGTGGTACCTTTGACATATGGTAGATGAGCGAAAGACACTGGAGGCATAGATTTTGCTGTTACTTTTGGTTTGACAGATGTAAACTTTGTAATAAACCACTTAATACTTTTTCTATTGTAATTGTTTACGACTAACATCTTGGTTAGATGATTCAACTCGTTTTGAAGATTTTGAGGTTGAATTAAAGAAACAGTTCTGTTCACTAAAGGATTTACTACTGATAATATCTGAGAAGAGTGATGGTTACGGTAAGTTGTAAATTATTTTCCTCCTTAATTAGACTTAACACAATTTTTTTAGAGTTTTTATATGAGGAGTGGCATCAAAACACTGTGTGCGCACTTCTTCAGGCCTATTTATGTATTTAGAAAAGTGGTGTGTATGTTTAACCTTATGATGCATGAACTATTTTTCCTACATTTATACATAAGGTGAGTGTTTGAGACTTATAACAGAAAAAATAATGTGTTTAATAGTTTAAAGAAAAAATAATTATTTATATTCACTTACAATTAATACATTTCATAAGACTATGTTTCTTACATATATTTTTCTTGCATTGGCTACAAATCATTTTACTCATTCTGCCTAGTTTAGAAGGACATACGTAACAACGTCGTTTTTTGCGGGTGGTTCATTAGTTTCGATTTCTGGAGTAATTTGAATAAAAATGTTTATGCATTCTAGTGTATCTTTGCGTAAATATGAGTTGTGTGAACGTTTTTCTATATAGGGTGTCACTAATTCCTTACATAACTGCTTCAAAAAAAATCTTCTTCGATGACTGTTCCCATTTTCAAATTGTTGATGTTCTTGGATATATAAAAAAAATGCATTTAGGGCAGCAATGTCTAGAATGTTAGAAAATACTGCAAAGGGCCACCGTCTTGTTTGTCGTTTGCATGAATAATTTTCTATCATTTGGTCCATGTGATCCACACTTCCTTTAGTTTTATTATAGAATTCTATAATTTCAGGCTTTTTCTTTGCAGAATTTTCATTTATCATACCGTCTTGGTGCATGGTACTTAGGAGAATAACTGTTTGTTTTTTTTCGGAACATAACTTACTAAAGTTAGGTTTTCATTAAATCCAAACATTGTAGAATGAACTGATCAATCCTTAGATGCCTGGAATTGTGGAGGAATTTCTCTTTTGTTTTGACGAATTGTGCCCACGACTGTTAAACGTATTTTGAGCAGGTCTTGAAACAACTCTACACTGGTGAAAAAATTATCACATGTCAAATTGCGAGACGTATTTTTGACAGAATTTGTAAGTGTAGATACTATAGTTTTTCCTAAAATCTTTTGTGTTTCTTCGCCAGGTTGTTTGCCAATATAAATTAATGCATCAATATCATACCCAGTTTCACTTTCACACATCCAAAAAAATTTAATGCTGTATTTCGCAGACTATCTGGTCATATATTGAATAAATCCACACCGTCCCCGGAATCCTAATAACTGTTCATCAATTATCACATTTACCTTGGAGATCAAAGATTTTCTACACTGTGCCAGAAAAAGTTTCTATATATATCTCACTGGTGCAAGCTTATCTATTTCTAGACGTGCTCTGCGAGTTGTTTTGTCGTCATATCTAATAAACCGCCGTAATTTTTCAAACCTATTCACCGACATTGTTGCTTTATACATGGGATTGGAACATTTATCCAAGAATAATTCTCGTATTGGAGTATCCCACCGCTTCTCAACGCCAGCCAACAATAACAAACCAAAAACGCATTTAGCTCCATTGTGTCAGTGTTTAACTAAGTTTTACCTTTTGCAGTGCATTGACGCTTTGCCTCTTTGTTAGTGCACATAACTATTTCTTGAACCATAATTTGAGTTACAAATGGATTCCAAGTATCGATGATTGAAAAATTTGATTCCGTTGTCTTGGACCTGAAGTAAAACGCACAATGTTGTGACACAGTGTTTTTGTCTAAATTGATGCATTAGATTGCCATTTGAAACCATTCTTTCCAACCATCACTGTTTCATGTTGAACATCTTCGTTGATTGGCAATAAATATGGTTCAGAAATTTCGTCTTCATTATCAGACGAGCTAGGTTCAGTATCAAGTTCCTCAGTAATGAAATCCTCATTATCTTCTAAGTCGTGTTCGTTACTAGAAACCTATGATTCATGCTTATTATACCACTCCATAACTGTTTGCGCAAAATCAGGATCAGAGAACTTAACTGATCTTCTTCTGGAACTTGATGCCATATCACAACAACGCACTAAAAGAGAAAAAACAGAATAAATGTATTGTTTTTTTCACCCGCATTTATTATATATAGATATTATTTGCTCAATCCTGACAAATACCTACAGTTAGTTTATCTTAGGCATAAAAAAATAATTACATAATAATAGAGAATAAACTTACCTGGCAAATAACAAGAGCAAACTTCGTAAAACAGATAGGCAGTAAGAATGTGTTTTTAATTTTATTCGAAAAAGAAATTCAATAACTAAAACCACGTGCAAGTAGTCACAGGTATTGTTCCTAAAACTAAAAACATTATACACATTTGTGTTATGCGCATGCAACGTTGCACTTCCATTGTAGTAAAAAAGACTGCAATAATACGTGTGTGTCTAAGAGACTCACCTTATGTATAGATGTGGTAGTGAACAAAATATATTTATAAAAAAAAATGTGTACATTTTGTTTACTATTAGTACATACGAGATCATATAAGAATCTTTAAGTTAGGCATTTTAAAGCGAAATTAATTTATGTAATGCCGTTTTCTTATAACATAATTTTCAAAGAGCAGTGAGTCCCGGAGACTCACCTTATGCATTCTACGGTTAAGTCGTGTTTCTTGAAACCGTGTCTGATAAGAGCGCACCACAGTATTCAAATTTCTATTTCTCCTAGTAGCAATTTTTGTTAATAATAAACCAGCTTCTCTTAGACTCGCTATTTGCTCCTCTCAAATTTGCTCAGTTCATATAAACAGATTAAAAAATTAGTTAAAAATATACATCAAAAGTTTACTTTAATTGATAAAGTCAATTGTCACCTATTGTGTTTTAAAGAAAAAAATGTCACAACACAAAAACGAACGTAGTAATATGACTGGCAAACTAATCGTTTTTTGTTTCAAACAAAAGAAACAAAATATTATTAAAATAAACAAATTATTACATCGAATTTTGACTTTTTATGTGATTTAGTATACATTAAACTTAAAATAAAGCAATACAAACACTAAAAATTAAAAATAAAAATTTTAAATTATTTACTAGTTATTTATTAAAAAATAAATAAATACTTCATTTAACTAAAATAATGTTAGTTTGTATTTGCTTTAACAAACTTGTAAAACTTGCAATGTTTAATTAATTACACTATTTTTATATAATTAATACCACATATACACAATACCTAAAATACAATAAAATAAACTGTCGAATACATATGAATTTTTTAAACCAAAAAAAAGTGTAGATCAAACATAAACATTATGTACATTAAACGTTTTTTCAAACCTTTATTTTATTAAAATTTTTAATTAAGAAAAAAATAAATATTACATTTTACTAGGAAGAAATAAATATGTGCCACTATTTATTAAGTGATAATTAAGATGTTTCTACGGTAAAATTAAAGCCACAAAAACTTGACGTAAAATATGAGATATATAATACATGAATATCGTATCACAAAAATAAATTTTTAATTAAAAAACTTTTTTCTCATTTTCTTTTATTAGTACGAAATATTCTTTCTCAGTTATTAAAATGCAAAATGTTGTAAATTTAATTTAATCAATGAAAAATTTAGATTAAGTTTACTTTATTTGAAGCTTAACTGTAAAAATCATTAAAAGAAATTATTTTTATTTTGGTTTATTGTTACTTTAGAATTTTTTTATATAAACAAATACAGTATTTTGTTTTTTGTTATCTTATTGCTGTATGGAATATGACAAAACAATAAATTTTTCACAAATATACTGACATTATGTTTCTAACCTATTTTATCGTTGGGATTTTGACAGCGTCACTTGTCAATAGATCATTGACTTTCCCTGTCATTAAATCCAATGACAACTTTTCTACCTTCCGTACTAATTTATAGTTTTCTATATTATCATACGTGGTATTTTTACCACCGGATGGCGTTCCAAAAACATTTTAAATATGACAAAACAAGATTTTTTAAATGCTAAGTTATCAAAATAACTTTGCATGTATAGTATATACATGTATGTATAAGTTTTTACTTTACCACTGTACAAAAAGACTCACATCAGTTTGTAATTCACGTATGTATTATGATATACATTCAAAAAAGCACGTTTTGGTAAATATTCATTAAAAAATATAAATATATTTATTAAAAATAACAAACTTTGTAATACAGTTAAGTCAAACATTTGTATATAAAACCTCATTTTAGAAATTTTATTAATTCAGAAAGTACATGTTGTCAGAAGAATTAGCAAATATTTAAAAGGCAAAAAATTTAATATAAAAAAAAAATAGTTTACTTTTATATAAAAAAAATGGTAAAACTAATACAAAACGTAATTGCAAATTTGATATAAAAAACATTGTAACAAACATAAACGCTTTGTAAATACACTCCAATGTCATATCTTTAAGAAAATCAGAAACGCTAAACCGCTAAGCAAGAACAATTACAACAATTAAGTAAGAATCATATAAAACTGCGAAGAAAATGCTTTTAGTTTAAGTTTGTTGAAGTCTGGTAAAAATTTACATTGGCAACATGTCTAGTAGCCAATAACAATTAATAATTTGAGGTTTCGTAATTTATTTGTCAGAATCAGTTTTAGAATCATAACGAATGTGTAAGAATTATATAATATGTTAAAAAAAAATGCACAAACAGAAATAGAAAAGTTATGATCATTTAATCTAAATAAAAATATGAAAAAATATCATTTTCAAAAATGTAATAAATTAATGAGTAAATTATGACAAAGTGAAAAATAATATTTATTTATCGAGTTTGTGCGTAAATTGAACGTTTTTCTTTCACAAAGAAAGGAACGTCAAATTTAGACAGGAACGAGTTCATTACATTTTATTGTTTGAGCAGAGACTACGAGGCCTCCAAAGTAACAGAATCTCTCAAAAATGGTTTGACATTTATGTGGATAAGTGCGCAAAAACTGTCAAAAATTAGAATGACTGTTGAGAAGAAGAAACTATTTTAACTGTCATAAATTTTAATTTTTCGTTTTTGTAAACTGCCTTTGACATACAGAGATAAACTTCAAACTATTTTAAAAGACTTTGAGGCGTTAGGCAGCCTCGTAGTTTGATTATTAAAATGTTGTATTCAACTCGTTCCTCCCTAACTTGGATGTGTCTTTTTTTCTCGTGGACTTTTAAAACTCCAGTTTCACTCGGGTTTACACAAAGGTTTGTTAAATAAATTATTATTTTGTACTACCATTACCAAATCCTTTTTAGTAACAGAACGTATAAATTTTTACTTTTTTGTTCAAATATTTATTATAAAACAGATATAAAATCAAAATGACAAGTTTATCTTTTGTTAGACTGATTATTATTATAATAAAAATCAATTAAATATTTACAATCGCTTTAATTGATCCATGGGCAAACAATAACATTTTATGAGCCGTTAGTGTGGTGTTGCGATTATAAGAATTTTTGTAAAGATCTTCATATAAAAAAGGGTTCAAGACGAATATAGAAACAGTGATAGCAATAAGCCGGAAAATTGCAAGTACCTTAAGTACACTTTCTTTTGGAAAACTGGTGGATACGGAGAGTTACCAGAATTGGAAATTTGCAATGGAAATGCAGTTAACCCAGAATAAACTATGGAGCTGTGTTGAACCGGGAAAGATTGAAGATGGTACCATAAAATCCGTAGAACTAGAATTATACAAGATTTGTAAATGCTACAACGGCTTGAAATTTGTAGATTAATCTTCAAAAAACGTTTGTACAAAAGGACTTGATTAAAAGATTGCAATCACTAAAATCTCTAATTAGATTAAAAGTAAACCAATTGAAACTATGTAAATAAAACGATTGGCCAATAATTAGGGATATAAGTAATACAATAGCGGATGAATTTCTGGCTGTAACTTTATTAAGTAGTCTACCGTTAGTATATGATCAAATAATAATAGTTTTAGTAAGTTTAAGCACAAAATTGACTTTAAACCTTGTGATTACAGGAAAATATGAAGTCAGAACTTGTAACAAAGCATTTTTTAACAAAAGAAGTCAACGATCGCTAAGAAAAAAGAGGTCAAGCTATAAATGCTAAAAAGTCATTTCAAGGCTGACGGTAAGGTTGTGCTTGAAAGTTCTTTACAGATTCATAAAAAAGTTTCTATAGTTCAAGATAAGTCAAGAGAATGTGTTGCAAGAGACAGTATAAAAGTTGTTCAGGTTTTAATACTTACAGCTTTGGGTGTTAACGGATAATGTACAAGAAACCGGTTTGTTAATTCAGCAGGTACCAATCAGATGACAAAGTATAAGGATTGAATAGTAGATTTAAAAGGTTGTTAACTAGTTTTTGAAATTAAATGTGCAAATAATAAATTAATTACCACAAATAGTACAGCTAACACTATGACAAATTTACTATATGTACCTTAAATGGTTAAAAATAATTTGACTATGGTATTTACCAAAAGTATTTGTTATATTCATGGTATGAATAATTTTATAATTTTAGAAGGAGTAAATGACATTGAAGAAAGTAATAAACAGTGCATTGTTTGTATTCGAGGAAAACAGCATCGAGAACCTTTCAGTAGGTTTGGTGCAAATCAAATTACTGAAAAACTGTAGCTTATTCACTTTGAATTGTGTAGTCCGATCCTAAAAAAATCTTTAAGTGTTTGTACTTGTGCATAATTACACAAGTAAGTTATTTGTCTACTTTCTAAGTTCGAAAACGCAGGTCAAATCTATTTTTAAAGATTTCAAATCCGACTCAACACCAAAAAACAATTCCATACACAGCATCATATTGATGTAATGAAGTCTCCAAAAATGCATCCAAACAGGGAAATAGCACCTAAACATATTGATGATTTTATTTTGTGTAAGACAGAATGCATGAATGTGGAGGAAATAGATGATTCCCAAGCAACATTTTGTAACCGTGGTTACGTTGTAACCAGTTGCAAATTAGTAACATTAGCACCATGGTAAATAAACCGTTGCAGCAACGTAGCAGCAACTTTCGTAATTTACTGAGGTTTCAAATCTATTACAGAAATAACCATTTTACAACTATGGTTATAACTAAGTTTTTCTTAAACCCTTATGTAACTACAGTGTCAATTTAATAGCATTAAAACATTCATTTCGGTTTCGAGTGTAACAGTCTTGAAACTATGGTTACAAGTGTGAATTTCTAAAACTACACTACAGTGTTAATCTATACGTTCAAACAGCAACAGAAGAAGTGCATTTTACGAGATTTTTATAAGACACATATTCCATTATCATTATTCAATAAACAGTACCGAAAGTGTTTTTAATTCAAAACTACGTAAGTACAATTATTGGTATATTATATTACTATAATTTTAATCGTGCATTTAAACCACTGTTTCTAATTTAATCAACGTTGAAGAATTAGTTGCCAATTATAAGTAAGCAAATTTTAAATTGATTTTATTTTCTTCTAGGATAAAATAGAATTTGATTGCAAGGACATTACAAATATTACACACAGTGATCAGAACGTGTAAATTAGATCGCCATTGCTAACACCTATAATCTTTAAAAAACCAGTCGAGATTATGATCATTGAACCAATTATAATTGCACATGTGCATTTGTAGCCTAATACAAATATTTAACTAAGAATTACGTAGACGCATTAAACTATAACATGTGAGAAATATCTTAATCCGCCATGGTCTTTTAACACAAAGACATTTTTCTCTTAACAAAATTTATGCATTTACTATTTACAAAATTTATAAATAATAGACATAATCCGCTTTTCTTGAAAATTTGCCGTAAAAACCTGTTTACTGGTACTACCTACCTGCAACAGATGTAAAAATTCTTTTATTATATGTTTTTTGTTTGAATTTAGTTCTATAAGAAACTATAAAAATTTAAAAAATGTTTATTTATTTTAAAATGTATTATAACTTTTTATATATCTGTATCTTTTTATTAATATATTTTTATCTCTACTTTTGTTTTAATCTTTATGATGCAGTTAGTAACTAAAATCTTGGATAAGTTGCTAAACAAAGCGGTTATAAAGTAGTTTCAAATAATGGTAATAAGCATGTTTTCAAAACAGTTACATAGCAGTTGCTGTAAACGGTACTACAATGTTACAAATCAATTACAAAACCGTGATGATAAACCATTACAGAAACGATTCAGAATAGGTAAACATGATTTGTAAGAAACCGTTATAGCAACGCTGCAAGACAGTTACAAAGTAGTAATTGCAACGGTTTCAGACACGTTGTAAAACGGTCATAATATTACTGCAGTTACCTTGCAACTGACCAAATCCGGTATTGACAACGTATCAGGAAAGACTCAGCAACGATTCTGTAACTAAATACCTTACTGAAACCATAGTTGCAAGAGAGTTTTACAACCGTTTTGTAACTGATTTTTGCTACTTGGGTTCATTTGACTATACAGCACAATGAAATTAATTCACTTTAGAAAAGACCAAGTCTATAATCAATTTGCTTAAAGAAATGAATTCTTAAAACTGAATGGGTTTTTAGAACATATATAGATTCACAAGCAACAAAAACATACCGAGTTAGACTGAAGGGTTTAGTCAGAAATATGGCATTGACTATAATAAAATTGTTTCTCGTGTACTCAGATAAGGTTATTATTAATTTTAAATGCAAAGTATGATTTAGATACAGACCATTTAGACATTTAGCATTTTGTTTAAGAGATTTCAAAGAACAAATATACGTAGGTTAGTCTGAATGTTTCATTGATCAAAAGAAATGTGTTTATTGAAAAAAATTATATATGGACTAAAGCAGTCATCAAAAGTATGGAATGATAAAATATAAATTTTAATTGACAAGAAAAAAAATTGTTGTTGTATTGTATGTTCTTTATTTTTCATAATGATGAAAAAAATGGATCAACACTTAAAAGAGGTTTTTCATTCCATTTTAAGATTTGGGAATAGCAAAATATTAGGTATGAGAATACGAAAAGATAGAAAAAAGAGAATACTGTACGTGGATCAACAAAAATATACAGAATCCATACTAAAACGTTTTTCAATGAAAAATTATAATTCTGTAAGCACCTTCTTTAAGGAATCATGCAGTTATAACTCATATCAAAATTTTTTGGATGCATTACTGTAGTTGGTAGTATGTATGTACTCGCTGTAAATTATCTAAGTAATGTTAATAATCTTCCCACAGGAATCGTTCGCTGTAAATTATCTAAGTAATGTTAATAATCCTCCCACAGGAATCATGCAAAAAGAGTATTAGAGTATATCAAAAGAACAGTAAGCTATGGAATTTTCTATCAGCGCTGCAAAAAAGATATCTCAGGTTTTATAAATGCACTCTGGGCTCCAGAAATTTTTTGTAGAAAGTCGCAAACAGGTTTTGTTTTTTTATATGCTGATGGACCCAAATCTTAGCAAAGTTGTAAACAGTGTACAGTATTATCTACCACTGAAGCTAAATATAAGTCATTAAGTCAAGGATGTAAACAAGAAATTTTCTTGAAAAATGTATTTACTGAATTTGTGTATTACGAAAGTTCTATCGTTTTGTTTTGTGATAATCAGTCAGCAGCAAAACTTGCAAAGAATCATATTTTTTATAGCAGGACAAAACATATCGAAGTTCTTCATCATTTCATTAGAGTATGTGTATATTTATACAACGTAACTATTAATAATGATTCCATTATATTTACGTTACCAGATGAATTGACGAAAGCTTTTTTTTAAACTTAAACATAAATTTTGTATTAAAAGTTCAAATGTAATTATTGACAGTATGAAATGTTACGATTTCATTTAATTCTTATATAAAATGAAAATGGCAAAGTTGTCTTTTGTTAGAATTATTATAATAAAGGTTAGTTAAAAATTTGCAATCGCTATTGTTAATCCACAAACATACGAAAACACACCTTATGTACAAACAGTGACAAAAATAATGATCCTTTGTTAAACAACCGACAATACGTAAACTATTTCTGTCTCGTTTTTGAAAAACTTCGTATGTGTTGCGATAACGCAACAAAATATCTTGAATGAATAAGGGCATATATCATAAGTAAAATTTAAGCTTTAACCTATTATTAACACATAATGGATAATTTGATTTTCATTGACGATTGATTTCTTTCTTATAACGTTATCATGTGATTTAATAAAAGTAGCAACAATGTAAATTCATTGGATTAAATTATAATTGTTCAATGGTTGACTATGTTAATCGTATTTTCAATATAGCGATACATTTGTTTTACGTTTTTATAAATTATGATAAAATTATGATAATAATACATTTATAACGTTTTTTAATAAAACGCTTTATTTCAGAGTTATAACAAGAGAAACGTAAATACAAAAACTGAATTTAAATTTCAATTTGTTGAAATAAGGATATTTAATAATTTAATTTTTTTACTATAAGAGACAATGTAATTTGTATTTTAATATTTATTAAAAATATATCTCCTACAAAATTCGTAACACTTATATACAGAGTTATCAAACTTAGACCGGCTATATTATTAACTTTGTTATTATTGGGCTACAAAGTCAGTTAAATAGGCAAAGTAGTAGTACTGTTTCCACTAATTTCTTTGATAAAAACGGAACAAAAATTAAAAATCGCGTTCATTAGGTTTGTCAAAAGTTTCATTTTTTTAGATGACTGTGCTACTTGTGGTAATTTGGTTTAACAATTAAATAAAAAATTTAAAAAAATTCCATAATGTGAAACAGTATCGTTTATTTTAAATTTTTCTGTAAACTTCAAATAACAACTTTTAAATTAGATGCAAGCATTTTTAGCTCGCTTTTAAAAGCTTCTGGTGGCCCTGGCCATGATTTTACCATTAATATACAGAGCGTAGATGATGGTTTCTTAGAAACCCTCAAGATTATTGTACCGTTTTTTATACACTATAATCTTCAAATGTCTCCAAAAGTAATAATTCATAATCATTAGTTGTGGTGATCGAGGAGGCATATGGATGGAGCCGTTAGTTGATAAATATGTATAATTAAAAAAAATTTTGTGAAAAGTAGATCTGTTGTTTATCCATTTAAATCAGATTATCCAAAAATTCTCAAAGTGTGGCGGTTAACATTTTGGCGTACCGCTCACCAATTAATGCACATTAATAAAACAAAGTATTCTTGTATCCATCAAACTACACCAAACATTAACACTAAAACGTCTCTGCGGTTTATAGAAACTGAAAAACATATGATTTTATTAATAAACCATTGACAAAACTAAACGCGTCTTTCTTGATTTCTAGGTAACAGCGTCTGTGTTGGTTTGTACCTGTACGGCACAAACTTATAATTTTTTTTTGAAAAATTGTGAATGTCCCAAACTGTTTCGCATTAAACATTAAAATATTAGGATGACCTTTAAAGTAAATTTCTTAGTTTTGGTTTTTTTTAAAAACATTTTTTTACAACAGCAAACACTACCTTAGATCTGGCAACTTACCATAGGAAACAAAGCACTATAACGTTCACAAGCTCGGTGGCTATATTGTTGACAAACGATGCAACATTCTATCATATGACATTATTCTAAATGCGTAGAAAGCATTTTTTTAATAAAAAAAATACGAAGTGTAATCTGTTTATTAGCAAAACTTCAATTTGAGATTTAAATTGTGATGACATTTATAAAACAAACTAATTTTGCTAATGAAATAACAGCCACCACAACAAATTTGAAAAATGATCAATAGCTTTGTCATTTTTGACTTATGGAAATAGGACAATTTTGGCTGGAAATTAAATTTCCTAATAAGTGAAATCAGTGTATACTACGTGTCCTATTTGAAAATATGGAACTTTTTGACATAACTCGCAAACGCGATGTTTGATTTTTGTTCCATTTTTACCATCATAATTAATAGAAAAATTACTACTAGTTTGCTAGTTTAAATAAGTTCATAGTTCTAATAATAAAAAAGTTAGCAATACTGCCGTGACATTTCCCACTCTGAAGATGCAAGCTGCAATGTTTTGCGAAACGTCACTTTGTTTGGGTTCACGAACGACAATACGACAAAGGCCAAGTTCTAATTTTTGTTTTGGCTCTCAAGAAGAGACTATCTCCAAGCCTAAGTCTAGGTGTTTAACTACAACGCGGTCTAAGCCGAAAGACGCTTATAATCATAATACTTCCGACTTAAGTTTGAAAACCTTACAAAAAAATTACCAGTTTTTTCCTGTAGACTTATGGAAAGTATCAGTTGTAAACCACAAGTTCACACATATCTCGTTTTTAAGCAGTTTAAGTGCCTTGAGCAAACCACTTTAAAGTACTTATAACGTTTTAAATTCACGTACAATTTTACTATCTTTTATCTGCTATTCAGTTGTAGTCATATAGAGAAACGTTCCAAAAGAATTGATGAAAAGATATAACCAATATTTTTTCATGTTTCTATAAAACTTAAAACAGTTTTGTTATTCTTCTTCTGTACACAAAATAATTTGTGATCTGATAACAATAAGAAGAACGTTAACGTGAATGCACTTCGGACGGAAGAAAATGAATATGTAAAGCAAATAACAATGATTTTGTTTGCCCATTCAAAATTTTACGATTAAGCAGAAAGAAAGAAACAACTTCTCTACGTTTCAACGTTTTTTAAAGTTAAAGTAAAAGAAGATATTGTTGACTGCAAATACCGCAGAGTTACAAAATCAGCAGTGGCATAACGTGTGTGGCACTTAGAACACCCGCTAAATTTTGACCAAACTAAAATGTTAGCTAGAACTCCTAGACTAATCACCAAAACTGTAGAAATAGAAAAACATAGAATATAAACCGAGAAGACGGTTTAAAACATAGAATACTTCTAAGACACAAATACTTACTCCGAGTAATAACAAATTTTAGTCAAGCGGTAAGGGAAAATGAAAGTCTGTTAATTACTTAAGCACTAATGATACAATACACATTCAACAATCTGTCAGTTTGTTTCGGTTCACGAACGATAATACGGCAAAAGCCAATTTCTACTTCTTGTTTTGGCTCAAAGGGAAACTAAAACCAATTCTAAAATGTTTGGGTGTTTAACTACAACGCGGTCTAAACCAAAAGTCGCTTATAATCGTGATTTTAAAAAAAGCTAAAACCATAATCATATATATCCACAAAATATAAAACATAGACCAAAAAAACCAAAGTCTTAGTGGAAGTGAAATATGCAAATTCCTAAACAATGTTCTTGATCAAACTCATTTAGTTAGAAAAATCAAATTTGCTTTGATGTAATTATTGTGACCATATTGTAAAAGTTATTTTACATCATAGGTTGTTTTAATTATTGGAGTTGCTGGTGTTTGTATGCCTGATAAACTAATTAAAGTAGATATAAAAAACGTTAAAGATAAAGCATCTCTTTTAGTTATTAATATACCTGATTTTCAAACCGGAAAAAGTAGAACATTTATAGTGACAAAAAACATTTAAAAAAATTCTACAAAAAATATTTAGGATTAAGACCCAGGGGAGAGAAAAAATTATAAGTTTGTGCCGTACAGGTACAGACCAACACAGACGCTGGTACCTAGAAATCAAGAAAAACGCGTTTAGTTTTGTTAATGGTTTATTAATAAAATCAGACTTAATGATAATTTATGGCGTTTGATTCTTTGGAGTGACGAATTAAATTCCTCTACTAGGAGCATGTTTAACAGGAAAAATAGCTACTTTTAAAGTAAAAAAAATCTGATGGTTTTTATAAACCGCAGAGACGTCTTAGTGTTAAGGTTTGGCGTGGTTTGATCGATACAAGAATTGTATCTTCTGTGTTTTATTAGTGTGCATTAACTGGTGAGAGATACGCCAAAATGTTAACCGCCACACTTCGAGAATTTTTGGATGATCTGAATTTAACGGATAAACAACAGATCTGCTTTCAACAAGATTTTTTTAAGGACAGATATTTATCAACTAACGGCTCCATCCGTATGCCTCCTTGATCACTACAACTAACCATTATGGATTATTACTTTTAGAGATATTTGAAGATTTTAGTGTATAAAAAACGGTACAATAATCTCGATGGTTTTTTAAGACAGCATCATCCATGCTGTCTATAATATTAATGGTAAAATCATGGCCAGGGCCACCAGAAAATTTTAAAAGCGAGCTAAAAATGCTTGTACCAAAAAGGTGTTTTTTGAGCATCTAATTTAAAAGTTGTTATTTGTTTATAGAATAACTTAAAATAAACGATACTGTTGCACATTATGGATATTTTTTTAATTTTTTATTTTATGGTTAACCCAAATTACCACAAGTAGCACAGCCGTCTAAAAACATAAAACTTTTGACAAACCTCGTAAACGCAATTTTAAATTTTTGTTCCGTTTTTATCAAAGAAATCAGTCGAAACAGTACTACTAGTTTGCCTATTTAACTGACTTTGTAGCTATAACAATAACAAAATTAATAATAGAGCCGGCGTAAGTTTGATGACTCTGTATATAAGTGTTATGAATTTTGTAGGAGATATATTTTTAATACATTTTAAAAGAATGCAAATTATATTGTCTCTTATAGTAAAAAAATTAAATTAATAAATATCTCTATTTCAACAAACGGAAATTTAAATTCAGTTTTTGTTATTTACGTTTCTCTTGCTATAACTCTGAAATAAAGCGTTTTATAAAAAAAACGTTATAAATGTATTATTACCATAATTTTATCATAATTTATAAAAACGTTAAACAAACGTATCGTTATATTGAAAATACGATTAACATAGTCAACCATTAAATAATTATAATTTAAACCAATGAATTTACATTCTTGCTACTTTTATTAAATCACATGATAACGTTAGATACTTGTTCGATAATTTCCTCATTAATCACTATTTTGTATCTCCGCGGCTCTCTTGCTATCGTCATGGTTTTGTTTTTTTTAATTGAAATTTGCATATTTACTTTTTCTGCTGCGGTGTTGAATGCTTGCGTCAGTCGTTGTAAGCCATCCTCCGTTTCAGCCAGGAGAATAGCATCATCTGCATAGCTTACATTTTTAACCTTTTGTCCACTCATGCTGTAACCGTGATTCACCTTACGTACTTCTTCTATTAAATTGTCCATTAAAAGGTTGAATAGCAATGGACTAAGGCTGTCCCTTTGTCGTATTCCCGCCTTTATGTGTAAGGGATCTGATGTTTGTGTGTTACTTTTAATTACTGTCGTGTTGTTACTGTTGAGTTGAACTATGGTTTCTATGATATTCGTATGTATATTGTGGCGTTGTAGTTCTTTTATAGCATCTGTAATCCGTACCCTATCAAATGCTTTCGTTAGGTCAATGAAGCATAGAAAAGCAGGTTTATTGTACTCTATGGACTTTTCGGCAATCTGCCTAACGATAAAAATGGCATCGACAGTAGAACGGTTTTTTCTGAAGCCTTGTTGTTCTTTGCTCATTTGGACTTTATTAGCAATATGTTGGCTCAAGAGTCTGGTGAAGAGCTTCAGCGAGCTATTTAAAAGCGTAATTCCGCGGTAGTTCTCCGGGTTACATAGGCTTCCCTTTTTGTGCAACGGTATAGTCGTACTGTCCCTCCAACTGTCAAGTGTATATTTTAATTACTTGTATTCCGCTTAATACATCGTTCATCAATCGAACACGTTCGTCAATTTGGAACGCCGTTTTAAGTCTGATGTAAATTTGTAGCGAAACAAATAGCATTAAAAATAGTATACTGTAGAAAGCTGCATTGCCTAAGCGTCAGTAAAACACGCAAGTATCCAATGCAGTTCGTATTTCTATACCCACCAAAGTAGTTTAAACAAAGCTATGTGCAACCCAAACTTTTTGTATTTGCGCGATTGTTGCCATAGTTTTTCTAACTTTAACCATCATATCAACCTTGTGTTCTTCTAAAGCTGCATACAATCCTTCTTCTAGGATTTCTTTTTTGTAGTTTTTCTTGAATAGTAGCTGCATGTGAACAAAGAATAAAGCAGATGAAGGATTTGCTTTTTTCTTTGAATTTTTTTGTATATACAAAAGCTTCAATATCTATCTTAACTTGTTCAAAAACGTAGCCTAGGTTTAAAATTACAACACAAACTCAATAAATGTCCAAATACACTTAGATTTGCCGACTTTTAAAGCAGTTAATGCTCTCAAAGCAAAATAAATACTTTTTTTTACTATTTTGTTTGTGTTAATATAAATAACTCAAATTTCCTTAAATTTTACCTTTTTGCATTTAGCTTATTTTTTGGGTCGTAGAGAAAGTATGGTCTGTTATACTGTTGCAAATGTGATACTTGTCGCTCTTTACGCTCGCATAGGCTTGCGCTCGGAACTTTCCACTTGTATCAAATTTTCATTCTAACCTTATTACAGAACGTACTATTTTATTAATGTCTGTAATTGGCGTTTTTGTGTTTAATTTTGTTGGACTTTTTTTGAATGTTTTTAAAAGTAAACAATTAATCATTAAACTAGGCATTATAATTTATGCATAGCAAAATAGGAGTTAGCAGTCAAACAACTAATAATTTATGACAAAAAATTAAAACATTTGAATGTTTAACATGTTCTTTATATTTTTGGGCAGTTTGAAACTGAATCTACAATCGAAACTAAACTTTATAAACTATTTAAATAATTAAAAAAAATACAATCTAAACAATTAAACTTATTAATGTAAACTTATACTTTAATAGTAACTTTAAAAAATATAAATAAAACGTAATCTTTTAAAACAGATTAAGTTAAACGTTATTTTCCAACGTTACTTCAGAAAAGAAGTATGCATAAAATTCAATGGTGCAATAACCATTCAAGTTAACAAAAACGTTTTGTAGTCAGTCTATATAGCATGCTACCGAGTAGTGCCATTCTAATTTTACATTTTACGAAAAACGTTTATTTTATATTTTATTAAACATAAATAATCTGAAATATATCGTTAAAATGAACAATTTCAACATTTTTCGCTCGTCAACTTCGCGACATCGACATTCAAACTTCAATCGTATTAGTTCAATGTCATACGTATATAATGTTGACTTTAAATTGAGTGTTTTTATTTAATTATTTAAAAAGTTTTGTTTGTTTATGTGTTTTATGTCAAAAGATATATAATTAAAAAATAATTTTTTAATACTATAGTTTACAATTATTGTATAATTATATTTGTCTTATTTAAATACAACACTTTATTGAAAACTAAAAAACAATAAGTAAATTAAAGTTTAATTGAAAGTGAATTAAAAAAAGAATTGATTACGTTTTTATTATTTCTGGTTACTTTATTGATTTAAAAAAACCTCACCACACGACGATCATATAAGGAATTTCTACATATTTTTTATTTTCAAATTAAAGAAAAACATTCAACCCAAAAGAATATAGAGAATTCCGGGAACTTAAGTTTATAACTTTATTTGCTTAAAGGAAATAATAGTAAAAGTACTAAGTAATACACAATAGTATATATATACACACGTTTGTATTGACTTCCTAGCAGGCTATAATTTTTTTTAAATTTTTCTCCTCAATTCATTAAGATATAACCGAAATGTGGTAAATTGAGGCTATGTTGTCATATCGGCTAACCCCTATATTTGTGCGCCTCAATATACCCCTTTAGTAAATTAATTTATTTTCTAAAAAAAAATCGTCGTAAGCAGAATTTGAACCTAGATAATATTTCGAATTCATTTTAAACTATAAATCAAATATCTAATAAAATGTTAATGTTAGAAAAAATTTTTATTTGAATAAATTGTTAGAAAGAATTAACTCTATACGAAACTGTAAAAATAATTCGAATAATTTACATACGTACAAAATTATATACGAAAAACTGTTAAAAATGGCGGATACACCCACTTACGGTTTCTTTATTAGACCTATCTGATAGAACCAAAAGAATATACCAAATTTCAAGTTACTAGGACGAGAGTTATTGTGGTTACATCATTACACACACAAACACGCACACACATACACCCAACATTTTTTTGTCAAAATACATTTTTCTGATTAAGTATCCTTATAAAAAAGTAAAAAATCAAATCAGTAAATGCTACAAAAAAAAGCTGAAAAAATAGTTAACTCAAAAGAATCTATTGAAATTTGTAAAAAGTAAAACAATGCATTACAAAATTAAACTGTAAGAGTAAGTATGAATTATTTGTTGTTGCGATATATGTACCTACAAGCAATGCATCTGATGTTTAAAAAATTAAATTTTTTTAATGCATTGACCTAGCCTCCATAACCTTAGTGTAATTTTTGTGCATTTTATTTAAAAAAAAATCTTTATTTACGCTTCGTGTAGGCTATAACGTTAATTTATTTTCTGGGTACTTCTCTTGGAAGATTTTTTGTTATCGCTTTCATAATATAGTAGGCAAAACCAAGGTATGATATACTTAAAACTTTAATTTAGGAAGAGTTGTTAATCATATAAGTTTTGTTTCGTTATAAATAGGAATTTTACTCGTTCGTCGAATTCAAGTCAAGCTCTGCTTTTAGGATTGTTATTTTCTACAATTTTTGAACTGGTAAATACAAACTTAAATCAAAATTTAATCTAAAATGATTTGAAATATAAAATGAACAATAATAACAAGCAATCAAGTACATATGTATATTTAGCGCATTTATAAATGTTTGCGATAAAAACCTGTAAACACATATTGACATATCAGTAATATTATTAAACCTACCAAAAAATTTAAAATTTTTTACCAAAACCTGTTCTAGCTTCTGATTGCTAGTCAATGCTTAATAATCAAGGTGATATTTCACATCTTTACATACTACTTATTGTAGAAAACTCAAAATAAATTTTTGAAAGTGTGTGGTACAAAAGTCTCATATAACAAAAGAAATTGAACAATCTATTTATTACAGTATTGTACTTGACGGAAACCCAGATGTTTCTCACAAGGAGCAGCTGGTTTTTGTAATTCAATACATCCTTAAAAAATGACACATGGAACGTTTACGAAATATTCATTGAGCTTTGTGACTGATCAGAAAACTGGTGAAGCAATCGCTGTCCAAATAAAGGTCATTTTGCAAAAGTGTGGATTAGACCTTCAACTATGCATAGGTCAAACATATGATAATGCTTCAAATATGCCGATAAAGTTTAAAGCAGTAAAGACTAGAATTCTAGCTGAAAACCCTCAAACATATTTTTCATCTTGTGGTGCACACAGTTTAAACCTGTGTCGAATTCACGCTATGCAACCTAACACAAAAGTAAAAAATTTTGCAGTAAAAATTTTTTTTTTCTCTTCAGTCTGTATTTAGTACCAAGTAAAACGCAAGTGTTGATGTTGTCCGACCTATTACCAAAAGATACTCAGAGATTATCAATGTATTAGATAGCATAGATGAAGATGACGCAATTACTCTTCCATCTGAGATTCACGTCAATGTTGATGCCCTTACGCACTAGTGGAACACATTGATACCTTTAGATGTAGTTGGGATGCTTTAGTAAAATAAGCTAAACTAGTAGCTCCAAACTTTGCTGTAACAATAGAATTCAAAATACAAAATCCTGAAAAAAGCATTCTTGATGAATTCGAAGGGTCATATTACAATCACGCATTTAAAAAACTCCGCTTTAAAGTAGACATATTTTTGCCCTCTTTCAACAAGTTGTGCTTAGAAATAAGAGTATTCTTTCCTATAATTTGTCTTACAGAAAATTATTTAAAATCAAGTGAAACTGTTATTGATGTAAGATAATCTTGTTAGATCTTACTAAAATGATTTGCTCAAAACTAATTTATCCGATGAATTAAAAATATACTATAAACTGATTAAGAACGCAATAATATGTTTTAATGAGACTAAGAACTTCAACTCATTTGTAGATTTATCAAATGCATATAAAAAAACTTTGAACACCTTTTACCTCAGATATGTATTAGCTTAGAAAGTGCCTTCTGCAAAATGTTTATGATGAGGGATGACAGATTTAATCACTCAATCATGCTCAGTATTGAACACAAACTAGTTAAAAACATAAGTCTCAGTAAAATAATTGATGTAAATAGAGTATGCGAACATATCAGGTCCTTTTCAATTCAGGAAAATCACTATAGCAGAAATGCATCTTCAACAAACTGCATTCCGGCTGAATTAAACATAGCGACAATGCACAAACATTTTTTGGAACACTTGTACCTATTCCGACAAACTATTTATGCAGGTTTTCTCGGCGGATAATAAGCAAGGAAAAGCAAAAATTTAAAATAAAGATACTATTCAAATCGCTAAAACAATACAAATTATGTAGTTTGTGCACGGACTTGGAACAAGTATTTTTCTGACCTAATTTGACTTTATCAATATTTTATCAAAAACAGTTTTTCATATACAATTCTACTGTCCATAACATGGGACATAACGTTGTGACAATGTGTATATGGCATGAAGCAATAGCACGTCAAGGATCTACTGAAATAGCGTCAAATTTGCTGCATTACTGAAAATTTCAAACGTTTTGAGCCAGGACGTGAAAGAGAAAATGTTATGTGATCGGACAGATGCGTCGGTCAAAATAACAACTGAAAGATAATTACACCATTTAAATTGTTAGTACTGGAAAAATACTTTCTCAAAAATACCAAAAGTTTTTGACTAGTGGGCACAGTTTTTTGCTATGCGATAGAGACTTTGCTTTCATATAGCAGAACAAAAAACTATCATTCGTTTATATCCCTTTCTAGTGGAGGATTGTCATGGCAAAATCAAAGGTTAACAATCTGTTCAAAATAATTTATATGCATAAACGTTTATTAAGGATTTTTCGGCTGCAGAGTCCTTAACATTGTAACCATCGTTTAGAATCGATTGGTTGATTGAGTAATGTTTGGTAACGGACACAGTATTTGGATTGACGTTTTTTTTTCATTTAATGTATTTTGAAGTTGTTTTAATGTACTTTTGGATTGAGTTTAATAAGTTATTTTACGATCTTTAATTCAAAGTTACAATGTAAATTGTTGATAAAGTTTTGTATTTTGTTACGCCGTAAAAATTCCAGTTGTGAGTTATGTTTTCCTTCTGAGATATAATCGTAATTAAATCTATTTTCGCCGTTTGTTTATTTTAAGTTGGTTTATGAGTTCGTTGTTCGAGTACATTCGTACTTGAATTTCTTTATGTCAAACGTTTAGATTATGTGGAAAAATTAAGTCGTTATCTTAATTTATTAGGCAGTTTAAATTCTTGTAATATAATAGTTTGTCAAATTGACAGTTTCACGTACAAGCGAAACGCTGTGTCCTAATTATATAAATATGACGTAATATTATTGTTTGCCTCTTTATTGCACTTCTTCGCGAGAGTATTTTGGTGGTTGAGGTTTCGAACGCAGCCTTTGTGGAAAGGGCAGTCGACGAAAGTTGATATATAGACGTGTTTTTGGTAAATGAGGAAGTCGGAAGTTAGTTGATTGGCAGACGTCAGAATGTAGTTAACGCAGGTGGTAATTCACCTTTTATAGTAGTTACCGCGGAAGTAAGTGAAAATGGTACAGTGATGCTTTAGTGGAAAATAAAACTTTCCTTTTTCGTAATTACGGTTCATGGAGATCACTGTTTTCCTTATTAATATCGCATGTTTCGTTAAGTGAATTTTGTGCGTGAGTTTGTTTCGCAATCTCATATCTTTCGCCTTGGAGGCGGATCAATAATAATTCTTCCGTTGGTAAATTTATTCATCTGGATTTGGTACCCTATCGAGGTCCTGGACGTTCTGCTGGCCTACGCTAACCAAAAGCCCGTCTTCGAGTAAATCAAGGTATTTATTTTGCACCATCTATTGATATGTGAAATTTACGTTTACGCGATCAAGTGTTAAAAGCTTTGAATTTTCAATTAAAAATTACAAGTGTTTCGAAGTTATCTTTAATGTAACTAATTAATGACCGTATTTTACGGTACTGTTTTATCCCAAGTTTAAAATTTATTAAACGGGACCGAATTATCGATTCATATTATATGTATATAAATTAGTTTATAAGTTTATTTCATTTTGTTTTTAAATTATATCGACACACACGGCCGTGATCATAGATGTGTTTAGATTGATTAATTTGTGCTGTTTATTTCTTTAAAATTCTGTATTGTGTATTTTATAATTTTGTTTGTGTATTTTATTCCATTAACTGTAAATTTGTTTTGATCTAACGTGCATTCACGTAATTTTTATTATTTTGTTACTGTTTTGTGTGATTAATTTTGTCAATTTCAATTCAATTATTTTATTCTATTATTTTATTAATTTTGTTTTATTTTGTTCAAATAAATGTTAAATTATTAAATTGTAAAGAGCTTTTAATTCCGTCGGCCTCCGCGTGTGTAACTTTATTAGTTTATTTTAGATTTTAGCAAATGCACCCTCTAAGGTAAGTCCATTGGGGGTGCATACTACAGAAGCGGACTTATGGTTGGCAAGGGTCTATAGTCCATTAAGCTTTACCCCCTTCCTAGCGCCCTTTGATTTCGACATTATTATTTATCAATTTTGTGTTTTCGTCAAGTAAATCCATTTCGATCACGAAACTTTTAAATAAAACTCACCCCGTCTCCATTGAGCTAGTGGCACAACCCCCGTTTATGTTACTACATTGCAGGCAGTGACTTTGTGTTAATTTTGGAATGTAACATAAATAATTTGGCGTCTCCAACGTGTGGCCTTTTTCGAATTTTAGTTTGCCTGTTAAGTTTCGTGATTTTGGAAGATTTTACCGTTTTGTAATTTCATTTTAAAATGGGTTACAAATTGATTGTTGATCGTTTATCGCATAACGAATTACGTTATGAAATTTTGATTAGAGGTGGTGATGCATCTTTAGGTGTTGTCGTATTACGAGGTTTACTCAAGAATTTCCTTATTGAAGAAGCTACCGGAAAATTATCTCGTCCTGTGTATCCGTTCGATTTTAATGCAGATAAATTAGCGATTCGTGAAGGTATCGATGAGCTTAGAAAATTAATAGATTCATTAAAAATTACTCCGACTACAAAAATTTCTTCTACAATTGAAACCAAAATTAAATATTTGTTAAACCGTATTGGCAATTCAATTCCTATTCAAGGTGACGATTCTCAAGTTAAAGATGAGTTTTTAAAAGACTTAGTTGTTTTAATTTCGCAGTATGAACTTTTGGATAAACAAATTGTTGTTTCAAATCCGTCTACTTCCGCCGATGAAGTCATCGAACCTGTCGTTCAACCTTCTGTAGTTGATAACGCTTTACCGACGTCTTCTGCTGTTAGTCCAAATTTTATTAGTCATGTTAAAAGTGTTTCAGTTTCAAAATGGAATTTAAAGTTTTCAGGTGACGCAAAGTCAATTTCATTGAATGCATTTTTAGAACGAGTTGCCGAACTTCAATTATCGCGTAACGTTTCAAGCCATCAGTTGTTTTTGGAGTGTACTGATCTTTTTACAGGTCATGCATTGATTTTTGTTAGGTCTATTCGTAATTCAGTAAATTCTTGGGAAGACTTAGTTAAGTTTTTACGTGAACAATTCCAGCCTACCGATTATGACGAACGTCTTATTGAAGAAATTAAGCGTCGCACTCAAGCTAATGATGAACCTATGGGTATTTACGTTGCAATTATGAATGTTTTCACGTCTCGATGAGCCTTTTTCTGAAGAAAAGCAGTTAAAGATTTTATTAAGAAATATTTGTCCCGTTTATCAAACTCAGCTTGGTTTGTCGTCAGTTACTTCAATTGAGGAGTTAATTAAATTTGGTCGTATTATCGAGGACCGCATGCAAGCTATTGAAGCTTACACGCCTCCATCTCGTAGAAAGCAGGACATGGAGCCTGATCTCGCTTACGTAACATCTCACGTTAAGGACATTGTAGTTTCTCGTTCTTCGAATAACGTTAGTAGTGGTGAAAAATCTACACCACCTGTTAGACAAAATTCACGACTACCGTCTTCTAGTATCGCACCTTCTTCACGAAGGTTAGCTATCGTTAATGCGCCTGCTTCTTCTAATCGAAGTAGTCCGCAATTATGTTGGAATTGTAGGAAGCCAAACCATCGAGCTGCTTCTTGCAAAGAACCTAAGAAAGGTTTATTTTGTTATCGTTGTGGAAAGTCTAACGTTACGGTCCGCACTTGTTCTAAGTGTTCGGGAAACGAGTAAAGGACGTACTAAGAAGCCGTTTAGTGACGTCAGAGGTCAAAGTTAAATCGGCTGTCTATTTTAATAGTTTACATTCTTCGAAGAAAAAGAGTTTTGTCAAGAATAAAGTCGTGTTAGATTATGTTTTAGAGTCTGCTGAGTCTGACGAAGGACCTTTTGTCTACGTTAAAGTTTTTGGTCACGAAATTTTAAGTTTATTAGATAGTGGCGCTTCTCGCACTATTGTTGGTTCTAAGGGTTGGGAAATTTTTAGTCAGTTAGGTTTAAAGTTAAATAAGTCAGTTAAAGTCAATTGTATTGTCGCTAATGGTAAATCAGTACAACGTTTAGGTTCACTTCTCGTCCCAATCGAAATTAAAGGAAAAATTGTTGTTTTAGAAGTTTTAGTTGTTCCTGACGTTCCGCATAATTTAATTTTAGGCGTTGATTTTTGGAAACAAGCAGGTATCGTTCCTGATCTTAGAAAAGGTGAGTGGCGTTTCGAAAATATGGACACCATTTCACAATTGGAAGATAAAGATTCCGTTATTCAGTCTCGTCTCGATCTTTCCTCAGAACAGCTCAATCAGTTAGACAATTTAGTTAGTAATCATTTTTCTTCTTCGAATGAAAATTTTGGATGCACCAACTTGATCGAACATCAGATCAAGACTACTTCCGAACCAATTAAGCAACGGTATTACCGAGTTTCGCCGTTTATCCAGAAACAAATCGATCTGGAGTTAGAGAAAATGTTGAAGTTAGGCGTTGTAGAAAAATCAAACAGCGCTTGGTCGATCCCGATCTTATTGGTGAAGAAGAAGGACAACTCTTATCGCTTTTGCGTGGACTTTAGAAAAGTCAACAAAGTTACCGAAAAGGACGCTTATCCTTTACCTTACGTTTCGTCTATTTTAGATCGTCTTCGTGACGCTAAGTTTATTTCATCTCTCGACATTAAGTCCGCTTATTGGCAGATTCCTTTAAGCAAAGAGTCTAAGCAGTATACCGCTTTTACAGTTCCGAACCGTGGGTTATTCCAATTCACGCGCTTACCGTTTGGTTTAGCTAACGCACCAGCTTTTTGGCAGAGGTTGATTGATAGAGTTTTAAGTCTCGAATTAGAGCCTTGCGTTTTTGTTTACTTAGATAACCAGATTTTTTGCGCTCGTTCCTTCGAGTAACGCATAAAAGTGTTAACTGAAGTTCTTCGTCGTCTTAGAGAGGTTAATTTGATGTTAAATAAAAACAAATGTCATTTTTGTAAACATCAACTTAAGTATCTTAGTTTTATCGTCAATTCTACAGATTTGTCGGTTGATCCAAAAAAGGTTGATACTATTCTGCGTATTTCAGTTGCCACCGGTGTTGCTAAAGTTAGAAGAATCATAGGCATGGTCTCATAGTATCGCCGAGTTGTACTAAACTTTTCCTACTATTATGGCTCCATTGACGTCTTTGTTAAAGAAGAATTCCAGCTTTAATTGGACTAGTGATTGTGATGAAGCCTTTCAAATTATTAAGAATTGTTTAGTTTCCGCACCTATTTTGTCTTGCCCTGATTTCAATGTTCCGTTTACAGTTCAAACTGACGCTTCTGATTTTGGTCTCGGTTCAGTTCTTACACAGTTTATCGACGGTGAAGAACGTGTTATTTGTTATAATAGTAGGTCGCTCACAAAGTGTGAACGCAAGTATTCAACTACCGAAAAGGAATGTTTGGCTGTCCTTTGGTCTATCGAAAAATTACGCCCTTATCTTGAAGGAACAACTTTCACTGTAGTTACCGATCACGCATCATTAGTCTGGTTACACAATTTAAAGGAACCTACCGGTCGTCTAGCACGATGGGCTGTTAGACTTCAGCAATTTGATTTTACGATTATTCATCGTAAAGGAAAGGATCATGTCGTACCTGACGCACTATCTCGTTCAGTACCAGCTATCGACAACATTACTACCGATTGTGACACTACCGAACCTAAGTCTTCGGACAAATGGTTAACGAAACTTATGGAACGTGTACGTTCAAAACCTAACGCTTTTCCACAGTGGAAAATTAGTAACGGAAAGCTATTTAAGCATGTTACCGTAGACTATCGATCTTCGTTCTGAGAATGACAATTGGAGAGAAGTTGTGCCTAAGTCAAAACGACTCGAAATATTGTCAAAGTTTCACGATGAGCCTACCGCTGGACACCTTGGTATCTTTAAGACTCTCGAACGAATAGTTCCGCTTTATTACTGGCCTAAGATGAAGGCTGACGTCATTCGTTACATCAATGGTTGTAAAGTTTGTATCACGCATAAGCCAGAACAGAAACGTCCTGCTGGCCTTATGACCCGTCATCCTGTTGTGGACAAACCTTGGCAGTTGATCTCTACCGATCTTGTTGGACCGCTACCGCGATCTAAAAGTGGTTATTCGTATATTCTTGTGGTTGCAGATTATTTTTCGAAATTTGTTTTATTTTTCCCGTTACGTTCCGCTACTGCCGCAGCAGTTACTAAACGTCTTGAAGAAGATGTATTTTTAATGTTTGGAGTTCCTCAGTATCTTTTGTGTGATAACGGCACACAGTTTCGTAGTTCAGAATTTACGAAAATGGTTTCGTCATATAAGTCTAAAATTATTTTTAACGCTAATTACCATCCACAAGCGAATCCAACAGAAAGAGTCAACCGAGTCATGAAGACAATGTTATCGTCATATATCGAAGACAACCATCGACATTGGGATAAGTATCTTGCTAAAGTAGCATGTGCTATTCGTACCGCTGTACATGAAGTCACCGGCTTAACGCCGTTTTTCGCTAATTTTGGACGTGAAATCTGTCTCGACGGATCACGTCATGGAAAAACTACCGATTCCGACACTATCGACGATCTAGCTTTTGCTGATCGTACCTTTGGCCGAAAAGAGGCCCAGCGTTTAGAGAAGTTTACGTCGACATTAAGAATCGCTTGAATGCCGCTTATGTCCGCGCTAAACATTATTACGATTTACGTCGTCGTCCAGCACCTTTTGAGGTGGGAGACACAGTGTGGCGAAAGAATTATGTCCTTTCTGATGCATCTCGATATTTCTCGGCCAAACTGGCACCTAAGTTTATCGGTCCGTTCTACGTGAAACGGAAAGTTTCGTATCAGACCTATGAGTTGTCTGATGACACGGGAGCATCAAAAGGCATATGGAACGCCAAGGACTTAAAGTTAAACCCGACTGGGGATAAATAGTTTTAGGTTTTATCGTTTGAGTATTATTATATCGTATTGTTTTTTATTTAGGTTAGTTAGTTTCGTTTTTGGGTTCCGTGTAGAGACGGACTAAGAATATTTCTCTACAGTGGGGACACCACTTGTCGTAAGAGGCGACTAAACAACGGTTCTTTTATTTCCCTTTTTCTTTCTTCTGCTATCTTGTCTGTCCTTATCTTTTATTTCTGTAGTGTTTGTGGCTAGGTGCCATCGCTCGGTGAGGGCAGTAGTTGTGGGAAAAACGCAATGCGCGGATCTCGTGAAGCGCAGCGCGCCCTCTTCTATTGTGCAGCATCGAGTGATCTGTGTCGAACCCAAACATATGCTACCCTTCTTATCGTTTAGTTTTCGTTTCCGTTAGTTTCGTTAGGGGTTCTCGATGATTGCGAGATCGCGAGAACCATAGGTTTAGTTTCTTTTTCGTTCTTCGGTGGGTGTTTCTGATCGAAGGGTCAGATTTCGTTAGAGTTAATTAAGTAAACTATAAAGAAATCATACCGTTCATGTTTTCGAATGACATCATTATGTTGTTAGATAGTGGTAAGTAAACACTATCTCTAGTTAGTAGTTACATTATCTTTAGGTTGACGCTTGCCGCAGTTGACTTTGGGAGTGGTCAATGGGTAAGGTGCTTTGGATTCGACGTTATGGGTTGTAGGATCTCACAACATGCCGATCCCGTGACGCATGGCGTGCCTTCTTCCTTTGTCAATGTCGGATACATCGTGTCGAGCCAGACACTTCCCAAGGTCTGCCGTGTTGCATTTTTACCGATTATGACGTTTATTTTTTTTTATTTACCGGATGTGACGACTCTTCTCTTCTTCTGCTTTCTATCCTTTCTTTTCCATTCTTCTTTCGTTCTTCTTTATGACCAGCGACTCCCTTCTGCGTGGAAGCCCCGCGCCCTTTATGCCTCTTGTTGACGACTCTTTCGCTATGTACTTGGACAAATCGTGTTAGGGACTGTCTAGGTAACCTTAAGTTGGGGTTTATTGGCCGAACACCCAAGCCTAGTCAGGACCTCTTGCGTACCTCGGTCGCTCGACCGTGGTGGGCTTTGGCGGTTTTACTTTGATGTTTTTCTTTTAGGACCTGGGGGTAGCACTGGGCATGTGTCCTTTGCAAAACCAACCCCCTGGTACCTGACGCGTGTTTACGCTCTTTTAAACGTTTTCCGTTTATTAGATTTTTGTTTTTTTGAGATTTTTACGTTGATGGCCCGTGGCACGGGGTAGTACTCTTTTGTGGGCACCGCCGGTACGGCACCCGTGTAGTCGCTCTCCTCCCGCCCAGGGGTACTACCTTGTTCAGTCGTGCTTCGTTAATTGCCCTGGTTGGCTTCACCAATCAGTTTTAGCGTCCACTGCTACAGTGTGGTTCCGTTGTGGTGGGTTGGGGTCATTTGGTCAAACCACAACGGCTGGGTCTCGTTTTTTTTTTGTTGTCGCTTTGTGACCATGTGAGGGCTGGGTTATGGGTTTTCGTTTCGTCTTAAGTCTATTGCTTATAGAGTGATTTAAGAAATCCCTCTTTAAGTAGGGGAGGTGTAACCATCGTTTAGAATCGATTGGTTGATTGAGTAATGTTTGGTAACGGACACAGTATTTGGATTGACGTTTTTTTTTCATTTAATGTATTTTGAAGTTGTTTTAATGTACTTTTGGATTGAGTTTAATAAGTTATTTTACGATTTTTAATTCAAAGTTACAATGTAAATTGTTGATAAAGTTTTGTATTTTGTTACGCCGTAAAAATTCCAGTTGTGAGTTATGTTTTCCTTCTGAGATATAATCGTAATTAAATCTATTTTCGCCGTTTGTTTATTTTAAGTTGGTTTATGAGTTCGTTGTTCGAGTACATTCGTACTTGAATTTCTTTATGTCAAACGTTTAGATTACGTGGAAAAATTAAGTCGTTATCTTAATTTATTAGGCAGTTTAAATTCTTGTAATATAATAGTTTGTCAAATTGACAGTTTCACGTACAAGCGAAACGCTGTGTCCTAATTATATAAATATGACGTAATATTATTGTTTGCCTCTTTATTGCACTTCTTCGCGAGAGTATTTTGGTGGTTGAGGTTTCGAACGCAGCCTTTGTGGAAAGGGCAGTCGACGAAAGTTGATATATAGACGTGTTTTTGGTAAATGAGGAAGTCGGAAGTTAGTTGATTGGCAGACGTCAGAATGTAGTTAACGCAGGTGGTAATTCACCTTTTATAGTAGTTACCGCGGAAGTAAGTGAAAATGGTACAGTGATGCTTTAGTGGAAAATAAAACTTTCCTTTTTCGTAATTACGGTTCATGGAGATCACTGTTTTCCTTATTAATATCGCATGTTTCGTTAAGTGAATTTTGTGCGTGAGTTTGTTTCGCAATCTCATATCTTTCGCCTTGGAGGCGGATCAATAATAATTCTTCCGTTGGTAAATTTATTCATCTGGATTTGGTACCCTATCGAGGTCCTGGACGTTCTGCTGGCCTACGCTAACCAAAAGCCCGTCTTCGAGTAAATCAAGGTATTTATTTTGCACCATCTATTGATATGTGAAATTTACGTTTACGCGATCAAGTGTTAAAAGCTTTGAATTTTCAATTAAAAATTACAAGTGTTTCGAAGTTATCTTTAATGTAACTAATTAATGACCGTATTTTACGGTACTGTTTTATCCCAAGTTTAAAATTTATTAAACGGGACCGAATTATCGATTCATATTATATGTATATAAATTAGTTTATAAGTTTATTTCATTTTGTTTTTAAATTATATCGACACACACGGCCGTGATCATAGATGTGTTTAGATTGATTAATTTGTGCTGTTTATTTCTTTAAAATTCTGTATTGTGTATTTTATAATTTTGTTTGTGTATTTTATTCCATTAACTGTAAATTTGTTTTGATCTAACGTGCATTCACGTAATTTTTATTATTTTGTTACTGTTTTGTGTGATTAATTTTGTCAATTTCAATTCAATTATTTTATTCTATTATTTTATTCATTTTGTTTTATTTTGTTCAAATAAATGTTAAATTATTAAATTGTAAAGAGCTTTTAATTCCGTCGGCCTCCGCGTGTGTAACTTTATTAGTTTATTTTAGATTTTAGCAAATGCACCCTCTAAGGTAAGTCCATTGGGGGTGCATACTACAGAAGCGGACTTATGGTTGGCAAGGGTCATTAGTCCATTAAGCTTTACCCCCTTCCTGGCGCCCTTTGATTTCGACATTATTATTTATCGATTTTGTGTTTTCGTCAAGTAAATCCATTTCGATCACGAAACTTTTAAATAAAACTCACCCCGTCTCCATTGAGCTAGTGGCACAACCCCCGTTTATGTTACTACATTGCAGGCAGTGACTTTGTGTTAATTTTGGAATGTAACAACATAGAAAAACTTTAAAAGTAAATTACCCAATCTGTATGGATACAAATCACATCAAACGATCAAAACACTATCCGTATGAAAAAATCCCACAATATTCTACAAACCTGGTACTTTTTTTTATTAAAGTCTTCTAAAATACTAGCTGATGTAAAACTAGCAAACCTTAAGGAAGCATATAAAAGCTTTGAATAGAAAGAAAACGGAAGACAAAAACTTTCAAACAAATTTAGTTGGACTGTAATTTGTCACCGATTACATATAAAAAAATAAGTTGTCATTTGCGTAACGCCGTAATGTCATAGAACCTAAAGCTGTTTCTAAGTTGGATAAAACAAGCCATTTATTGAAAATTTCTTTTCTTACTCATTCTGTAATTCTGAAAGAGGAAAAAATGATTAGAAGTATTATACCAGTTGTGTACTGTGTTACTTTGGCTGGATTAGTAGTTTATCTTCTAAATCAGCAAAATATAGCAAAATTACATGTAAAAATTGAGATTGACAATAGATACGATTTTTTAAAGATTTGTTTGACATTACTTATGATAACACAGAATCTTTTGTAAATTATAAAAGCTCTGAAATAAAAAAGATTACTATTATTTATTTGGTCCCTCGAATAATTGAATCTTATAGCAACATTTAATCGCTAATAGAATGAGTACACTTGTATTCGATACGCGGAATTTAATTAAGTTACTTTAAATATTTGCAGTAAGCAACATTAATTTTTATATTAATTAGAGAAATTTTATTATTTAGTATTTAATAAGTTACGTTCAAATGTAAGTTATTTCGCAAGAAGAAAATCCAAGTTCGTTGATAAAGCAGTTTTTAATCAACGAAAAGGAATGCAGAGATAAAAGTAACTCACGCATACGGATCAAATTTCACGTTGATGTCATCCAACAGAATGCAGGGTTAAAGCTGGCGGATAGCCTTGGGAAATTTCCCATCAAAAATTGGTGATCAAAGTGTATTTTCTTCACGAAAATCAATTCGGATCATTGGTATTTATTCTATTATTCATATACCAAACCCATTCAAATTATGAAAATAATGATAATTTCATTAAAGATAAAATCGCTACAAAAAAAAGTCTAAAACAAATACAAACAGGGAATTAGATAAACTCAACAAAATAGAAATGAAAGACATACCTGTATTATTAACACAGACTTTTTAAATAAAGATATTGTAGATATAAGGTAAGATAAAAAAATTACATGGCTTTAAAATAAAGTACCACATGCGTACTCGTCGAGCGCTAAGTACTGTATGAATTTCAAGGCGACAACGCCCTAAAAAGTAGCGACTACACAAAATAAAAATAAAGGAAGGTTTACACCCAAATTTAGTTAAACTTTTAGCAATTTATCAAATTAAACGCAAACATAAAATTTATGTAAACGTAATTTCTTTTGGTATTTAAACTAATCTTGTTTTTTTGACTTTTCACTATATTATCCAATAGTTAAGTTGTAGATAATAATTATTCGTGTCGTAAAAACGTACGCAATAAAGTTAAGTATCTATATTATATTTTTATTTTAGGGGGGGGGGCGAAAAAGATAACATTTTGCCCCAGACTCCCAAATGTTTCTGGGCGAGTCTACCTACTTATAATTTTTAAAAAAAATGTAAAATTTAATAAGCAAATTATTCCGAAATTCAATTTATTTAATAATACGATGCGTAAGTCTATTCAAATATTAAACACAGTAATAAGTAATTGACATCAAATTTTAAGTTTTATTTAACGTCGCGCGATAATAAGAACCTCAAGTCTAAACTAATTCATAATTGAATAATGGCATATAACTTGTTCCTTTAATAACGGCACTCGTACATATGGAAACCTAGACAACCCCGAAACAATATGTTATACAAATATGCAAAAAAAATGAATACTATTTTAACTCAATTTTGATAACTAAAAAAACATAAACAAAATCAAATTAAAACTACTTAATCCACTTCGATCAAACATTTAAATGCAGTGGAGTTGGTACCAGGCTCTAAACATAACTAAATAAACGGTATAATCATGAAGGTGACACACTACAACTCAAGTTTTTCTTTTCCTGGGTAGGGTGCAAACCATTGAGTTATTATAAAAGGAGATAGCATAAAGCATCTAGTTTCTATGTACAAAGTGGAACCACTAGGCGTGGCTTAGTCTACTATCAAGATGGATACTTTGCCAGGCCCGGATTACATAAAAATTAAAGTTTTAACATTAATCGCACATTGTAAATTTTTCATCAGTTTATATGTTAGTATACAAAATTAAAATAGTTTATCAAATTACTTGAATTTACGCTTAGAAAAAAGCTGTAGCTGACATAATTACAATGTTGCAGATGTATAATCATGATTATAAAGTTCAAATACGGTAATCTACTAAGAAAATTATTTAACTGGAGATTTGTGGATCTACGCAATTAAGTAACATGTGCTTTGATTTTTTTTATCAACTTTATTAGTCTAAAGCAAAAAAAAACTTTTTTAGATTACAGCTAATTTAGTAAACAAAATTTAAAACTTATTAATAATATGCAACAAATCAAATCATTATTTTAAAAAGCAGTAATCTAACATTTAAGTTTTATTACAATTGATTCTTAATAACCAAATTTAAAAAAAAGTAAATTGGGGTATTAATGTATAAATTTCTTTAATACTGGTCTGCTTATATTGCGTACATACCTGTGAAATGTAATTCCCAATAATACCTTCTTATTTATACCTTTTCCACTATTACAGCTACATAGAACACACAAAACCATCATGTTTTAAATCTTTATAATTAAAAACTGAAAAAACATATAAACAAACACAAAAAAATACTATAAACGTTGACAAAAGGCACCTACTAACATTTGACGTTAGAATGACATAAGTCTATCATCAATATGGCGGTAGTGGTGTCGTTTTAGAATAGAAAACACGGCCTCCCTATATTATAACTCAATGGTGCAAACACACACCAGTACTATTTTGTTTTATTATCATAAAATAGACACAATGTTAAAATAAACCTAATTACGGTAAATAATATAAAATGAAAAGAGCTGAAATAGTTTTCTTGCACTCATCACACAATTTAAACGATCTTCGCAACAGTGTTTGTTACATTTGTAACATTTTGTTTCCACATGGTATGCAACGTCCTTGGACCATTCAGATCTTTATTAGGCAGTTGCATCTTTATTAAACTCATTTCATTTTTTTTCCACAAGGATTTGCGTTATATTCAATTGGATTTGGTTTGATACGGATACTGTTGTTTTCTAACCGAATTTTCATTTGTAGAATCACAAGTTTTTTTCCAGCTCCAATAAAAACAGTTTCCTCCGCGATTTTAGTAGTCTTTGTGAGAATCAGTGTAAGTACAAAATGGGTTTATCTTAGTCATCCCAATCATATCCATAAACAGTACAAAAAGCCATTTAAGAGTTTTCTTTTCTGGCGGTATACCCTACAGATATCTTATCAAAGGTGGATACCGTTTCTATACTTTTGTTGTAATTAAAGATGATAGATGGATGAAAATTTTTATTTGGTGTAGCAATATTATGCAGATAATGTTTACTGAATAGTAGTACCACAGATTTTTCTACCTTAAGAACCTAAGATACCAGCGTAAACTTTGGAGTAAATCCAAAAATTGAAAAAAGTTATGGTGGATATTTTCTAGACAAAAATAAAAATTAAATAAAGGTCTTTTTATAGTACTGCAGACTGATAGCAGATTTTCTGCAAAAGCAATACAAAAAACTTGCGTGTGATTTTTTTTCTGATAATTCACTCCCCGCTGCACTCAATCACAATCTACCAATTCCAAAAGTTCATCGGGACTATCTTTACCGTTATGATGAATTTCTTCAAGGGGTTTTTGGAAGTTGGGCTTCCGTAAGAATACGGCGTCACAAAACCATTTTACAAATATAGTTTTTAATTATGTACGCCGTGTGAAAACTTTTGAAACACTAAATTGCAACGGAATGATTAAACACAATTTTTTCTAGACAGTCTAGTCTTGATACTGCCTAAAAACATCCGCAGCAATAATGTATCAATGTTTGAAACAAAAATACATCTTTTGCTATACGAGTAAATTTATACAAATTTTTTTCTTAGACACTGTTTACCGAACTGAGCGGAAAAACATTTTTTACATAAAAAGAAGTACTGTGTACTACTGAGTTTTCATTAAAAAAATCAAAATAATGTCCTAAAATATAGACAACTTAATTAATGAAGAACTTACACAACAAAAACGAAGACTGGTGTGTGTTACACCTAACCTGTTAAGCAGAAGGTTAAACATTGATATATGTATTAGTTGAAAAAGCTACATACATATTAGATTTTGTCTCTTACTGCCATAAATCTTTAAATATTTTAAAACGTATTAGAAAACTTTATTAATGGTCAAATGCATAATGTCAATTTTGAATAATTAGCAAAATTTAAAGGGTTTATTAATGTTACTATAGGGACTAATACTATAATCCATTATTAACAAATTACTAGTTGCTAAAGTTACATATATATTTAACAGATAACACAAACATTACTTGTAAAAAACAATGAAATAAATTATTAATTTAGGAAACAAATAGTAATCAAAGAAAAATAAATTCTTAATCAAAATTTGTAAAAGACGACATCTAGAAGACTAATAAATAACATAACAATGTATTTCTAATTAAAAAAAATGGAAATAGTAACTAAATATTTTTACAAATAAATAACAAGAAATATGATTAGATATTACATATTGTAAAACTAAATTTGATAAAGTGTAGATAATAAGTTAGCGTTTTATTTTTGTGCATTAGCAAATATGCATTATATACATTTTTATTATTTTTGAAGTACAAGTATACATAAAATGCTTTTAAGAATATAACCTAAAGAGAAATATTTTACAGTTTATTAATATTTTCATATTTTATGATTTTTATTAATATTATATGTGTATTGATAAATATGAATATTTTTATATAAACTTAAACAAAATTAAACCAAAAAAAAATGAGCAAAAGTAAATAAAGACTTGTATTCTTATTTAAACAATTTTTTAAAATCTAAATTAATTTTGTTGAAGCAAATATTACAATTCCTTAAGCATTTACTACACTACTAAAAAAAATTATAAAATGTTTAAATTAAAGTATTGTCACCTTAATTACCTAAATTTTTTTTGTTAACATTTAAATTTTGTTTTATTGTTTAAATATTTAACTGTAAACTTATATTTCTTACTTTTGTTAAAATAGTAGTTTTTAAAATTTTATTTTTATTTATCATTATTCAGATTGTTTACAAAATAAAATTGATTAAAGAGTTTATAACCAAGTCGTTTTGTACCAAATTGTATCTAAACTTTTAACTTTTTCGTTAAAAAAATGTTTAATTTAGCTCTAAATAAAAAAATTCTACAATCCGCCGTTGATAACAATATTAGCAATGTTCCAACAAACAATTGTTTTTTGTGCCGCGTTCATAACAAACATTAACATTCGTTTGTTAGTGTATGTAATGACAAAAAAAACTCTAGAGCCACAAATTGATGAAGCAAAATTTACGGAAAACTAATTTTTTAAAATCAATTATTGTTTAAGTATAAATGTGTGTATGCTAAAAAATAAATTTAAAAACCTTAAAACTATAAATTCAAATACTAGAGTATTATATATTTCGGAGTAGTATTTGTTATTACGTATGTTACATATAGCATAGTATACAAATCAGGCATAAAACTAAGTAGAAATTTGCATATCAACTACTATTAGTTATAGATTTGTGTTTCTTAAGTTGACAAATTTTGCTAGTAATATATGTATTATCAACATTTGTTGTCCTGTTTTTAGTACCAAATTTACATTTTTCTTTTTAAATTTAATTTTTAAAAAACCACACAAAGAATAATGTATGTAACTTTTGTCTAAAGTCTCATAGCATATCTTGCTCTCATGTATTAGAAATTTTTAATAATTATAATTGCTGTACAAAAACGAAAAAAATTATAAGATTGCATAAGTTTTTTATTTTTTGTTTTTACTTTTTCAACGCAAACATCTACATCTCAAAAGTAGTCTGTTTTAGTTGTGCTATTCTAGTGCTTACATTTGTTATTGACCTTATTTTTTTATTTATTGCGTTGTTTTTTCTCGTGATGTTTAACCTGGCTGGTTCTATTGGTTTTTAAGTTTTTTCTATTTTTTACTATGCTGTTTTGTTGTCCAATTTTTGCTCCTTATGTTATTGAGGGCAAAACACACTTTTGTTTTTAAGTGTTGTGCAATTTTGTTGTCTCTTAGAATAAACTTTACAAATGCAACTTATTCTATTTTAATTTTTCTCTTAGTTTTTTTTTTGTTAGTGTTTAATTTATTGTTTTGCTCCAGGTATATATAGTGTGACATTTTGAAAATTTTGGATTGAAAATATATTTACTGTTATGAATATTATAAATTCATGACATATTAGCAAGTAGTGACATCTATGTAATTAGAAGTAAACGATACTGATTAAATGATGGTACGTAGCAATTAAGGCCTCGAATTCCACTGTATTGCTACAGGTTATGAGCCCAGTCCGAGATATGAGGTGGATAAATTGAAGTTGGTTTCTTTAAGTCTGTAAGTGTTTCAGGTTTCGTGAAAGACGAGTTTTGTGTTAAGTTGTTATTATGTCGTAAAAGGTAAATAAATAAAAAAATGGCCGTCAATTACTTGACGTGTGTGCCTAAGCTACATTTACAACAAAAAATAATATCAAAAATTACAGAAACCTTAAAGCAGAACCAAATTGACGAGGTCAGCGACATACTTCCCTTTTGCCCCGATTACCTCAGCTTCAGAAATGTAACTAGCAATCCCTCACTTATGATACATCGTTAAAAAAGGTATTTAAAAATACTATTTAAAAATATCAAAAATAAAATTTTACTTAACAATTTTAAAATAATTAGTAAATAATAAAGTTTTGAGAGATGTTGTTAACGCTTTAAGAATACACAATTTGTGAATTTTTATTTAAAAAAGTAATTACAAAAACTGTTCAAAATGATCACAGTGTTTTTCTAAACAGAAAAATACTCAAACTTCAACTTTATCTTATTTTTTGGAATGTTTTAAAAGTAATTTGCATCTAAACGTAGCTCGCCATCTATTTGAGCTTTGAAACTTTAAAACCAACGGTTCTATTGTTTTCAAGCAAATTTGCGAAAAAACTATCTGTAAGGTTTCCATTCGGAAACAAAGTCCCAACAATTTTATCTCTTAAATACCAGTCCAAACATTTAATTACTGAGAATATTGGATGTGATCCTCTTGTACAATACGCAGATGTTCATTATCTCAATAACGACCGTTGAAAAAGAATCTGCATTCGTCAGAAAAACAGATGTTTTTTTAAAATATTAGAATATTGTTCAAGTTTTTCAGTCATAGTTTCAAAAAACTGAAATTGTCTATCAGGATTACCGTGCCCTAGTTCTTGAAGAATGTGTATACTGTAAAAATGTATGTACTTTTAAAACTTTTCAAACTGATTTATGTAACACTCCCGTTAATTCTGGAACGTATTTAGACACATGGCGACTTTTCATTTTGCATCCCTTTTTGTTTGATATTTGCTACAGAAACAAAAGTTTCAAATTTCCGCACGAAAAGTTGCACGTAAACATCGCTGACATTTTTATCCAAATGAACATTGAACGCAGTAGCCGCCTGTAAAGCACATCGATTTGTACTTGCGTAAAGATAAATTGTTTCAACCCGTTCAGAAACTGAGTATACCATTTTTACAAACGTTTTTCAACAATATAGTTTGTACAAAATTTAACAATGACATACTTCAAAGTAAAAATAAATACTGATGTGTAAATACTTGTAAACAATGAGCGAAAGGACTAATCAAATACTTTTGATAAAAGAAAATTACAAAAACTTTTATCTGTTTCTCTTGATTGTCGTTATTAAAATAATGAAACTCATCGTTTTGTACGAGAATATCACACCCAATATCTTTAAAAATACCAGGCTTGTCCAATTGAAACCCATCTTTGCTCTAGAAAAACGTTATTGGGAACTATATTTACAAATAATTACCACTCCAATTAAAGCACATATTCCATTGTTTTACCAACCTATGTATACTTTGTTTAAATAATTCGTGTGGCTACTGCTCGAAAAATTCTTTATTGGCATTTTGTACTTCTTCGTCCGACTGAAAACGATTCTATTTAACGTCTTTTTTAGTGGTCCAAAAATGTGACAATTGTAAGGTGATAAATCGGGACTATAAGGTAGATGCTATAATACCTTCCATTTCTTTTACATGCCACATTCCTGTCTGTTGAAACAGTACGCAATACACCTGGTCGTAGCTTATCATTCGTCTCCTCTCTTCCACTCTTACATTTTCGACACCGTTCCTTCACAGTTGGATACGCAAAACATGCGTTTCATACACTGTTTGCATTCGCGTATGAATTTGCAATGGTTGAAATCTTTTAGCACACAAAAATTTAATGACCGCACGCTGATTGTATTTAAAGGGATTGTTAACAACAAACGCCATTTTAAAGTCACAATACTTAAAATCATTGTCAAATACAAATGATAAGAATTGATCAATGTGACGTTTACAAACACAACTAACATTGCAAAACTTAATTGAGTGATTACAATTGTTTCCAAAGCTAACCTGACCATAGATGGGTTTCAATTAAAAAAGCCTTTTAATTGCGCTAGATAATCTAGAAGATGCACGTGATAACTACTCCAAAAATTAATCTTTTTTTATCACAAACAGTGCAGTTTTAAGGGTTGACAGTATCTCCCCAAACATAATTATTTGTTAAATATTTGAAAACTGCCAAGTTGGAATAGGAAAAGCGAACACCGCCAACTGGGCACGGCCAATTGGGCGCGGGGACAATTGGGCGCGAGTCACAACAGACACCCTGCTTTTAGAAGAACAACAAAACTGTTTTGTGATTATGTTCTGCTTTATCGTCGCAAAATATATAAATTTTCTTTAAAATGATTTAAAAGTTATTAACTTTTTTTTCGGCAGCTAATGACGAACTAATGACATATTTCAATAACTATTTTAAAAACGTTTAAAAGTAGGTACCTAAATAACTTACTAACCTAACAGTAAAACAAATTAATATGCAATTCTTTTAATTGCAATGTGATGACCTGCTAATAGCTTAAATAAATTAATCTTATTATTTTTTTTGTGTAGTTAACCCTTAACCTGACACAAGGAGTCTGTCAGACTTCTTCAATTTTCTCAAGCGCGATATTTAAAAAACTTATTTACTTTAAGTTTTGCGCCACTAAATACCTTTTTAGCATGACGTGACCTTTATGTAGACGAGCAGGCGTCATTCTGTGCTTCATTGTGGTAGAGTTAGAACGGTTAGAACGTTGTTTGTATCTAGCGGAGTCGACAAGGTTTACACTACGTATTTTATTTGACAAAAATTTGTAATTTTTTTGTGTTTAGTGTATGTTTGGTTAATTACAATGGCTTCACATTGTAAGGATATGAAAAAGCCGCTTAGTGAAAAGGAATTGTAGCAAAGTGTAAATGAGATGGTGACAAACAGCGGTAATTCAGAATGAAGCGGAGATGAAGATGTAGGTAATGATGATATGTATATAAAAAATAATTATAGCTTAGAGTCGGAGATCAGCTATAATAATTCAGATTCAGATGAGAACATATCTAGCATCAATGATGTATCCAAATTGTTTTACTTTTATGGACGCAAGAAAACCAATAAAACTAAATTGTAAGAATAAATATTTTTGTACTACTTCGTCACAATTATTCTGTAGAAAAACGTTTGTATCCCTAATCTTTGACGCAATTATTCATAATTACATAGTGCACTCTAAATGTGTTTTCAGATCATCTGCAGAGCCATCACGAAACAGCAGAACACGTAGCCACAACTTGATAAAAGGTCTATCTGGACTCAAAGCTGCAGTAAAACAATTAGGCACCAATCCAGCACCTAAAAGCGTATGGCGCTTATTGTTCTCTGAAGATATCGTTCAAGAGATATTGACATAGACGAATAAACGCCTGGAAAAAAAAAGCAATAATAGAGATAGTGCAAGCGTTAACTTTCGTGACCTGGGTATTATTGAGTTTTACGCTTTTTTGGAACTGCTTTATTACACTGAAGTATTTAAAAGCTCAAAAGAATCTTTGAACAGTTTTTATGCAACAGATGGTTCAGACAGAGACAATTTTCGAGCTACCATAAACGCCGGTTTGAAATAATATTATCATGTCTCATTTTTGATGATCCAACTACTAGAGAAGAAAGAAAAGCGGATGATCCCAGTGCTCCGATTAAAAACATTTTTGATTTTTTTTAACTGTTAAAAATGTTACTCCATAGGGAAATACGCTTGTGTAGATGAGATGTTCATAGCATTCCGTGGAAAATGTAAATTTAACATGTTTATGCCAAAAAACCCAGCGAAGTATGGCATAAAAATTTAAGTTAACAGCGATGCTCGCACAAGCTATTTTTTAAATTCTTACACTTACACCGGAAAGGATAGTGAACGTAGAACTTTAAATGCAGAAGAAAAACGTCTTCAAATACCATTCTAATCGGTTATCCGTCTTTCAAATCCAATACACGGCACGAACAGAAACGACACCGCTGATAATTGGTTTTTATCTATGCCACTCCGTAAAAAAACCTTGCGTTTGTTAGTACGATGAAAAAAAACAAAGCAGCAATCCAAAAAAAAATTTTGCCCAGAAAAAATAGAGAAGTATAGTAATCTCAAAAGTAGATGAATGCCACGTGACTTCAAATTTATGACGTCAGAATAAGTAATGTTGCCAGTTCTTATATTGACATTTTATTGAGGTTAATTTAAAATTGGTTATGTTTCACATTTTTTGAAATAACTTTATAAGGAGTTTGTGCTATTAAAAATCTCTAGTTAGACAAAAAATTTATATTTGTAAGATTGGCAGAAGTAATATTTTAATCATCCGATTTGATACTTGATTTGTCCAATTAATTGAGTGGCTTTCGACTTTGTATTAAAGGTGAAATTGTTTTTACTTTTGATTAAATCAATATCAATTTGGTTGATATTACAATTATTCGAGTTGATTGTAAAATGTTTTTTATCTGAATTATCCCGACAGTATTTTGGAACACGAATTCAATAAATTGTTAGAGTATAATTCTTGGAATTAAAAAACAAATTATTTTAATCCAATAGTTATTTCTTCTAGCAGTGACTATTTATTAAATTAACGAACAATATTTGCATTTTGCTTCTGTTTCTTACTCTCAAGTCACAAGATTCTCCTGCAATAATTTTGACCGAGAGATCCACGTAAAAACCTATTAAACCTTTTTTTTTTAAGAAATACTAGACGAAAAAGAGAGCAATGCTACAGAATACAGAGAACATTGTTAATGCCAATTTATTTATAACAAAAGTAATAAAAACAGAAAACTAACATTAACAATTATTTTATATGCTACATTGAAAAACAAATGTGCATATTTTTTTAACAAAAAATTTGAATGGTAGACAATTTGCATTTTATAAATAGGGCATCATTAATTTATATAATTTTCTAGCCCTCCCTATATGTTTATTATAATAAGTTTTTGTAATTCCTCATATGAGTTCAATTGGATTGAATATACAATCGTTGGGAGGGAGACGAAGTAGCATATGGTTATATTTTTCGGCCAATTGATCGGCTGCATACATTTTTTCAGGTTTATTCCTATAAATCAAAATTTTAGTTTATTCATTTACAGGAAAAATATTAATTTACGTTTCAACAATGTGTAGTAACTCCTTCTTTAAACAATTGATTTCAAATGAAACATTTTGTTCTTTTAACTATTTCTGGATATCTTCTTTTTTCCATTCACTATTTGAAGATCCCGACGCTGGTCTATAAAAATTTTTTTCACGGTCCTTGATGTAAGTGGGGTAAACAGCTATATTCTTTATAGCTTATACAAAGATGGTGTGCTTTGATTACACCACCTTCAAAAAAAAAGTTCTAAATGACCTATTTACCTGCAGCAATAAAAGTTAAAATTTGCGACATTTTAACAAATACCATTCCCGAATAGTCCCAATTTCGAAGCAACTGAAGAGGCTTTGACTCTTAAAAAATATTGCAAGTTATGTCCACCAAGAATTAAAAGGAAGACGGCATATTTACGTACTAGTTGTAAAAAACCCATTTGTTTAAACTATTCCAAAAAAATATGTCACTAATGTGTTCAGGAATGACAGGAATAATCAAAGCAGTCATCTATTTGTAATTGCTTATATTTTTGTGTTTTCTTTGAAATTTGGCTAGTGTGTATAATAATTTAGTATACTTAATTAAAATCAAAAAACAATTAATCAAAACGTGGTTAAACGTCGGAGTCTCTCAGTCTTCAGGTGGCATTTAACGTAACAAAATGTAGATGTGTCAGGTTAAGGATTAATTTCACCTAATTATACAGTCGTTTTAAATATAAGTCCCTTATTGGTCTTACTTAGTACTTAGAAGCATTACTGTTCTGTTTTGGCCACCCTCATAGACAGTATCATGTCGCAGGAAAATCGTAAAAGGTTTTGTAAACACAGATTTTGGTAGGTCTACGACAAACTATCCGCCGACAACAATACTGAGTTTTAGCAATGTAAACAAAAATGGCAGTGTCATGCGCAAGTCCATGTAATTAATTGCGAAGTCGTAAAAACTATTAATTTGCATAACCACAACCCATCTACTTCTAAATTAGAAGCGGACAAAATCGTTACAAAAATCAGAATCAACGTGCCAAGTAATCAACTGTCAACAAACTTTAAAGAAGCTAATCAGGAGGAAACGCAATAAGATAAATTAGGCTCCAAGAAATCATTCAACCTTGGTTGCCTTTGAAATTCCTTAATATTATAAACTATAAGTCATAACCGCAAAACTCAAAAAACTTTTTGCTAGTTAATAGTAGACCGGGCGCAGAAAGAATATTAATTTTTGAAAGACGACGAAATCTAGAAATGCTACTAACTTGTGAAGATTTTCTTATAGATGGAACATTTAAAATTGCACCAAACATATTCGCACAAGTTTATGCTGTTTTGGCATAAACAATTTGGAAAAGTTTACCCTGTTTTCTATGCACTCTTACTTTACACAGTTAAGTTAATTTATACACTCAAAAAACTGACGATTTTATACACTGTTGTGAATATGCGTAAATAAACATTACTATGGCAAAGGCAAACCACGGCATATTTTAAAATTATGGAAATTAACATTACCGTGACAAAGTAAAACGACTGAAAATATTGTAAATATGTAAATCATCAAAATTACTCTAACAAGGCTTGTATTTTAGATAAATGCCAATTTATTGTGTACCTAAAGCGATCTGTATAATATATCAACAGAGCATTAAGTATTTCATTTATCTATCACTGCACGGTGCGACATAGCCAAGTCTAATATCTATCCCAATTTCCTGGCGTCTATTTGTCCTTGCGCCCAGTAGTAGTCGTGTCCTCTTGTCTTAAACCGGTGTCAAGTGGAATGTCCTTTTGTTTTAGTATTTCTGATTAGAATTCTGGAAGACCTTATCAACAATGTATCATAAGTGGAGAGTTGCAATTTACATTTTTAAAGTTGAAGTGGCCAAGGGTAAAAAGGTAGGAAGGGTGCTATTGACCATGTCAATTTGGTTCCCTCTACGTATTTTGAAAATTTGTTTTTGTAATTTTTGATATTATTTTCCAATTTAAAGTTATCAAATTGACACACTGTATATATTTGCTTATCCTTGCAATTTAAGTTTCTTATACTCTTATGTCTAATTTTGATCTCAGATACTTTATTTTGGTTATATTTATTGCTTTGCAGTGTTCTATAGACAGCACAGCAGTGCTAAATGTTAAAAAATTTTGTATAGTCTATAAATGCCAGCTACAGCAAAAATTATATTATAATTATATACTATATACTATAATTTCTTCTAAAATCAAGCTGTTTGTAAGATTGGTATTCATTAAGTGTTTGTTAATCTTGTAGTTATTATTTTTCTCAATATATGTATACATGTGATAGCAAAATTTTCGGGATTTTTTTTTCTTTGTATGCTTTTATACATTAGCATTTTTCTATAATGTTTTGGCATTTTAGTAGTAGCATTGTTATATTTTACTACAAATTTTGCTCTTTCCATTATTACATTTAATATCTTATAAGCTGCATATACTTTCTCTGTAGTTATGTCCGGTAGCTCTTCTGGTCCTACGTTTTAAATTTTTTTTGTTTCTGTCAATTGGGTAAAATTACTCAATGTTGAAAAATATTGTACAAATAAACGAAAGTGTAAATATTTAGAAATATCTACTATTTGCATTGTTAAAAAAATTAATTAAGTTTCAAATGATTTGTTCATATATATGAAAGTGCCCATAATTTTTGCTTTAAACGGTGCAGAAGGGAAAGGTATCTTCAGTACATGCTTGACATAAAAAAGGCAACGGTTATAGTTGTGACGTTATATACAAATTAAAAAAAATTGTATTTATTGCAACTTATAAAGCAAACAGAATTGAATCGTATAAAAAATATTGTAAATAGCAGACGTTAGTTATCGTATATTACATATGTGAAGATTAATAAGTAAAATTTTATTCTTAATATAAACCACTTTAACAACTATATATATTACATACTTTAGTATTATTCTAACATTATTTTTTTTAAATTATAAATAATGTAATAATTAATAAAAATTTAAATAAATGAAATTTAATATATTTTTTTTAATAGATTGTCTTAAAATGTTTTAGTTTATGATTTTTTAGTAATTATAAGTATTTTACATTTAAATTTATTTTTAATGTCAAAGACAGAAAAATTGGTATTTATCTTTGTCACATTTATGCAAACAATAAGTTTCTTATCTTTCGCTTAGATATTTCTGGCGTAACGTTTAATGATTTTCTGTCATAAATATTTTGTGCTCAATATCTTAAATACCTTTGGAGTTTGTAACATTATTTAAACAAACTAAAAATTCAAGTGAAATTTGTTAAAGTGTTAGAACTTTGCGTTATGTATTTGTTTTATTATAAAACTGCACAATTTGAATTTATCTAATAAAGTAACGTAAAAAATTATTAATTTTTAATGCAAAATTCTGAAGTAAAATACAACAACACTTAAATATTTATTTTTTAATAACGCTGTACAAAAAAGAGCTTTGTTTGCAAATAATATATTAATAATGTAAACAGTGAAATCTTAAGATAATGTAGCAAGTATATGCAAATTATAAGTAAATATTGGTAGTTTAAACATAATCTAGATAGATTTATGTCACGGATAATCTACGCATTAATACCAATGTACACATCTATTATAGTTTTAATTGTTTAAACTAAATATTGTTTTGTTTTGTATATTTAGTTTTTGACATTAAAACAGTTCTCCTTTTACACGTACTACCAATACACTTAAGTAAATACTTAATTTAACTTGTTTTAAAATTATATCTAGTTTATATATAATGTAACGTAAATATACAATGTGTCATTAAAATAAGGAATAAAGCTCATAATTTGTTTATTATCGCTGTGTAGAAGAAAATCTCGGACACGTTGATTTTAACGTCTTTAATGCCAATTTTTTAATGCACTTAACACTTTCTTAAACGCGTAGGTGTCAATTGTCATTCACGCGCATGTTTGACGATGCAAAATCATATCCGCTACAGTTACGCAGCTGCCGCTTTTAGTACTTTCTTAGTATAGTATCAAAGAGCTTCTCCATTATCAGCAACGTTGTACTGATTGTAGTTTGAACGATATAAACAGATAATCTGTCTGGAGGACAAATGTTAACCGCGCACCAATCCGTGTTATTTTGAGGCAAGTACAATTTATTTACTTTTTGTTCACATTGCTTTATCTGCTTGCAATTAGTCAATATACACATTGTTTTTCTTATATATCAAACCGTTTGTAATAATTTGGTTTAATATTTCATTTCATAGACGGGGATAAATGATCAAATCTGGACTGAGACTGTGTGTTATATTCAAATTATGTTTATTTCAGAAAAATCAGCCAAACGACAAAAAATGCAAAATAGAGACAAGTCAAGATCCCCAGAAGTGGTTAAAACGGTTTGAAGAATAAACAGATAATATTTTTGTCGACGATACTTTAAATGGTGAACACTTGACGGAATCTGAACAAGAAGTTAAGAACCCAACAAAAGGTAGTAGTGACACCAGCCAGAAAATGTTTAACTGGAAAGGATGGTTTGAGAACATAGCGTAAATCACACCATTTTACAAATGTTTGTATTAGAGCCCACAACATCATAACAAAATTTCTTGGTGCTAGAAATAACGCTCGCAAAAGAAAAACTGAAATTGATATTGTTAGCTTATTTTTAGGTGATTATATTCCACAGAAAATTTGTTGTTCAACTAATATTTTTATTAAAAATCAAAGGATTTATCGCTTTGCTGTACCTCATAAAATTTTTAGGAAACTCAAAAAACAAAAATTTACGTTAATTGTGGAATAATTCGAAAGGTTATGGCTTAGAATATTGTAATTTAAGCATAAGCGAGAAGAAATTCAAAGTTATTTAACGACCTAAGAGATAGAAAAAATCAAAAATGTTTGAGTTTTTAAAAAATAACTTTCAAAAATATTATTCTCTTAATGAATACCTTACTGTTGACAAACAGTTGCTTGCATTCAGGAAGAAATGCAGCTTCAAGCGGTTTATACCAAGTAAGAAAGCAAAATATGTAGTAATGTTGTGTGATTTAGTAGACTGCAAGATCGTCTATACCATTAACCTTAGGTTAGAAAGCAGCTTGATGGTCCAATCCAAATAAGTAACTTATCTAAAGAAATTGTTTTACGATTGGTGAAACCTCTTCAAGGTAGCAATACAAATATTAGGGATGCCAACTGGTTAACCAGCATTGCTTGGTCGAGAACACCATTAAATAAAAAACTAACATATTTTGGAATTTTTGCCATATAAAAACAAACTTCTTTAATTTTTGAATTTCAAGAAGACATCACCTTACTGTCATATAACTCAAAAAAATAAGGTGGTTTTGGTATTGTCAACCATGATGCTTGAATTGATCAATCAACTAATTAAAAATGAAAACCAGCAATCGCAACATTTATATTTTATAATTCAACAAAAATAAGTGTTGATTTATTTGATTAAATGTGTAGAAACTACCATGTGTCATGAGCTATAAGACGCTGCCCTATGGTACTATTCTTTGACTTGCTGAATCAGGAATCAACGCAGCATGTATTTATAAATCTCACATTAACAAAACAGTAAAGACAGTCTACTTTCTACAAAATCTAAGTTGGGAATTTACAAGTAGAAATTTCGAGAAAACTACGTAGACGAGTGAGATTGCTAATCGCACTAAATCGCGTGGTCGGTGTTACCTTTGTTGACGACAAAGAGATAAAACTACTAGAAAATGCTGCTCTAAATGTCACTGCTGGACTTATGGAGAGCACCCGCGGGAAGTATGCATACGTTGTTTTGAAAACTAAAAGTACTTACTTTAATAAAGTATTTTTTACTGATACGATTAATTTAAGAATTAATTAAAATAAAACTTAATAAAAAGTCTTCTACAGTTTTAACAATTAGAAAGTGGGTGAGAATGTCTACATAGGTGAGATTTAATGCCACTTTTACAAGTACGTAGATAATCAACTGGTTCCTGCCACAGGACTGTAAAGTATACATTAATGAAAAATTTTACACAATTGGGTTTATGAAAAAAAAATTTTTTTGTGATAAATGGAAAGATCATATATAAGTTTTATAACAAAACTATTTTTTTTTCGTAATAATTCAAAAGGGATTTCAAAATAAAAACTAATTTTTGAATCCAGTACCGAAGACACGCCGACAGTTCCCGAACAAACCCAAGCGCATGTGACGTCATAATTTTAGTTTGTACTCATTGCAGTTGATACAGAAATAATAAGTACAGTGTTTTGATATATTTAATTCTGTTGTCATTGTTAAATATTCAAATAAGCTTTACTCCGAACTCGGTGTTCTGGACATACCCATCCTTTTACAATACAAATATTATTTTTACGACTTAGTTGAATTATAACTTACAGCTTTGTCGTCGTAACTCTCACGCGATGCTCTACTATTTATGAAATAAATAATTATATTTTATATAATGGAGAATAAATATTTAAAATTAAATATTTTCATTTATTATATTATTTTTTAACAGACTTAGCTTGATGTCTTGCAGAGCTGGGCAAGTTACTTTGTAAAAGTAGTTAACTACTAACTAAAGTTACTACTTTTTTAAAGTAGTGTAAGTTACTAACTACTAACTACCATAAATCGAAAAGTAGTTAGGTTACTAACTACTCAACGGTTGTATTCTAAAATATAAGTTATTTTTTTCAACTACTTGAAGAAAAAGTTCTGAGACGATTTATGTTATACCACTTTTAGTCATATAAACATAAGTACCTATAGACACTGAATTATTATTACATTAAAGAAGACAAAGTAAATTAATCACGCTCACACGAAAACAATAAAACCTATTATCTTGTATTTTATTACAAATTCTCAAAAAAAAAATTAATAAAATAAACCTTTAAAAAACAAAACTTAAAGTAATAAACCGATTGTGGTATTCGATATTCATTTCCTTTTCATAAAACTAACTTTCCAAAAAGAGCATCAGCCAATGCATTTCTTTTGGGCGAATTTATGAGTGGAAAACGAAAATAATCGCTCGACAGCGCCGATTAAAATTAAATTAAAATTATACTGTGTCCAATGAACATTTTTTTAATAATCTTATCATCATCTTACATAGATATATAAATTCTGTTATCTTCCAGGTGTTTTAACAGTTCTAGTTCTATTCTTCTGGTTTTGTGAGCATGTTCATTCTCAGTATCAAAAGAAATATGTAACTTTTTAGACAAACCACGTTCATCAAAATCAAAAAAATCTTCATTTTGTAATACTTTGTTTACGTTTAGATCAGTGGCATTTAACATTTTGAAACAATTTAGGTTTGCTGCATTTACAACAATTTTTTGAATAGTCTTTACATCCATGTTTATTTCTGCGTTAGCGTTTATCACTTGAATGACACGTTTTACCTGCAAAACTGCAATGTAAGCTGAATAATTGTTACAATTCCATATAATTGAAGCCGCTAATAAAGTAGTTTAATTACTAGTAAAGTAGTTAAGCTATTATCAATGTAGTTCAACTATTTTTCTAGTTAAAAAAGGGTAGCTAACTACTTTTTAAATACAATTACACCAAAAAAGTAACTTATTCTAACTACAGTTACATTATGAAATTAAAGTAACTTGAATATGTAGAATACAACTAACGTCAACAATAAAGTAGTTAGATTAGTAGCTTAACTACTTTGTAGTTAACTACTGCCCAGCTCTGATGTCTTGGCATCTCGAACTTCAGCAGAATTAAACCGAACGTCATTTTTAAAAAAAATGGTTATCATAAATATATCAGCGTCAGGAATATTATCAGACTTTGCCTTTATAAATCCTCTTATCACACATAGCTAATCGGAATCGTTTTTTAGCAATAAATTTTTAATATTATTGTCTAGTTACGTGTAATAACGTGTAAACGCTGTACTGTTATTAAATAGCTATAACATTATGACGTCACAACGATGGCGACCAATCATGGCGCGTTTATAGTCACGTGATTTTTTTTTAAATTTTATCAATTTTTAATCGTTTATAATTAATTAAAAAAAAATTTCTTTAAGTTTATTTCATTAAATATCAATATTATTAATAATAAAGTTTTAAAATACATAAGAAAAATCAATAATTTTTTTTTTTTCAAATTCCCAATTGTTTCTCTAAAAATTAATAACTTGAATCATCGCATATGAGGTATTTCTGAATTCAGAAAAAAACATTACTTTCTGTTTCTGGTCAAAAGATTAAAAAGTTTATTTAAAAAAATTTGAAACGTCAAAAGCTTCAAAGTAATAAAAAAATTAAAATTAACATTCATGAAATTCGGAAGAAAAAATAAAATCGACTTGTTCGAAGTTGACTTCTACACAGCGATAATCAACAACACAGTTATGTGTTTTATAGACTGAAAAAAGTACTCGTTGCAAACTTTTTCAATAAAAAATAAACGTCAACGTGAATTATTTATTAATAAATGCGAAAAAAACATATATAAAAATAATAATAATATATAAATAAAATTAATCATTATATTTTTTGAAATTTTTTTGTGAACAAGTTTTTCAAAAAAATTTTAAAAAACCTCCTTTAAGAAAATGTTAAAACAATAGATAAAGCAATGTAGGAACATAGATCTAAGCATAAGTAATGTAACTTTTTTTTAGATTTTTAGACAAATTATATTTCCAAAAAAAATTATTTGATCTTAGTTACATAATCAAAAATTTTAATGACCACTATAAAGTAACTGAACTAAAATCAACAGTAAAGAATATCTTCAATTACAATCGACAATAAATAACAGAGCATATTTTATTTTATTTACAGAAGACACCTAATTTACAGTTCTATGCGTTGCTTTCAGCACTTGATTAACAAACACATGAACTATTTTTGATGATCCAACCGATAATACTATTTTTATAACTACAAAATTCTTAAGTGTTTTACTAACCAACGCAACCAGAATAAACAAAAAAATCTTAAGTCTTAAAAAAGTCCGCAAGACGGCGTATAAGTTTACTAAAATCACATCAAGCATGTATCAGAAATAAAACAAAAAGTGCACAAAAAACATTTTCAAAGGCCCGGTTTCACCAACGTTAAATAGCAGTTTATTTGTCGATTAAACTTATTTGTCAGTTAAAATTGTCGTTTTGCGTTTCACCAAAGTCAAATAGCGCTATTTGACCAATAAATCTCCAAATAACTTTAACTGACTGACATTCGGCGATTAAGTTGTTATTTCTAACCTTAAAAGTTTACTAAAGTTAGAATTTCGTTTTTTCTGAAACCTATCTATTGTTATTCGTTATTGTTGTTTTTGGTTAATATTGTTATTAGTTGATTGCTGTTATCAGTTTATTGTTATTGCATAATACTGTTACGTAAAATGTACAGGTATGTTTTAAAAGGTAGAAATTACATTTTAAGGTAGAAAACTGGTTTTCTTTAGATATTTATCGTCTTCGTCTTCTTCTTCTTCTTCTTCTTCGTCTTCTGAGGATGAACCTCAAGTTAGGCGTCAACGAGTTGTGTTAGAGAGAAGAAATCTATTTAACGAGCACGATGATGTGGATTTTAAAGTACGCTTCAGATTAACAAAACAACAATTTCAGCAAGTGTTTCGCTTAATAGAACATGACTTGAAACCCATAAGTTATAGAAACAAGCCCATTTCTGCAGAAAATCAGTTTCTCATTGCTCTAAGGTTTTATGCAAGTGGATCATTTGGAATATGCGTTGGTGACAACTTTAAAGTTTCCAAACCAACAGTTAGCCGTATCATAAAAAAAGTGTCACATTATATTGCCTTATTAAGCCCAATGTTTGTAACAATGCCAACAACTAGAAACGAAATTATTAAAACTCATCAGCAATTTTACAATTTGTCTCCAATTCCTCGAGTTATTGGTGCATTAGACTGCACACATATTAAAATTCAATCGCCAGGAGGTGACGATGGTGAATTATTCCGCAACAAAAAAGGATGGTTTTAGATTAATGTGCAAGCAGTTTGCACTGCTCAATTAAAGTTTTTAGACGTCGTTGCTCGTTGGCCTAGTAACATAATAATTTTATCGTACAAAATTATAAATCACAACTAATGTATTAAACGTATTATAGATAGTACGCATGATGCAACAATTTTGAATGACTCAATATTAAGAGCACGATTTGAAAATAACGAATTTCCAGACAGTTACTTGCTAGGAGATAGCGGTTATCCGTGTCGTAATTATTTGCTGACACCACTATTAAACCCACGTACAGCAGCAGAGCATGCATATAACCAAGCTCATGTAAGAACAGGAAATACTATTGAAAGAGCTTTTGGTGTTTTGAAAAGGCGTTTTCCTTGCCTTGCATTAGGTTTAAGGTTAAAACTGGATACAACATTAGCTGTAATTGTGGCATGTATAGTGTTACATAACATATGCGATGACACTCCTCCGGACGATATACTCATACAACCTGAAGAAAATAACAATCCTGCTCCACCACAACAACACGCTGAAAATACTGCGGCACGAACAGCGCTTATTAATACTATTTTCAGAAGAATACTATTTTATTAGTAACACATACAACTTTAAAAAGTTTCTATAAATTATTTTTTTCGCGTTTCAGCTTCAATAAACTAATTTTTAATTCTACTCGCTCTCTTTGTTCGCTAGTTTTAAGAATATTTAGCTGCTTAATACATTTCATTTTTTTCAATCTGTTTAGCTCATTTTTTGTTACTGGTTTATTATAAATTTTTTTGTTCTTGGATTTAAAACAAAATTTTTTTTTAGGATGTAAGCAAGATGTTGAAGTTTGTGGTTGTGTAACAACTTTGGTTTCGATTTCTTGATTACTTGCTACAACCAATGGTATATCCTCCAAGTACTTCTATTATTGGTGCCTGAAGAATAGCTGCAACAACAGTTTTTATATAATTTTTATTATTATAATGTGCTACAATGTAGAAAAGTAGATACTGTTGGTATTATCCTTGATGCTATACGTTACTATTACCACACTTACCATTGTTATCATAAATACTTTGTAATGGATCTGCTTGATGACCCAATACACTTAAAACTTTAATATCAGTTGCTGTAGTTGTTTCAGTGAATGTACCACCTCCAGTTTTATAACGTTTAATTTTTAATAATAAAATATATCAATTAGAAGCAATTTTGGAATTTACTTGTACGTGCCATATCATCTGATTTGTGACGTTTTGCGTTTTTCTTTAAATTATCGTATAATAATTTCAGTTAAATCCCAGAGCGTTGACCCGTTTTGGCAGAGCTATTAAAACTTTTAGCAATTTCTTCCCATGCTAAAGTTTTGTCACGGGCAGAAACTGCATTCCTTTTTTTTATTTTCGATGGCCGTTCGATACTCTTGTACGAGCTCAATAATATTTTCTTTTTCTTCTTCCAGAAAATTTTTGCTTCGTTCTCTTTTATTCATTGTTAATTATAATTAATTATGTCGATTAGAAGTACTTTTAAATAAAATAATAGCACAAACACAAATATAACCAAATTTTGAAACAATGTTTTGATAGTTATACATATAAAATCTGGTTTGTTTACAAGTGCATATTTGTTATTTGTAGAATAGTTAACTAGATTTAATAATGTGTTGGTGAAACATAATTGACAAATAACTAATTGGAGATTTATTTGACGTTGGTGAAACCGGGCCTAAGACAACCAGAATTGATCAAAATATTTAAATGATGGGTCTAGATTAGATTGTTTGAAAAGTATCAATAAGTTATAGAACACTAAAGAAAGAGTTTGCTCTAATGTTGTAAGTCAATTCAAGATATAGCACCAATAAAATATTTAAAAAAAAGAATGACGAAGCTGGGTACTGAACACCATCGTAATGCTTAATGCAAATATGAAACAATGATTCTATTTATTTTGAATTGTTTGATAAATAATTATAAAGGTTTATTATGTAACTAATAATATTGATTGTTTCATTCTATAACGTATAACATAATTGAAATAAAAAAAATTATAATAATAATGCACCGTGCTAGCTCTTATGGTTTTATTAACGTATAAACAACACACAAACAATAAATTAGAGCAATGAGCCTTATACAAATTATAACCAGGGTCGGGTATTCTAATCGTACACTAATATTTACAATTCTAACTTAACATAATTTGGAATATAATTTGGGCGCCACAATATTTTTTATATTAATAATGGTTAAATATTGAAACCAAAAAAACAAATGAACAAATCTTAAAACGAATTTATTCGTGTATTATTTATTATTATTATTATTATTTATACGAAGTTATTTACATACGTGTCATTGAAGGTTAGTTATTACTTGCTGTTGTTCGTAATTTCAGCGCATTGGGCGTGGTCATCACGTGACTTAATTGAATTACGCGTTTCTCATCTGATTCATGCGATGACGCAACATTTCGAAATTCTTGAAATGCATATTTAATTTCCATATTTTCCGTATTTATCCTGATTGATCTCATATTCGTACAGTTCCATTAACCAGAACATCGTAAAACAAACGTAACGTATGATAATCTTCATTCGAGACATCCAAACCAAATTGCATCAGACGTAACCATGAATAATTATCGATTTTCACTCAAGAAAATCATAATTCGTAACGGAAATTCTTCGTAAAAGCGACGTTGTGACTAACATCAAACGTGCTGCATAAACCATATCTTAATATCGCATTTCAAACCTCAAAATCGTAAAAAAAGGCGTACGTATCCAAACCAAATTTTCGTAACCATAAACGAATTCATACGTACACAAAACGATAAGCATCTAATAAATCAGAAATCGTAGTCGTATATCAAAAAAACTTCCAGTTTGTACGTACAGACAAAAACTTAGATCGATGATCATTAACCATAATTTCATAAAATGTATTCGGGAAAGGTACGTATCAGAAATTTTCCATAATTATATCGTACATAAATCGTAATATTCGTATTCAAAAAAACGTACACCGTAAACCATCGAAATTGTACGTATCCAAACAAATCAATTCGAACGTATCAAACAGAGTGTATCGTAACTCATAATAAAAAAACTAAAACGCAAAATCAAAAGGTTACACATCACGTGTAAGGAACAATGAAATCACTTACCTCTTTTAGATCACGGGTTTCTTTAAACAAACCAAAGCGCAAATAAAACAGACGAAAGCGGATTATTATAACGTACGACGAACGCAGAATTCCACCGTTCAAATTTACCATGTGGACATTTTCTGCACGTTGTACAGGACGACACGTCCTGTCGCGGCGAAAACCGTACCCAAGATGGCATATGACTTAAGAAGAAGACTCATAACGCATGTGCAGTGCGTCAAATGCATTGCGCAAAAGAATTTATATAAACAGCAAACACAAAAATGTTAATTAAAATCAGACGTATTCAATCGAAAAAATGTGCAGGTTACAATTAATGTAATTAAACAACGTCAACTACTTGGTCACAATACACACCAGTTTCAGCTAATAGATGTTTCTGTTTTAAAAACTTATTATAATCTAAACCATAGAATCCCAACTTTTTATGGACTATGGCTCCCTTTACAAGAAAAAAAAATTCAGCGCTCCCTTTTACATAATGGGTAATTATACCAATTTTATATCTGTACATTATAATCACAAATTAAAAATTAATTTTCTCTCTCTAATCGTGCTCCTCGTGGTGGTGGCAGAGAGTCGTAGGATTATTAATTAATGAAAAAATACAAAAACATATTATAATAAAAACATTTAATTTAGACAAAGACCATACAAAGTGTTAGAACCAAATTATACCTTAATCAACAAATGCAAGACAATACACAAAACTGGTGCATTCCGCATTGGCGCACTGCAAAAAGGCAAAGACAAGACTGTTAATCAAAATTAGTGAAAAAAATTATAGTAAAAAACAAAATTCAATAAGAAACATAAATATCAATGCGATGATTGAGGCTGGTGGAATTTTAACAATTTATTAATGACTGGTTTCATTTTAATTAACATCAGTCGCAAATCACCACGCTCAGTGATGTGCAGTCTATTTCTTTTCTTAGGTAACTAAACCCACGGTTAGCCAAGTATGATGAAGGAAACGTAATATAAAATTTTTGTACTGTTTTCCACAATCCAGGGAAAAGAACTGCTATTGATTTTTGGAGTCAGAACTGTTGGTATCCATTTATGAATTTTACTTTTAATCTTCATTACTTGTGAGTTCTACCAGTTTTTTTCTAAATTCTAAATTTGATAATTCTGCTGTATATGCCCAGCTTGGTGTATTCATGTTTAAAATATCCTGGAGTCGCTCTGTAAAATCAGCATGAAAAGCGTCTAGGTGTTAACAGTAAGTAAGTAAATTCCTGTTTTACCGATAATGCTGATAATGTCGGAAAGTAGCTGTATTTTCTAGATTTTGTTTGAATAGAAGAAGTTTTCCAACAAAAGCAGCTATGACGTTTTTGTTTTTATTAAATTCAACTCATCACCTTGCAATTGTAAATTAACGTCATTAAAAATTTAGAAAACTTTGTCAAATAAGCGATGGCATTTTTAGATGCAATCAAGTTTCCGCGCAGTTCATCGTTTCTGTTTTCAAGAAAGTCCCATACTGAGTGAAATTGATTGAAAAAGCTATTCAGACAAACACAATTCGAAAAGCATCGTACTTCTATATGCAGCAGCAAGCAATTATAATCTTCATCATTTTTACTACAAAGTTGTCCAAAGAATCTGTCATTTAATGAATTGCTTCTTATCTTGTTGACCGTTCTAATAAAGTAATAGAGCGTTCATTAACATTTTTTGCAACTAACTTCTGACGGTGAATAACACAATGTACAGCGAGTACATTTAGTATTGCTTCTTTTAAATGCGCCATGAAACCCTCATGACGCTCCATCATTGCTGGACTTTCTTTTAGAAAAAAAAAGCATCTTATTGAATATGGATTCTCTCTTTGTATTGATTTACAAATTTTTTGCAAATAATAACTCTTCCTTTTTTTATGAATCGGACGTAAGCCAATAGTAGTCCTTCGTTATTTGGTAAAGTTAATTCATCGAGTTGAGTGTAAAATTTGAAAGTTTTCAAATAATTACATAATAATAGTTCAACGCCCTTAGCCACTTCATCTATTCTTTTTTGCACTGTATTATTACTCAAACGAATTTTTTTAATGAGATCTGACGGTCTTATGATGAAGAACAGTTTCGATTACCTCTCTGACTGCCGACATAACTAATTCACCAATGGTATGTGGTTTTCCGGCTTGTGCGACTAATAATAAAATATTATACGAAGTACAAAGTCCATCATCTTCTTGTTTACAATACGATGCAAAAAGGTTTGATATAGTTGTTTGTTTTAAATGTTTCTCTGCAAGTTCTTTAAAATAAATCTTCGTCTTCTTTATCAGCACGTATATTATTCAAATGCTCTTGGAGTCTAGAAGGCTTCATGGCTTCATTTTAAAAAAACTTATTGGCAATTTAAACACATAGGTCAGAAAAAAATATTAATCCCATAAGTTCCCGTAGCAAACAGCTAATACTTCGAATTTGTTTAAACGCGTTCATGTTTTGTTTTCTTTTTGTTTTACTGTATTAATTGTAGCAGGGCGGGTGACGTTGTTTTGGTGTAATATGCTGTAACATATTATTAACGCAACGTATTCTAAATATTTTTAAATTTTATTACAAAAAATAAATACAAAATAGCAATTATACAGTGTGTCCAAAAAGTATGGAATATATTATACAGGTCGATAAATATGCACTTTACACGAAAAAGTTGTAAATAAAAGTTGTTTATCACTTAGTTATCTACCACCTGGGAGATATCAATTTAAATTTTTGCTGTAAACAAAATCGCAACGAATAACACTTACATTTTTTTAAATGGCAAGGCACGTTTTTATTATACTCATTTGATAGAGTCTTTTTTTCTCTTTTCAACCATATGAAACTTGAATACCTTTACATCAAAACAACAGAATTTAATATTTATCAAAATCGGGTTATCATGCTAAAATAAATTATTTATAACCAAACCGTTGACGTACTAGTAAATTTTGTCTACTTTAATTTGTCGTTGAACCCCACATAGAATATGTTTGAATAATACAAAATAAATATTTTGAATTACAGGTGTAAAAAATTAGTAAACTTGATAAAGAGTTTCCATGCAAGCTCTCAATCAAAATGTCCCATTTGGTAGCGTTAGTAGGACGGTTCATAACTTTTTACGTAGCTATAGTAGCAATTAAGCATGGGAGTAACAAACAAAGAGCTTTAGTAAATGTTTGTTTGAGTTACAACAAAAATATTAACATCCAGCAGGTTTTACCGAGGTGTTATTATTTATTTTTTTTTTTTGACAGATCAAAAACACAATATAACAATTATTATACCAACTTAATATAATATTCTGTCAAAAAGTACCTGTTCAAGTCATCCACCTGGGCAGATGCATTGATTTATACGGCCTGTTTTAATAAAAATTTCTCTTAAAAAGATGTAGGTACATAAGATGGATGTTTATAGAGAAATAACTTACCCTTACCAAGAAATGCTCTAAAATTTCCAAAGTGCACAAAATCAAACGTAAGAAGAAGCATTTTAAATCCTTAGATAACTTTTATTTAACAATTTTGAGATTTCCGAATATCTACAAATTTCTATTTTTGATATAACCCACCTCTTCTTCACTGAGCACCGAGTAAACATCGTTTATGTTCTATTAATTCAGACATTTCTTTAATAACAAATTTTGCACACGTTTTATGTTAAAAAGTAATTTCCTAATGCACCAGATATTAATAACCAAAATATATTGCCGTAAACAATTAAGGATTGCGCTGGCAAAGCATATGCTGACACGGCTAAGATGCGTTAATGCTGACGGTTTCCATATTGCCAATTACTGACCAAAAACAGACAAAATAATTAAGCATAAGCAATAATTATTAAATTTAAGAATATAAGCATATTAAAATGTTCATTGCATTTATCACTGTCGTAAGCAAACTTACTGAAATAACTTTTCTACCTGTTGCATACTCATTCTAATATAATGACCGACATTGAATACTTAGTTTTATGTGGATTTCTAGTTCTAGTTCTAGTTTTTTTGTCCATTGACTGACAAACGAATATTGACGTTTGCAATGTTAGCAGCACAAAAAAGTTTCTTTTTTTAATTTACATAAGATACTCGGTACACCATTTTATAGTTACAATCTGTAGATAATTTTTAAAACGCAAGCAATTTGGGCTTTGTGTAAATATTTATGGTTTAAGAGTTAAATAAATAAGTGTTTTTAATATTTATAAAAATACGAGGATCTCAATCACTTCAAATGTCTCACAATAAATTGCACCAGTACACATGTTATTAATTATGTTTCTATACCTAAAGTTAATAATTTTTAGTTACATAGGATTACACAATAAATAGGGTACCAAAACTAAAACAGGAAGACACGTTTACATAAGATGACAAATGTTTATAGTACAACCCTAGGTATCGGCAAGATACATAAAAGTGATGGAAATAATTAACCCATGTACACAAATTTCTTAAACAAACTAAATTATTATCTACAAAAATACATAAATCTAAATAATAATCCTTAATCCTACTAACTGTTTACAAAAACAAATCAAGTTATTAATCGCCATTATACTAATAAAAAATTCTTGATACAAACTGTACTAAACCAAACAAAAAAAGAACAAAATAAAAAAGGTAAAATTAATTATTAAACTCTTAAGTGGGTTAGTTTAATTAAAGTTTGTTCGAAATGTTCCAATACTAATTTAGAACTTAACCGTTAATGAAGACTACACATATAACGTGTAAAGCATTTATCGATCAGGAACAAATATTTACTAAATCAATTAATTGCTTTAAGCCACTAATAAAAATGTGTCAACGTTTACAAATTAAATTAATTTTTTTTTAATTTGAATCGATACTATAAGTTTGTTTTTATTGTTTTTTTGATGTTGTTAAAACGGTGTTAATTAAACTATTTAGATTTCGTTAAATAGAAACAATACGTAAAATTAGTGCCAGACACTTTGCAACACAATTAGATTTAATATATCATTGATTCTAGGTAGGTATATGGGATGGTTCAAATTTCTAATTTAGTTTCTACTATTAGAATTTAAGGTACTTAGACAGTGAAGTTGGTAAAGTGTGGGTTTAACAGGGTCCTTAATGTTAAATAATATTAAAATTTTAGCAATTTTCATGTAAGTGTGTATTTAATAGTTATTTCAAAATTAAATTAAAATAGTTTATTTATAACACAACAAAATTTATAAATTTTTTTAAATATTTGCTAAACAATTATTAAAAATTTTTACGTATAAAGATTTGTATCTACGTCACTTAAATAAACGTCAAGCTACGATACCTTTGCAGTTTTAAGTTACCTTGTCTCATCCATCATGAAATGATTTTTAGTAAGTGAAACCAAATTAAAAAAAAAAACCGTAACTACAATCGTCGTTTTGTATACAAATATTATTAGTTTACAAATGTATTATTTAACAACATTTATAAAAAATATATTTTTAAACGTGACTTCAATTATATTACTTTCATAACACCTGTAGTAATCATTATATACGTTCAATAGTGCTACCAATTTATATCTATAAAATACGTAAGTATTTTTAACGAGATTATGTAAAAAACATTATTAGAAAAAAATTGCTGTTCATAACAACTATTTTAAGTTTTAATATTTATATAAATAATATACCGACAAATTCGACATTTTTTTTTACAATTAGATAGAATTAAACCGCAGAACCTCTGGTAAATTTAGATTTGTCAATTGACTTCTGTAAAGGAAAAAACCGAATCGTTAAAATATTTTTAATGTTAAAGCGTGATGTAGACAGTCATTTGTCGATACAAAAAATGTTCAATACTTTATTTTTTTTTTTATTGCAAAGATAAACAAAACGTAACTAACCAAAGAAAAAATGCAAAATAAATCTCAAAGACCGTAAGCAAACATTTTAACCAATGAAATTTGTTGCGGACAAGTGGACGTTATTGCATCGCAGAGTGGTCCAGAAATCAGAAAAACTAGTCAAAATGTAAATACATTTTTGAATTTGCATGAAAATTTGTATTTAGGGGTTTTTGAGGTCAGTTATTACGATTTTGTATTCAGTTCAGACAAAAACAAAATGGCGGATTAAATATGGCGGATTAAAATAAATAAATTAGTTTGGTTTATGAGGTTTTAAGTGTTACGGTATTTATAGGGTTAAAAATCACAAATCTGGTATCTATATTCGTAGAAAAAATAACACGTATCTTATTATTTTCAGCAAACATGTAAAAACACAATGCATGCAAAAAGTTGCACTGCAGACATGTCCGGGTCATAATAAGTAGGCGAAAAGTTTATGTACTTAAGTTTATAATTTTTCGTCACACGTACACTACTTTTTAACAATTAAAGATTTAAAAATGGTTGAAGCACAGTTAACGTTCATCCATATATATTGACATATTATACAACCCAAATATAATACGACAAACTTCAAGCTATTCGCTGTATTCGCTTTCGCTGGATTGATGATCATCACAATCACTGATATAACCATATGATTGTTCGAGCTTTTCCTCAACTGATAAATCTAGCAAAGTTATGGCTTCAGTAGAAAGTTGTTTTTTCTTTCTTTGTTTTAAATTTTTACCGTCACTAATCGCAGAAATGGCTTTACAAGAAGACGCAATATCTTCCATAGTTTTTCTTCTACTGAATTTCCGCGCAAAATCTGTGCGAGTTGTTGCAAGATTCCTGTGCCTCTTCTGACATTTGTCCGATAGACAGCAAAAACTGTTCTATTCTATGTCCGTGAACCAATATTTTGTGGACCGAAGTTGGCATTTTATACCAAGGATAGAACTGCACAAATTGATGGGTTTTAAAACATTAATATTCAAACCACATAAAATCGTTTGCAAAATAACATGAAAGCGATTACTCAAATTTTCATTGATTCCCGTTATGCGACAAAATTGAAGAATATACGTTTTTTTACATAAAAATGTATCACAAAGCTGTATTGGCAGTTTTTGGCGAATGATTTTTACTTATATTCAAATCATATGTGTAACTATCACTTTGGATACTCGAATTCAATAATACCTTGTAAAAATTTTAACTTAGGTCTTACTTTAGAAAAAGTTGAATAAGTTTTCGGGAAAATTTTTTGAATTTCAATAACAAACACATCAAATTAGTGAATTTAAACTTATGATTATTAAAAAAGACTGACTTCGCGCAGGTGAATCTATTTCGTCACACATAAATCCTTTAATCCATTGAAATTCCGTGCACTGGCCAAGTAAAAATTTTTTTCGTCGGGACGCGCGTATCGTTCAGCGTCTTCCGACTGACTGATTAGAAGAGATAAACCGGCTGTGAAAAGACATCTGCCCATACTAATAATCTTGAGCAATCCCAGGGGTACCACTAAAACTATTTTGAATGTTAAAACATTCTATCGAGTAACCTTTTTTTTCCACTTTTTGCTAGTTTTTCCGATTTCTGGACCACTGTGCGTCGTAAGTGTTTATTTGATATAAGGAAACGAGTGTTAATAAGACGTAGTAACGGTTTGAATCAATTGTTCCGTTTTGCATAAGTTTTTGTTTACGGTTGCCAACTTACTAAAAAGACAAATAGTTTTTGAATAAAGTATTCATTAATGAAAATGCATATGAAAATAAAAAAATTGCAGAAGACCATGTAAATGTGAATAAAATATTGTTGAATACTTTGATGATGCAGAAGAACATTTAGCTAAATATACTGGTTCCGTTTATCTTACAAAAACAAAACGCAATACGGAAGATACATGCTCTATAAACTACAAAACTAAATATAAGAATATAGTCAGAATGAAGCTTTTTTTGTATGACGTGAATTGCGAAATTTTCAAACGCCGCTAGAAGTTTTCGAGTTTTTTTTAATAAAAACATAAATAAAAACGTTTGGTTGGTTGAAACTAAAAAACCAAAGATTCAAGTAGATTATAATCTAACAAAAGCGGGGGTGAATGTTGCTGACCAACTTCCAACATACTATAATTGTACCGGTTATTTCAATTTGAATCGTTATAAAACCAAAGATGCCTTAATGCTTATCAAACTTGGGTTTTTTGAGTTAAATTGGCGGTGACTCCCAAAAATACTTTCCCTCTCTACTGTCGTATTCCTCGTTTTCACAGATCGGGATTAATGTGACGTATTTAGTTTGTAGCTTGTATGATCTCTTCCTAATGTTTTCTGTCTAGAGCATTTCTGGTGGTTTCTTCTAGTTTACTACCGGTAACCCTTCAATTTCGTCCAACCATTTTCTATGTGATTAGCCTCTTAATCGTTTGTCTTCAATCTTTATTTTTACCATCTGTCCTTCATGATATACGGTCAAAGAATTGCAGTACTTAAGTAGTCGTATTGTTCCACAATTTTGATTTAATCAAAATGCGTCTTTTTGTGGTTGTACATTATCTCTCATATTATCATGATCTTGGTTTTGTTTTTATTCAGTTTCATTTCTAGTTTTTTGTTTTGTGATTCAATGATGTTAATGAAAACTTGCATTTTTTTGGGGGTTGACGCAATTGTCACAGTGGCATCCGCATATCTTAGGTTCAATATTTTAACTCCTCCAATTTCAATTTTCTAGAAATTTTCTAACTATTTGTTTTCCATATAATGTTGTGTCATATTGCACAATCGAAAGTATTGACATTCTATGTATTGCTTTTAAGCAACTTTCAACTTAGATTGCGTCGTAAACATTTTAGTCTTGGTCCTAGTCTTTTCTTGAAAACCAAAAGAATTAGAACTTGGCTTTTGCAGTATTTTCGTTTGTAAACCCAAACACACTGACGTTTCGCAAGACATTGCAGCTTTCATCTTTGGAGTGGTAAATGAGTGCAAAACGTCACTTTGTTTGGGTTCACGAACGACAATACGGCAAAGGTCAAATTCTACTTTTTTGCCTCTTAAGGAGAGACTAGACGAAAGCATAAAAAGTCTGGGTGTTTAACTACGACGCGGCCTAAGCCAAAAGCCGCTTATAATCAGAACCAAAGTAATCGCAAAAGCTTACGATTCTATAGTCTATATAACATATATACATATACTAGTATACTATACTCTCTACATTTTTCTATTCTTTGTCTTATACTGTTTATTTGTTCTTAGGTCCCCTGCCTTCTTGCGAATCCTGCTTGTTCAGCGGGTATTTACAATTCAAAATAGATTTTTTCAGTCTCAGGATTGCTTTCATGTGAAATCAGAGATGTAGTTCTATAAATTTTGCATTTTTTAGTTAAGGCTTTGTTGTGTATTGTAGTCATAGTCGATTTAGTTGAGTCATTTGGCCAGATATCTGTAATACATACTTTGTTGCACAACTACTATTATTATTATTATGTAATACTTTAATAAAGTTTTTAACTTCATCTTTAAGTTAGAAATGCAAGAGTCATTGATCGTATATCCTTTCTTGTATAATTCTAAACAATATCTTTTCCACTAATCAAGTATTTAATGAATTTCATTTAAAGTTACGCCATTTTCGTTGTTGATTGCCCAGGTCCGTGGTTTAAACTTTCTTTTTATTTCTTTTATTTTTTTTAAAGAAACCTTTTATAAAATCTTAAGCTTTTGCAGCTGTTATGTTTATGATTATAAGCGACTTCCGGCTTAGACCGCGTCGTAGTTAAACACCCAGACTTAGGCTTGGTCTTAGTCTGCGAATACGTCGTCAACACGTCGTCTCCGTAGTGTTTGGCTTTGGCCTGCGGATACGCCTTCCAGTACCGTGCCCTTCTCTTTAGTTTTCTCTTCTCCTCCCTCTCAAGTTCAAATCCGAGCAAACCCCGTCTACCGATCCAACCAACGGAGGTTGCTACCCTAGTGCATGCTTGCTCGCTTAGTCACCGACGTCACTGCTTTTCGAACGCACGCTAATCAATCATTGGTTTATAGATCATCTTTCGCTTGCTCGGTTGTGGCCGCCGCTTCTGTACCGCTCGTTGTTTATTACGCGAATAAATAAAATTATTTTTATTTACTATTGTGTATTTTATTTTCGTCGCCTCGCTCCGCTTTTAGGTCCGTTTGAAACCCTGAACAACCGTGTCTTTACTGTGGTTACCCGAACAGTGCCGTCGAACAGGAGAGTAAACTCCTCAAACAAATCTGGCGCCCGAGAACCATTCCGTCCACTAGCTTTTTATTACAGCTAAGCAGTTCAATCCGGAGTAAGCGTCACAACTGTAACAAACTTCTTATATTCTAAGCAACAATTTTTACTTTTTTTTTAATTTTTTTGTTTCTTTATCATTCATTACAGGGCTTAATACATTTCCATCCGTAGATCCGATTAGAAGAATAATTTTACCTCTGTATGTAGTAATCGTGTAAATCTTGGAAAATTAGTTGAAATGAGTTCTTTCTTCAACCGCAGTGATGCGATTAGTTAGATCAAACATCTAATATTTGCCCACATCTTTATTTATTACTGCCAAACCGATAACTGTATCTACGCCAACATTAAAACAACTAGAACTGCTGCCGCTTATTTAACGTTTAAGATTTGGGTTTGTCTTCCCTAAACTGATTGCTGACCAAAGCGTCGACTTAAATTTTGCCGTGGTGAAAATTGATATAGAATTTGGGAGGGATAAAACGTATTGATTTGGGTGATGGCTCTCTCCTTATATTAGACAGTAGTAACAAGTCAAAATTTACGTGGGCAAGTTCGTTTTCGTAAAGTAAATTTATCTTCTACCAAAAATGAAGAAGAGCGTCTACGTGTTACCCGTCCAAAAGTACAACTTTGTTTAATACATTAAAAATGGTCAAAATGGTTGAACCCCATCTAAGAGTTGCCGTTTAATTTAAATCTTTTTGTTTTCTTTAATCGTATAGTTAACGTCATCTCTAAGCGGAGAAAATATTGTAATAAAATATGATATTTTCTTTAAGCCAATCCCCAATGAACAATCATGCACCTAACCAAACTAAAAAATCACACGCATAGTATCCTAAATCACCAACTAAGTCATCTGCTTAATTTGTTTGATCACTTTTCCTAAATCTAACAAAGTTTCTTTTAGTTACATTTTTGCATGTAAAGTAGCTGCTATTTTTGCAAACCTTCTGATATCTCTCTGCATTTAAATCCTGCTCAATCTGTACTAAAGTGTTCAACGCGTATTCCAATCTGTTTAAGAGCAAAAAACTTCTTGCTTAATCCCTAACATTAATTGCATAAACAGACCACCGTTTGCAAATCTGTCTCAAAAATCCTCTAAACTATCACAGAATCCAAAACTGTGTATCTTTGACAAACCTAAGTAATTTAAGTATTACTTTTTTTATAATGGTGACTGAATAAATTTTCTATGTGCATAATTCAAAATTTCTCTTAAAACTCTAATCTGTTAACATTTTTATTAATTGATGCAGCAATAAACATTTCTATTCTTTTCAATTTTAAAAAATTATTTGTTTTCAAAAACGGTAAACATTATAGACTATTTTTTTGTTTTATACAATCGAGATAATAAAAAAAATGTATTTTACGATTTCTAAAATACAAAAACTCTGCGCTTAAAACAAAATTTAACCCCCAAATATATGGATTACTAAAACTCTTCTCCAATTTTTTACACATGATCTTTTCTCAAAACTACTTACATAAATATAAACAAATTTTTTGTCACACCCTAGAAAACGTCAAACATAATTGTCAATACAACCATAATTTCTAAACCAACCCAAAATTCTTTGTTTTCCTTATCCTTATTATTAATCTCTGTAGTGTCCTGTTTTGGCAAAAGTTTAAACTTTAAATCAACTTGTGAATGATGAAAGCGCAACATCATTAGCCGCATTTTACCGAATTTCAAAATCAACAATAACAGACATTAAAAACAAAAAGAAAAACCGTTTAAATTTTGCTTCCAAGTTTGATTTTGACCATAAGCTAATAAAATAAAAAACAATTAGCTCAGCAAATGACTAGACTCTGAATGCTGTAGTATTTCTATAATTCAGGCAACATTGTAATGTAGATCAGCTAATTTTTAAACCTTTGTAATGTGAGAAAGTTTTGAATCTGAATTTAAAAACAGAATATTTTTCTACATTTGCAGCTAGCACAAGTTAGTTAAAGAACTGCAAACTCCAACATGGAATTCGAAGGCTCCACACTGAAGAAGAAGTTTTATGCGCCGACTTCAATCCAGAACAGAAACTTTTGCTTCTAGATATTAAACTGGTAAAGAACGTGTAATAGCTATGGTATGTGCAAAAGCGGACGGTACTCATTCCTTGCTCTTGTTGGTGATAGAAAAAGTAAAGAAACCAACCGAATAGTTACAAAAACGTTACATCTGTTTCTGTCACTTATAAAGCGCAGAAACATAACAAATTTGACGCATTGTTTATATTGCGTCTGCATCCATTCAAAATAACAATAATAAAAATAGAAAGATTCTGCTTTTTGGGATAACGCTCTCTGACATTCTTTGGTTATAATGCTCAATAGCATGAAATATAATTACAAAATTATATTTCTTTTACCAAATCTTGTTACTTGTTATTATTTATGTATTTGCTATAAGTAATAGTTCTAAGTAAAGTTCACGGCGTCATTATTTTGCTGTCTCCATTGTTTTTTAAAAAGTGTATTGTATTTCACATTTACGGGAGAAACGCAAACAAAAAAACGTTTACTCATCTATTTGTGCACTTGATTTTGCAGTGACTACTTCATTTTATTAAAACGTTTTCTACTATATTGTAAGTAATTCTTCTTTATATTTAAATTTCATCGTTGGTTATTCTTTTACGCTTTAAGCAATTATAATGTGGAAAACTTGTAGACTACTTTGGAATGATCAAACAATTTTGTAAATTAGATTGGCGTTTACGGGTAATTAATTTAAGATGGCGTCAGCTATGTTGGTTTAATACGATTAAAATTAAGCGAGTCTATTAGAATAGTGGTTCACAGCTGTGGATCCCATCTTATCTTGTGGAATCTTTGTATATCTTATTTGTATCTTACAATCCTATATTTACCCTTCGTCATTTTTAATTTGAATTTACCCAGCCAATTATTCTAATTTGTAACTATTAAGATTTTAATTGTAACTCATTCTAAATCTTTTTTTTTTTCAGTCGTAAATTTGAAACATCGTAAATTGTTGTAAGGTGGCAATGAAAATTACGAACCACCATGTATATAATAAGATTGAATATAGCGGTTTTCTAAAAAGTAGATATATGCGTATCATGTTATGTTAAAATGTTATGCGAGTGTTCGGTGTGTTTTAAACAATTTAAGTTACTACAATAAAGTATTTGCTAACAGTTACCAAATTATTCCATCAGGTTGGCCCAGTCAGTTCATACGATATACAATATAAGTTACATAACCTGAACTAGAAGAAAAAAAAACGTGGTACAGCTTAGTAGTTTTTCATGTGTTGTTTTTTAGCGTGGCGGAATTGAATAGAAACAGCAAAAAAAAAAGGAATACCTGAGTATCAGGAAGACGTAATATAGTTACGGTTATTTGCAATAAATTGATCACAAAATGGATCAGGTGGAAGCCGCGACGGTAAAATTTAGTGGGAATAACTGGACAACGTGGAAATTTCTTTATGAAATAATTACAGACGTGAGTAAACGACCAAACGAAAATAGTAGTAACTGGGACAACAAAGATGCGAGAGCTCAAGAAGTGATAGCGGTAAGAACTTACACATATACGAACACAAATCCCAAGTCAGCGTTCATCTACTTCAACAAAGATTTTTTAGCTTAGAATATAAAGAAAGTAGTATTCCACAATTTATCTCACAGCTTGAAGAAATTAAAGGAAATCTAAAAAATTTGGGAGAAGAATTGAGCGATAAAATGGTTGTAACAAAAATATTGATGTCCTTACCAGGAAACCTAGCACATTTTGTAAGTGCTTGGGAATCAACGTTAACTGATAAATAAACATTAAAAGAAGTGCAAGTAAGAGTTCTCCAAAAGAAGTACAGTGTTTTAACTGTAATAAGTATGGTCATGTGAAGAAGTATTGTCGAGAATTAAATGCTCGGTATAAGAAACACCGAAAATTTTGTAATTATTGCAAGAAAAATAGGCACGTAATAACAGATTGCTGGTAGAAGAAAAAGAAAGAAGGTGAAAACACAGCAAGAAATACTTCTAATGCTTTTAGTAGCTTAAATTTAGAGGTAAATACATTAATGGAAGGTTTAGGTTTTACTAAAGGTGATTGGTGCATGGACAGTGGTGCCAGTGACCACATGTGCTTTGATAAAAAACAGTTCATAAGACTGGATAAATCAGTAGATAAATTAATCGAAATGGGCGATGGATCTCGTGTTAAAGCAACAGCAATTGGAAAAGTTCAACTTGATGCTTGGACTGGTAAAAACTGGGTTAAGACTGAACTGTCTGAGGTGCTTTATGTTCCTGATTTTAGAATTAATCTGTTTTCAGTGTGTAAGGCCTTGGACAGGGGTTTTAGTATGTGTTCCACCAAGGATACAAGTGAAATAATCGACCAGAGTGGATCGATTCGTGCTATAGCAACAAGAACGAGTAAGTTTTTTAAAATGTGTTTTAAAACAAGTAGTGAAAACAATAATGCGTATTGTAATATTGTTGAGAGTTTAACGGATTGGCATAAAAAATTGGAACATATTAACTTTGAACAGATAAAAGAAATTTTGAAAGCAAATAGTATTAAGTTTACAATTTATAAAGAACCCTTTTGTGAAGACTGTGTGCTGGGTAAGCAAAACAAATTGCCGTTTCACAAGAGTGAATTTTCAGCAACAAAATTAGGCCAATCAGTTCATGCTGACCTATGTGGACCTCTGGAAAAAGAATCGATTGGTGGAGCGAGGTATTTCTTTCTGTTAAAAGACGATTTCTCGAATTATAGATTTGTGTATTTTTTGAAACATAAGTCGGAATCAAAAAAAAATTGGAATTGTTTATAAAATTAATAGAAACAGAAACAAGCAATAAATTAAGGGTTCTAAGAACTGACAACGGCTTAGAGTTTATTAATAGGGATCTACAGATGCTATTAGCAAGAAATGGTGTCAAACATGAAAAGTCTTATATATATACACCACAACAAAATGGACGAGCAGAGGGAAAATAGGACATTAATAGAAGCAGCACGAACAAAGCTTCACAGTACCAAACTAGATAAGCAGTATTGGGCAGAAGCAGTCAATACAATTGCATTTAGATTGAATAGAGCTGGATTGAGAAGAAATTCAAACAGCACATCTTTTGAACTATGGAGTGGAAGGAAGTTCGACATTTCTTTTCTTAAAACTTTTGGCAGTAAGAGAAGTTGGGTTTGGTGAAGATGTAAAAGGTTATAGAATTTACTTACCAAGTACAAATAAAGTGGAGATTCATCGAGATGTAATTTTCGTACCCAAAATTCCAAAGAAAATGACATACATGAAAAAGTTTCTTTAAATGTAGACTCGGAAAATCAAAACATAGTCGAAGAAATAAATGAAACGATAGAAAACCAAAATGTTGAACAAGAAGGAAATAATCAAGAAAGAAGTGAAGACAGTGCTACGTTTGAAGAAACAGAGAGTGACACTAAAATTAGAAATAGAAGACAGGTAAAAGAGCCTGCATGGTTAAAAGATTACGAAACCAGTTTCTTTTCAACATCTAATGAACCATTGTCATATGAAGAAGCAGTTACTAGTGAAAATTCTGTCGAATGGGTTCAAGCAATGGAAGAAGGATTGAGTGTGTTAAAACAAAACAATACGTGGAGTGAAGCGCCGTGGCCTGAAAATAAACAAGTGATTCAAAGCAAATGGGTTTACAAAATCAAAAGTGACGGTCAATTTAAAGCAAGATTAGTGGCTCGGGGCTTTCAGCAACGATGTAATGGTGAGCCGTATGATATTTACTCTCCGGTAGCTAAATTGTGTACATTTAGAATTATGCTTGTGCTCTCATGTAAACTAAAATTACATGTATTTCAAATGGACGTGCAGGGTGCTTTTTTATATAGTGATATTTCAGATGAGGTATATATGTTTTTACCTGGTAAGAATAAAATAAACAGTAATACAGTCTGTAAACTAAACAAGTCTATATATGGACTTAGAAAGTCGCCTAAATGCTGGAATATTAAATTTAACATTTTAATGAAAAATAATGGTTTTGTTAGATCACAAAATGATAGTTGCCTGTATTATAAAATTTGTAAAGACAGCAAGCTCTACATTTTATTGTATGCTGATGATTTATTGATCTTAGGTACAAACTTGTCAAAAGTTGAACATATAAAGAATATTTTAAATAAAAATTTTGCTATGAAAGATTTAGGAGTAGTTAATAATTATTTAGGTATAGACGTCAAACAAAATCTAGAACATGGATATGTTGAACTTGATCAAATTGATTACCTAAAGAGAATTTTAGAAAATTTTAATATGTTAAACTGCAAACCTATGTATACTCCACTTGATTCAAATATAGATTTTAAGTTATTTAAAGACCTTAATAAGGATGTAAACATAATTGAAACATGTAGACAAATTATTGGTAATCTTTTGTACGCAGTTGCAGGTACAAGACCTGATTAATGTTTTAGTGTACCAGTATTAAGTAGATATCAAGACAAGGACAACAATCATGTGTGAACAGCACTAAAAAGAATTCTGCCTTATGTGAAGGGTACTTTAAACCTTAAATTAGTACATAAGATAAACTGTAACAATATTTTGAACGGATATGTAAATTCGGACTGGGGCGGAGATGTGGTAGACAGAAAATCCACCACGGGATATGTTTTTAAATTATTGTTAAAGGACTTAAAAGTATTTTCTAGTAATAGTACTGTAACACTTTTTGAAGACAATCAGTCGGCAATTAAGGTTGCAAACAACCCTACAAACTGTAAACGACTGAAACATAGATATTAAATACTATTTTGTTAAAGAAAAAATAGATGAAGGTTTGGTGACCGTGGAGTATATTAAAACGGAAGAACAACAAGCCGATATGTTCACCAAGTCTTTACCTAAAATAAAATTTGAAAATTTTGTTAAGTTACTGAGGTTAAAGGAATAGGTACTTACTTTATTAAGTTTGTTTCTTTTGTTTAATTGTTATATGATTAGCATTTATCTTTTCTTTAAGTTAAAGTTTGAAAGCAATATTTCATTGAAAGGGGGTGTTGTAAGGTGGCAATGAAAATTACGAACCACCATGTATATAATAAGATTGAATATAGCAGTTTCTAAAAAGTAGATATATGCGTATCATGTTATGTTAAAATGTTATGCGAGTGTTCGGTGTGTTTTAAACAATTTAAGTTATTACAATAAAGTATTTGCTAACAGTTACCAAATTATTCCATCATAAACGTTATGTAATGCAGCCGTCGTGTGTTTTTTTAATTGTTTTGAATTTAGGCACATTTTCGTACGTAAGTTTACATATTATGCTCATTTTTCTCTAAAAACACATAAGAAGTAAGGAACGTTTACTACTTGCTATCAAAAAACTTGAGTAGTGAGGTAAGACTTTAGAACTTTCTTTCTTTAAGCGGTGTTATTATTAATTATATTTATCGATTCTTAATGTCTCACATCTGTATGTAAATTAAATAGTTAATCAAATAAATCCAAAGCTAATTGCTAATAATTCTGTTTGCTATTAAAATTTTGAAATTGTTATTATTAATTCAATACTAAAAACGAACATAAAGTGGCATCTGTTATAACAAACTCAGTACTAATACATGTTATTGTTAGATAGGAATATATGTATACACTCATTAAATTCTTCTTGATGATTTTTTTTGTCTATTCTATTCAGGCCGAGGACCTTAGTTAGTACGAAGAGTGGCGCCTACTTTTGTCTATTTTTATTATAGTTTCTTAACCACACTTTTAATAAAATCGTAGCTAAACGTAGTGACGTGTCTGTTAATCAACGGGGCCCACGACGAAAAAGGTTAGTAATAATGTTACAGCAATTTTTCAACTAATGAACCAGAAAGTAACAGAAAAACTAAAGAGACATTACAGAATGAAAGTTCTCCGTCGCCGATTACTGTTACTGTTGTTTTTTTCTTTTGTATTTTTGTCAAATTATTTTACTGTTACAAAATTATTTCACATCTCTATTAAACACAATACTGTGTATGTCTCGGTATATCTCAAACTTTTTTCACATTTGTGTGAAATTTATTTTTTTATTTGTTAAACTTATTTTATTGTTAAAAATCACAAATAAATAAATAAATAAAAAATATCAAATTAAGTAAATAAAAAATTGTTGGGCATCATCTCAATAAATTTACTCATGCAGAGCAAGAAAAAACTGCTACTCATAGATGAGAATTGTATCTTGACACTAAAACAAATAAAAACCAAATTGTTAGAGCAAAATTTACAACTAGAGGTGAATTTATCGACCAGAGAAAGAGCGACAAAAGCACTATTCAAAGTATCTTTGATTATACGGTTCAATGCAACAGAATAATAAATACTAAAAAAAATTTATTGCCAAGTTAAAAATTTACATAAACTCGCGAAGCTCTTACGGAAGATCACAAAAAATAGTAGAGACAAGAAAGTGAATGCCTAATTAAAAGGCCGCAATTCTTTGATAATTGCTGCAATCTGTATTAACATTGCGGTACTTTGGCGAGGTATTTAGATATCCCACAGATTTGTTGTTCATGAATTGTTAGTGGTAGGGATGGCTAGGTGATAATAATGTAGTATCCCAAAATATATTAGTATATATATATATATAAAAAGAAAAATCTAACTAGAGCAAACTAGCATTTTTGGTATCTAAAACTAAAGCTTGTAGTTTAGCGTCAAAAATACTAGGAGTTGTGGACAAATCGCAAGTTGCATAATCGGCAATCCTTTAGGAAGGCTTAGTCAGATATGAACGCCTCCAGACAAACCCTCTGCACACAAATTATGACATAAGTGTAACTTATAAATTAAACAAAATCACTGACACAAGATGAAACTGCGAATAATGAAATAACGTTTTGATGAGACAATCAAAGTGAATGACCGCGGTTCTTGCAGAGGTATGAAATAAATCGGTCAATGAAAATCGCAAAAGGATCGGGTAAGAATTGCAAAACAGAATTGGTACAGGTATTTTGTAAGAATAGCTAAGGTCTGTTAATAATATTAATTTGGCTTTAAGAAAAGTTCATTAATAACTGGATCTCGGATTCGAGTAGGGTTTGAATAGATGTAGTGCCCGTTTATATACCTATCAAGAATTCAGTTGCGTGCTCACGAAGAAGAGATCGTCTTGCGCTGGTTAAATTAAGTTTGATAGACACATTCAAATGATATCAGATTATAATTCAACAAAGAAAAAAGTGATCAAATTATTGCTAAGATTAGAACGTTTTCGGGGTTTAGACCATGTTAATATCGTAACTGAAGTTAGCAACGTACAGTTACAACAACTTAAGGGTAGTCTTAAATATAGTAAATTATTGTATATTACACACGTCCAAAAAAAGAATGTTTTTTTAATGTTTCTCACAAATAAAACGTCGTTTTACAAATATTAATTTTTTTACATAAGTTGCAAGTATCTATAAAAGCTATTTGAATCACATACACCGAAAAAACACCAAAAATAATTGAAATTGACGACGACAAAACAAAAGTTATCAACCAAAGTAAAACACAATATTCACAAAAGTTAAAAGTGAAAACTGTATAATGAGTCTCTAAAAAATGTGCTGCATGTATGTTTGTAAAACTTAAAAACTAATTTTAAAGTCTTTTTTTAGAATTTATTTTTATGTAAATTTTAGTTTTTCAATTTATTTTTATTTTTTTTAAATAAGCGATTAAAATATTTCGCAATTATCTAAGCATGTTAGAACAAACCGACTAGAACAGTTAAGTTGACACAATTAAAAGTAACCCTTTTTGCTCCCTAGGCATTATCAAACAAATTCCTACACAAAAAGTTTCAACTGAGAATATCAGATTTTATCCGTAAACATAAACTGACAAATACATGCAAAAAATATTTAAACGTTAAACACAACTGTCAGATATAAAGTTTACTCAAGAATCACGTGCTGTTAAGTGTCCAGAGCATTCACAATACTAACAAATTGTGTTTTTTTAGAACAAGCGTACACAATGGATTTAAAAAATCATTTAAATTTGCCTTGTTATTTCAAATACATTTATTTACAACATACTATTAAAACAATGGAAATTAGCAATTAGTTACAAATTCTAATTAAAATATAAATTACAACAAAGCGTGTTCAACAATTGCAAAGCACTAAAAAGTATATAGAAAGTACGTAGAATGTAATTAAAATTTATTATAAAACGAAAACTTTAAAATCAGAGTTTTAACCCGTAATGTTACTGAAGTAGTTACAACTAATAGTTCTAAACCAAAAATCACAAAACCCAAATTAACTAATGTTAACTTTTTAACTAATTTGTGAGTTCGTAAACAAAAACACAAAACAAACTACAAAATAAATTAATTTAAAGATAAAATAGTTACCTAACTAATTCACTAAGCTTTTACATTTATTTTTTACGTTGATTGTATATAATTAAAAATTAATAAAAAATTCATATAAATTATAATGCCAATTTTATTGTCTCATACAAAAAATTTAATTTATTTTCTACTTTAACTAAAACTGACTTTTATTACTAAACCGCTAAAAATGAGCTAAATGATAATGTTTTGTGATCTATACATTCATTAAATTTCATTCATTTTGCATTTTAGTATAATGCATTTTTGTTTAATTTAATTTTTACTTTAAACGTTATATATTAAACAATTTACTATTTTTACTGCAGAAATTTTGAACTAGTAAAAATGCATTTTACGAAGTCATTTATGTAAATTTTTTAACGTAATTTATCTGAATTATGATTGTTTCAAAAGAAGCAAATTAGCAAAATTTGTAGTCCATGACATGGCGAAGTACTTGGTAACAGTTTTCACTGTATAATATGGATATCATTAGTAGAATTAATTACTACGTTTACATTTGCAACCTTGGTTAAGTGTAAAATATAAATGTTTAATTATTTACCTAATGGTCACACTTAAATATGCAATGCCCATTATAATTTTACATTATTAATGCAAGAAAATTTGTCATTTACCCTTCATTTAAATTATAAAAAAACGTTGAAAACTTTTAACTTTAAATTAGATTAGTTTTTTTAATTATTGTTTATATATAATTAACGTTTTTAAATTGTAATAGTTTTACATTTACTCTTTGTTGAAAGTAATCATTTAAAGAAAACTTTTAAAAAATAGTTTTTATGTATTTAACTTTATTTTTCAAAATTTTATTTTACTTTAGTTACATGCTAATAAAATTCTAAGTAAATGCATATATCTAATTGTTTTACTAATATTTTTAGAGAGAGAGTTTAGTTTAAGCGCGAACCCGGTGTAGTATTATTTATGCAATTAAGGTCAGGTAAAAAAGTAAAAATAGTAAAAATTGTAAAAATGGAAACAATCGATTAAGGATGAATAGTTAGTGACACCCCTTCCAACTAAAATCACAATAGATTCGATGATAATACAGATAATGATTTTTATAAAAAAAAACAGAATGAAGAAATTAAATCAAATGCAAAGAAAGAAACGGCTGAAATTAACGCAATGGTAAAGAAGCTCGTGACATAAAAAAAACAATTTAAATGAAAAACTAATTAAAAAAAAAAGAATTATTAATGCGTTCAGGAAATATAATCTTAATATTAAAAAAAAATTTGAAAGAACAATGTTACTAATTGAATTTAAAGTCTGTAAGTTGAAGAATCTGCAGATAAAAAAAAATTAGCAATAATTTGTAAAAAACCATAAGACAAACAGAAAAAAAAATTTTTGACAATGAAATAAAGACAATTAAAGAAAAAGCAAATAGAATAAAAAAAACAAATCAACAATCCAATATCATTATAGTCTAGCCAAATAAAGTTAAGTTATTCAAATTCGAAATACCTCAAAAACGATCCTAAAGATTTTCTAAATTTGATAGAAACATACATAAAAAATATGAAAATTGAACAAGACAATAATGTCAATACAACAATTAAAAATGTAGAAGGAAGCGTAAGAGATTGAGTAAGTAATTAAAAAAGCCACTGGAAATCTTACAGAGAGTTTAAGAAAGATTTTCCACAATAATTCTGGTCAATGTCAATTTAAAATAGAATGAGACGTCAGATTTATAAAACAAAAACCTATAGTCCACGATTTGAAGATTTCGTAAAACAAAGTAAAGCATTTGGATCTACCAATACCAGAAAAAGAATAAATACTGGCATTAAAATTTCTAGCAGAAAGTAAAATGTATTTAATAACAGCAATTGTAAACATCATTAAACAGCTGTTAGAAATACTAGATCAGGCACAGTATGTAAGAAAACAAAAACCAAAAGTCAACAAAAAACACGAAGAAAGAAAAAAAAGTCAAATAATACAAAGCCCAATTAACAAGGGAACTACAATCAGGTAAGAGCAGTACAGTTTTGTTCCACAGTAAAGCGTCAGGGAAAACCATATAAACCTGTTCGAAGAAGTCCATCTGTAAGATGTATACAATAGCCAGCACAAAAACAGTTCAAGAAAAAAGACGTATTAAACAACTGGAGCATTTAAACTTTGTCAAAATATTTTTTGATAATCCCAAACAGAAAGTAAAAACACGATTAAAAAAATTAATAAAATAGAAGACGTGGTGAATTCTTTAAAAATAGCGAGACTAACAGTAATGAAGAATCGCGAAAAAAATTGTAGAGAAATTTATACAAAAATTAAATGCAAACATTGAAGATAAAGATGTCGAAATATTACTACACACAAGAAATTCTATCCATACAAATGCAACGCATCTACAATGGAAAACAATCATATGTACTTATGCTAAAAGTGAATGAAATAAGAACGCAAGGCATTACAAAAAATATTGTTAAGAAAGACACAAACATAATTAAAATTCCAAATTTTGTTACTATTCATCATTACAAATTTTAGGAGATTGATTACTTAACTACACCTACCATAATAAGAACCGATTGGATGAAAGACCATCCAGTAAAATTCCAAAGACCATTTACAATTGAAGACAAATATTATGCGACAAACTTTAATGTCAATGTATTAGAACATAGATCATCACACTTTAAAATCATTAATTGTAAAAGAAATAAAATGCAATAAGAAGCAAGAAATTTAAAGCAGGAATTGTTGGCTGAAGGGGTAACTGAAACTAACCAAAAAATTAAATGTTTACAATGTTCTAATGAAATATATTTGTCCAGACAAAACTCATAAAAAAATTGAAGGGTTTGATGCAAAAACCGGCCAAAAACCCAATTTCCTAAAATTGAGATATCGTTCATTTTTGGACAGAAAAGTTGTTCTGCATACTTTGGGGAAAAATATGTTTTAAAATATTATTCAAATCTACATGACTTATTATTGCAGCTAACACGTTTTAAGTACAGTTGGTAGAACATGAATTTTTTGGTGGCACGTAGCTCACATGACCCGTTTTTGCTCCCAACAGAATTGTTTGTTATTTACATTATCATATCGTATGGAAAAAATGAGTAGTTTTAGCGATTTTTCTAGTAAAAGTGATCTATATCATAACTCTGATGATAGCAATATTGACCCTTGATTATGTAAAAAAACGTAGTAGTCAGAAAAACGCTAAGTTACATGTAACTGCCAAAAATGAAGTAGTGAGAATAAATAAGGTAATAACAATTCTTTTTTTAATATTTTTGGTTTTTTAACTGTTTCTAATTTAATTCTACAACGACAGACTTGAATATGCCTATTAGTTCTTCGAATAAAAGTAATCGTAAAATTCAAGAGAAGCATGTCAGTGCCGAAGACCTTTTAAGTAGTAAAACTAATGAAAAAATTAGGTAATGTTTGTAAAATAATGTTATCTTAACTAACATTTTTGTTTTTAATTCCCAGAAAACAACAGAGAAAAGACACTAGAACAAATGTGTTAGAATCATAAACGAACACCTCAAAAGTGGAAAAGAATTAGTAAGAATATGCCTTGACGCAAGTCGTCTAAGTCAAATAATCATTCCGGACAGAAAATGGCTTCCTTTAATGGAAAATTTCTTGTTAAAATTTAATGGAATGAATCGAAACCGTATACAGCATTTTTAATTAATGGTAACAATTATCAGTTTAAACTAAATGTTTCCGGTCAATAAATTTATGTTGGCGATATTCTTATCGCATCGACCAATATAGAAGAGCATTGCACGTATTTGGATCAAATGAAAAAATGCGTTTGAATGGATTTGAAAAAGACAAATTTTCTACAAAATTATTCTACACCAAGGAAAAAAAAGAACTACAATTATTTTTAAAAGTTTGTAATTTTTACAGAAAATTTTTTGAGCAAGATTCCGAACTATTAAGTGAGCTGACACTGTCATTGAGAAAAAATTGCAACTGAAGTTAGAACGGAGAAAACAAAAATATTTCTTAAAATAAAGAATAATTTTATGGAGTTAATACTTAAACACCCAGATTTTAGCAAACCTTTATTTACAAATCCTTTGACAAATGCTTTAGGCGCAAATTTATTTTTATGTAATAGCGAAGGCTTACACGGCCGGAATCTATACTATGATAAGAATGTCTTCCCGTTTTGGGCCATGTCATTGTTGTGGTAACCGAAGTTGCCAACGTTTCGCCTATTTTTTTAAGGGGCTTCAATTTATTTTAAGTCATAAAAAAGTAGGGTTGCTAGACGAACGCTTCTGGAATCGGAAAAAAAATTATGGAATTATAGAATTAGAATTGTTAACCTGTAAAAACTTTACGAATTACATATTGGAATATCTGACAAAAATACGTACCGATCATAAAACTCTATCGTTTTTATTTAATTGCAAGCTATTGACGACAAGGTTAAGATAGGTTCGTTTATTACAAGAGCAAAAATTGAACAGCAACTACTACAAAAAAATGTTATAGCATATTTTCTTTCGAGATATGGACATAAGTAACCTCGACAGAATGAAAAATTTTGAAAAAGATACCGCTTTTATTAACGAATTTATGGACACTTTGGAAGAAAGGAATGTGTTGGAACTATTGGTGAAGCATGTTATATTCCAAATTTGAAAAAGAAAATAAACAAAATAATAATCGATGGTAACATCTGTCAAAAAGCTAAATTGAACAATCAAAGTAGGAAAGCAAGAATAAAAAATGTTTTAGCTTGCATAAAATTAGAAATTGTATTAGTCCACTACCAAAAGGAAAAGAAAATGTTACATCTTTGTGGTATTGGATGTTTTCACAAAGTATGTGAAACGTTACCCAATAAAAAAAGCAAGAACTAAAAAATTAAAGAAATTAATTTTATAGCAATTGTAGGAAAATCGGAAATGGTAATCTGTAGTCTAGGAAAGCATCCCAGAAGCAAATCTTAAAGAAATGGTTGTTAATATTCCCGATAACATCAAAATTTTGAATTTTCCATGCCACACTCAGGTTGTCGAAAGACACGTCAAGATTGTAACTAAGGCGTCCAAGTCAGTATGTGGACACACCGCCAGAAACAGGTTAATTCGAGCAAAAATTGCTTCTAGAAAAGTTACACCACAAATGAAGACAAAGAAAGATTTTACCAAATAAGTTTTTAGATTTAGAATAAAGTGAGGTGGGGAGGGTGGCGGTGGAATCCGTTTTGCAGCCACCTCTTCGTGGTGGATTCTGGATTGAAGTTTGTAATTAAAAAAAACAAGCGAACAAAAATTGCAGTTTTTTTACGTTTTTTCCCCATTTAAAAATGAAAAAGGAACCTAAAGAACTTAAAATTTTTAAAGAAACTATACAACTATGTTTAATTAATTTACTGAAAGGCAACGATTTCGCACCCAGGCTAAACAAAAAACTAAACAAAAAAATAAGTTTATTTTTTGCACCCTATTACCATTGCTCCGCGCTAGTAAACAGTTCAAATTGCATAAGCACAATGCAGAACATGTTTTATTATTAGCAGAACATGTTCCACACTGAAACGGTTATTTTAATTTGAACTGAAATCATAATTGAATTTAGTTTAAAATTAATTTATTGAACCAGAATCGCAATTGATCTTACTGCTTTGGTATGACTTCAACAAGAAAAAAATACGATTTTTCAGGTTCAAACTTGCTAACTCGTCAGCACTGTTTTATTTGCCAGTAATCATATTTTTCACATTTTGTAAACGTAAATGCAAAGTATTAAATTATAGTATGTAATGTAATTAATGCATGATCGTTGATTTCTGATTGTTTATTTGAATCATTGTTAATAAAAAATATATGATGGTAAAAGTTTTTATTCACGGTGTGTATAAATTGACAAAATAGCTACACCCTGCGACATTTTTCGTTTAATTCTGAATCAAAAATCTTAATGGTATAATTTTGTTTTATGCTTCATACGTTTTTACGATGTTTTTGAAGTTAGTTTTGATATTTGTTAGTAGAGATAGCTACGATTAAGAATAACAGAAAAAAAATTGTTCTTAACGATTTTTTTTACTAAGGTTGTTGTAAACGTTTTCTTATGAACGCATTTTTACGAAAAACATATTTGGCAATGTTATAAAACAAACTTTCCATTCTAATGCAATTTCAACAGGTTTCAATCATTATATGTCAAATTTTGTCATTTTTGTATCCCATTGGACTTTTTTGTTTTATTTTTGTATAACCTTTTTTTGTGATTTTTGTGTACTTTTGATTAGTTCTTGTGGTTCTGTGGTTTTTCCGTTCTTTGTTATTGTTTTATTCTATCATAATAGTTTTACATTCAATTTATAGTCAATATGTACCTGATGTATGGTTTCTGCACTATAAATACTAACGCAGGTATTACAGTGTTGCCAAATATATTTCTTTTAAGTGGTTTATAAAGACGTACAAAGAATAACACAACAATTTACCAGTAGGATTTTTGATTCAGAACTGAACAAAAAATGTTGCAGCGTGTATCTTTTTGTCAACTTATACACACCCTGTAGGTCTCTAACGTAAACGGATAGATAAACAAATAACATATAACATGATCAAACTTTTTTAGAATTACAATACTATCAGGTAAGTGTATCCTTAGCATAGTTAATGTAATTGAAACTTCGTATAAAAAATTACATGTTGTATTGTTAATTGTAATCAATTTTCTCAAAAAACGACGTATCTGTCTTAGGAAAATTAAAACGTAAAGGTCAAGTTACCAAACATTTGTCGTAGTACTTTGGAATATCTAGAGACATTAATTAAATCATTTAGTCATTTACTGCTTTATTTGTATACAACTTATACGGTGTGTATTTTAATGATTGCCCGGTGTTTGAATTTGCCGCTCGTTCATTCGTCAACGAACCAACATTGTTTGATTACTAAATAGTTACTAAAATGACGACGCGGCAAATTCAAACACCGGACAATTATTAAAATACGCAGTGTAGTACTAGGTACTGAAAAACCAAAAATTTGTAGTTTAACACATATTTCAGTTTGTAGGCTTATTTGTTAACTAAATAATAAAAAACATTATATGAAGATTTAAAAAAAACTATATTTTATCAAAAAGTTATTGCTACATTTAAAAAAAAAAGTTTTTACTAATTAAATTAAACATATATGTCCAAATAAAGAACTTTTCTATGTTACGACAATTTTTATAAAAATTCTCAAAGCAATTCTGAACATTATTTATACGAAATTGTTGCTAAAAATGATTTTTTACGGTTTATAATTAATGTTGCTGGTAAGTGGCCCCCCAAGTTTCTGGCCGGCAATAACCGAAACATTTGTTATCTTTCATTTTACACTGGTTTTTCTCAAGGATACTAAATGAATAGGATTGCATAGGATTGCTAGATCGCTCGATTTATTCTGCCGTGATCATATGACGCGCTGACGTCACGCGTAGACCTCGCTCTCGTTACTTCTATTACAATTTGTACTAAGATGCACGTTAAAAAGCTTCTAAACATTTTATTAGAGTAAATTTGACAACTTTTGATTTAATAAGCAATGGCAATAGTATTCATAACTGAAATATTTTTTTTTATTAATTAGTTTGGGAACTGGACACTTCGTCGAATGGACACAACGCCGAATGGACACAACGCCGAAAATTGGACACAACGTCGAAACGAACTGTTGGACACATCGCAGAAACTGGACATAACTCCCAAATCAGCCGTTGGACACAACGCCGAAAAAGGACACAACGCCGAAATCAGTAGTTGGACATATCGCCGAATGTGGACACAACGTCGAAAAGCAAAAATTGACGGTGCATAGATCGGAAATCAGGCGTCAAAGCCGAAGTGTCAACTTTCTCTAAAACGACGGCAGCCTCTTTTTCAGAAATTCTAACGATGGACATAATACCAAAAATTCAAAATGGACACATCGTCGAAAAGGACACAACACCGAAACAGCTTAATGGACATATCGTCGATTGAGACACTACGCCGAAACATCGCAATAAGACATATAATATAATCGAAATAATATAATATAATCGAATTTTTTTTCTAAAAGTACTTAAAGCTGTGATTAATGCATTCTTTTTAGTTGTACGTACCCCACACAATCTTGGAACAAATTTACTATTTTGTAGTAATTAAAGGCTAATTTTCATATATGCAATTGATGCACGGCATCTGTCATATTAATACGAATTGCGAATGACGTACACATGTCGTTAAAAAGTATCTATAAGTGCGCCTAGCAGTTTCACTTGTTCCCCGTTTTCCTGTTTTAGATTTAAACCTGTAGCAAAACAAATCTTCTATCTCGTTCATGTTTTAAAAGCTTTTTTTTAACCTATATTAAATGATCAATAAATATGTGAATTTTTTTCGATAATAAATTGAAACAATTCATTTGATAAGACAAGTATAGAAATGTAATTTTAACCTGTGTTATAGGCAGGTATTACCATTAATTTTAATCAATGGTATAAATGGTACTACAAGGGTTTGGCATTTTCATGTTTTCCATCACTGCGATACAGAACGATATCAAGTGTTAAATTAAGAGATTAATGTGGCTAGCACGGTTACGACGCAGCGCGCTACAATTCACTGAAAGTATGTAGAATTGTTTGCTACAATAAATAAAGTAGCGAAGACAATACTTTCAAACGCAAACTAAATTAATTATTAACGGTATGTAAGAACTTTTTTCAATTGTTTTAGGTATTATCATTGGTATTCTTATTGGATAGTATTAATTCCTAAAATGTGTAGGTATTTATTTTAAATGAAATCGATATTTCATCTTTGTCTAAGATTTATTAATATTGCAGTCTCTGAGATTTTTGAACAGAGATCTTGAATCTAGATCATATTAAACTATTTCCAATTTTTATTTAAATTAAATTATTTCTCAGAATAAATGCTAATTTGTTATTTTATTTTGAAAACATCTTTGACGGCGTCTATTATAAAAAAACTTAACAAAATACGTAATCTTAAACTTGTGTCTGAGAAATTAGTTTCCCAGAAATGTAATAAAGCAGGTAGTAGGTATTTAAAACTGTTTACCACAAATTTTATTACCTATGTACATTGGGTAAAGATTAAGGGGTGCATTCTGTCAGTATTTGCAGAAATCGTGTTTCTTACAAATACTTCCGGCTTTCGGCTTTTTGTGAATCGACTTTTGCTATTAATTTTCTTATTTTAACTATTTGCGTTTAGCACTGCGTAGGCACAATTCTTGGCAGTAACGCACTACACTAAGAATGAAATTTTTTTTACGTTTCTTATTTTTGTGATTAATTGCGTAATGGGATATAATACACTTTATGTGCAACTGGCAATAGTATAGTATGCAATTCTTAGTATTTTGTAGGCTTGTGGTCACTAAGACTTCCTAAGTTTATGAAAATCTTTATGCTTATTGCACATAAAAGGATTAAAGATTTTCTGTCAATCAAAGCCCTTTTTTATGTAATCCGCACCATAAATAAAGAAAAGCGGCATTTTTGAGATGGAGTATTAGGTTCCGACTGTATTTAATTTATTACAGTACAGAGACAGTGCATATACATATAAACGCTTTCACCATAACAGAATTTTATTTCAAGCGAACACTTTGTAGTGTCACTTTGAATTTTTTAAGTAGTAGTTGGTACCTTAAAGTGCGTTTTGGTACTATCGTTTACAATATTTGCAATAATGGAAGTTATTATGGTGCCCGCAAAGAGACGTGGTGCTATGTATTACACGTGTCTTGCAGAAGATGGATTTCTTTATAAAAAAAATAAAATTAAAAACGGGAAAACGTACTTAGTATGTATTGAAAATGGTTGTCTCGCCAAAGCATGTTGCAATGACATGCAGTTCATAAAAACCGGTGAAGGGCATAATCATCTACCCGATGTGGAAAAGAAAGAATCTTTGCTGCTTAGGAATTCAATGATGAATGCTGCTGCTGCGACTAGCGAAGACGTAAAAACTATATTTATAAGACATACTGCAAGGTACGTACACTAAACCATTCTCTTGGCATTTATTCTAATGCATGGTCGATAAATACTTGAATACTTCTTGATTTTATTTGAATTTCAATAAAGTTCAAATAAAACGAATATTATAAATACTTTGAATAAGAGTACAACAAATAAAATGATTCCTTAAAGAATATTCGAATAAGAGAAAACTAAATTATCCCAGCGTAACTTAGTTTCTTTTTACAGAGTAGTTAATTGTTTTTTCGACCGAGCATTTTCGTTTCATACTTTCAATAATAAGTTGATTTTTGTAGCGCTGCAACCGATGTTGCTAGCAAGCTAGCATTTCCTTCTACTTCAAAAGCAATGAGACGTGAGCGCCTGAGAACACAGCCGCCAATGCCGCAATCATTGGAAGAATATGGAAAACTTTGTGAAGAAAGTGAGAAATATGGAAGAATAGCAGGGCAGCCTTTTTGCAGAGGGACAGTGGGCGAAGGTGACATGATGTCTGTTGTGTTTATAGCCGAATGTTTAAGATCTTTGTTGGCTAATGCTAAAGAAATTCACATAGATGGAACTTTTAAAGTACGCCCTCGACATCCACAAAGCGCTCAGCTTCTTACACTAATGGTTATCCACTATGGTTATGTAAGTTGATGATATTTATTTCTATTTAATGATTCGTTAACTAATCGTGTTTTAAGGCATTTCCATGTGCGTTTGCATTAATGCGATGTAGAAAGACAGCAGCTTACGATAACGTTTTTGAAAAAATAAAAAATACTGTACCAGAACTCAAACCACAGTTGATCATGACGGATTTTGAAGTATCCTTGGTAAATTCACTAAACACGAAAGACCGGATGTTTGTTTCACTATTGTCAAGCGCTTCTAAGGAAAGCACGGGTACTAAGCATGAGCGAATTTTTAAAACAAAACAAAGACGGTAAAAGGGCATTGAAACTATTGATGGCAATACCATTTTTGCCACCAAATTTTATCCTGACAGGCGTTGCTCACATAAGGACTTTTTTAGCACAAAAAAATTTGACAGAAAATTTTGCAACCCTCTTGAGGTAAGTTTAGATACAGTTTTTCAATTTTTATTTTCCTAAATATTGTGCATTTTAGTTATCACCGAAGCCAATGGTTGAATAAGGTTGGAATAGATTCCTTATCGGTTTATAAACGAGTCAGAAGAACAAATAACGACAGTGAATCTTTTCATGCAACGTTACTACGTATAATAAGAGTAAGTACTTAGCTACAATTCAGTTTAGTTTATATTTTGTTTTTTTTATTACTTTCTAAACATAAAAAGTAGAGACTGTAGAATGCTAATAGATCTATGTACATTACTGACTTACTGATGAAATCAATCAGACAAGTCAACAAAACGATTTATTAAATTGGTAAGCTGTGTTATTAGCTAATTGGCTTAAATTCAAAAAATAGACATTTTTGATTGGTTGTTAAATTTTGAGTTGGATTGTTCTTAAAATCACATACAACTACATACCTAAATAGATCGTATATATGTACGGATATGTGCCAATCCTCATTAACATATTTCTTTACCATTGTCAGAACGTTTACAAGAGATCACTGCATCCACTGCTAGCGAAATTCAGGCTTTTGTGAACGAAGGTTTGCAGATTCGATCCATACGCAAACGAAAGTACAGGCTGAATGATGCCAGAATAAAAAGAGCAATCGAAGAGTTCGATGCGAATAGTGACGTGGGAAGACTTTTAAATGCAGTTCAATACAGCGTCGAACGAATTTTTCAAAGCGCTTTTTCCGGGGAAGAAGATATTGAAAATCACGAAGAGGATGAGGAGTTTGTACTGGTTCCTTTATCAAGCGATGTTCCGCAAACATTCAGTATAGGTAGGTTATTTTTATGTTTTGTTAGTTGTGAACCATTTTATAACAGTTTCTTTCTAAAAAGAAAATTATAATGCTTGTGTAAAATCACCTACTACCTACTAATTATGATTAGTCACTAATAACGGTATAATAATAAGATTATTTAAGCTCATATTTTCAGATAACAGTGATTCTAACGAAGAAGAAGCTGCTGTTGAAGACGAAATTCCACCGTCAAATCAAGACGAACCTAGAGAAGCTGCAGTTTGCATGATATGCCAAACAGATGCACCAACCACGGTTTTGCTACCGTGTAAACATTTTGGACTGTGCGATGAATGTTGTTTAACTCGGCAGAATCTAAATGGAATTTCAGCCAGTGAAGAGGACATCGCCTATGATAGAGCAGTTGATCATTCGATCTGTCCTATTGACCGAGTTAAGGTTGAGCAATATGTGCGAGTAGTACTAACATAATTGACTCTTCTTGTAAAATTTAAGATAATAAATATGTACATTTATTGCTGACAGGTGTTTTATATGTTAGTCTTCTTTGTTTTAAATATTTTACTATACATTTCTCATATTACATTAATATGAATTAATACACATTTTTATTGTCTATTTTCTAAGTATTTTCAAAGTTTTTTTGACAAAAACTATGTAGGACAACTCTAACCTACCTTTGGATCGAAAAAGAGAACATTTTGTTCACTATAAACGTCGTCTACGCCTACGGTGACAATTAATCAAAAATTAATTGAACCGACCTACGACAAATGTTTAGTGTGCATTCGGCACCAATTTTTCCATGTCATATTATAAAAAATAACGAGATTTAATTTAATCTAATCTTTGAAATATTTATGAGGTAAAAGCTTCGTTTGAAAAACTGCCGGAAGACGACCTTATTTTTAGAAAAGGCTGAAATATGTTGCAATATATTGAAATTAATTTAATAGAAATACATTATTGAAAAGACGACCAATCTCAATTATTTAATCACATCCAATAATATCATTGAACTTTTTCAAATCTTAAATATCAAATTACAAAAATATTTTGAATAGTTTCATAAAATATAATTATTTTATAATAACGGATTTAAAAATTGGCAAAGATATATGTAAACCGATTTACTTCGTAATACATCTACGGAGAGGTTTCGGCGTTGTGTCCACAGTCGATAAGACGTTTCGGTGTTGTGTCTAGTTTCGGCGATGTGTCCAATTACAAATTTCGGTATTATGTCCGACGTTAGAATTTCTGCAAAAGAGACTGTCATTTTAGAGAAAGTTGATACTTCGGCTTCGACGCCCGATTTCCGATCTATGCACCGTCAATTTTTGCTTTTCGACGTTGTGTCCACATTCGGCGATTTGTCCAACTACTGATTTCGGCGTTGTGTCCTTTTTCGGCGTTGTGTCCAACGGTTGATTTCGGAGTTATGTCCAGTTTCTGCGATGTGTCCAACAGTTCATTTCGACGTTATGTCCAAGTTTCGACGTTGTGTCCATTCGGCGTTTTGTCCATTCGGCGTTATGTCCCCGACCCATTAGTTTTGTTGATTTTTTTATGATTTATAATTTTTTAAAGGTAAAAAATTACTTTTAAATGTAACCAAACTGAAAGTAGTCTGCTGTTTAAATTATTTTCACTTGAACGGAAGGAAACTTTCACAAAAAATGAATTTCTTTTGCTGTTTGATGAATTCATTTTTAAATTGAACTATAGGAAAATTGCTATTAATTTTATAATTTACGGACAAAATGAAATGTACTATTAAATGTATTCAAATTTAAGCTTGACAAAATGAATAAAAAATAGCGTAACACACTATAAACTATTTTGAAATTTTCTTTAATTTTCTTTGTTTTATTCTTTTTTCATCGGTTTCTTGAGCTGGTGTATTCGCTCTTTTCTTTCCAATTCTTTTTGCTCTAAGCTTTATATTTTGATAGTTCATTCTGATAATGGTAATGTTTTCTTTTTTCTTCATTTTAATGCTTAATTTTTTTACAACTCGTCGTCCTTTTTTTAAAGAATTACCGTGGAAATGTTCAAAGTGGTGAATTCCATTTTTTTACTTTTTTCTGCCATTTTTTTAGTAAATTTATGTTAATCAATTTTATTTAAAAAACCTAATTTTGTAAATCTCGTTCATATAACTCTCCTCGGTAAAATTATTAGAACAAATTACGCTAGTATTAGGGTTCATGTTATCAGCCCTTTTACAAGGCCTAATCCATTCATTTTTAATCGTAATGGACACTAAATCGGTGTCTTTTGGGAACGTGTGGTATGTAATCTTAAGGTTTTTATTTTTAGTTGCAATCCGGTTGTAAACAACATGTATTTATTGGTATTGTAAACACTTCTTGTGTATTTGTAAATTTGTAATGTGACTCTATAATACAGCCTAGCTAGAATAAACCTATTAAGCCAGATGTTTTAGATTGTGTTGGTTTTAGGATATTTTTTTTCTTTGCAGGACAGTAAAAAAATCTTATTTAGTTATTTTATATTTTGTACTTTGGCTAAATTATTAAGATACATTCTAACAGACAGGTAGTGCAAATCAGAAATAACATAAGTACGAAAACTTCTCTTTCTTACTATGTTACAAATTCTTTCACATATTGTACAAAAATGACAGTGATTTAATGTCATTTAGCCACTGTGGTTATACTCGTAAAACCATTTTTTGCTTTGTTTTTAATTTTTTTTTAACCAAATTTATATAACATAGTAATCAATAAAAAAATGTTTGTAGGTATTTAAAAAAAGAGATTTACTGCACAAAACCTGAACTCAATCGGTTAAGAAACACTCTCAAAACATGAATTAGAAGTTTTACTTTCTGCAAAATTATGTTGGGAATTAAAACAATTACGTGCATTGTAACCGGCGTTGAAGTTTGGTCGTGAATCTTTTGTAAAAGACCCCGTATTCAGATTGATTTTGCTTAATTTTTAAGCGATTGAGTAGTTCCGTGAAAGCATCGAAAACGTTCACTGGTTTAATTTTATTACGTCAATTTGTATTTAATAATTATTTTACAATTATTATTTTTTTTTAAACGCATAAAGGTCCGTGGTCTTTATTATAAATTAGTATTTTATTTCTGGTTATTGCAGTGGATTAACAACTTTATCTAATTTATGGTTTCCTTTCTGGAATGAAATTTGATACATTTTCTTAGAATCTTCTTTTGTTTATTTTAAATCCATTTTCGAGCGCGATTGTTTCATTTGGTAGTTTAACTGAGTATGCGATTTTTATGGAAATATTCTTTCGTTGTGCGTACGTGACGTGACGCATGTCGTGACAATATTTTTCATCCTTATTAATTTACTTTGTTTAGTGTTCCATCTTTTACAAAAATTTTACAGCGCAAATTTGTTGAATTAAGTGGGATTACGAGGTAATATAAGGATAAAATTTTGATTTTGAAAAGAGGTTTTTTTTGGGAATTGTGGATGCATTTAAGAATACCGGGTATCGAGATGTAATCAAGTGTTCGGGGTGCCTTTACCCTACCGTTATGTACTACCGCGAAAGTAAAATAAATGGAACAGTAAAAATTAAGTGGTGTGATAAAAATGTTGGTTTTTCCAAATTCGTAATTTTACGGTTTTATGTATTTCATGGTTTCCAAAGTTATGCTAACGTTTCGAGTTGGATTTGCTGTGTTGTGTTAAGAAAAAATCCAGTCTTTGCTTTTGTGCGGATTTCAATTTGGTATTAAAAGAAATTTTCCGCCGTCATTCCATTGTTTGGGGGTCCCACCGAATCTCGATCGACTGCAGAACACCTAGACCGTCCCGGGGTCGCTTTATCGCCTAAGCTCAAAAACTTCTGGAACCGCTGTGCCTAGCAGTTTTCCTGGTACAAACAATTGAGTCAAGGTATTTATTAAATTTGATATTCGTGAAGTGAACCGCGATCTAAATGTTTTAAAAGCTTTGAATTTGAGCCGACTTATTTACGGCTAATTTTAATACTTCAAGAAACACTTGAAGGTGTTAAGTTTGCGTGAATTTCGCTTTATTTAATTAATTTTTTTTGTAAATTAAGTCATGTTTGTTCATGAAAGATAATGTAACGCGATAAAAAATGTAATTTTACAAACGCTGTGTTCGAAAACAAAGTTTCGGACGTTTATATATTTTTTTAATTTTTTTTTGCTTTGTAATTTGCGGATTAGTTTAGTTATGCGGACAAGACCTTGAATTTTTTTGTATTTGAATTATATTTTGTAAAAACTATTTAACGCTTCATTTATTTTTTTTATATTCTAATATTTATATTCAGTTTGTTAATTTTTGTTATTTTTTTTTAATTATCATTTCATTTTTTTTTATTCAAGTTTGATTGCTATTTTTATTTCAATAAATGTTAAATTGTTAAAATGTAAAGAGCTTTTACTCATTCGGCCGCCGCGAACGTCAATTTTTAAGAGAACATTTCAGAGTCTAGCAAGTTACAACTCAAGGTAAGTTCTAAGGATTGTAACCAACCAGATGAGCTTCTGGGTTATCAGGAGTCCAGAAGCTGTTATCATCGTGACCTTGATTGGCGCCCTAACCGATTTTGAGTTTTTACTCTATTTTATTTCGATTTTATTGTCAATCTCGTTTCCCAGTAATTACGAATTTTTGAATACAACCCACCCCGTCTCTACTGAACCCGGCATAACACCGTTTATGTTACTGTATTTCAGGCAATTGCTTTTGTTTCTACTTTTGCATGTAACAGCATTTACAATCTAAAGTTATTTTTATCTGTAAATGCTGATTATGCACGTAGTAGTGATAAATGCTGACCATTACAAAAGAACGCGTAAATACTAGATGACCTTGAGCGTTATATTCCGTGGAATCGTTGATTAAAGAAATTTCTTCAGTAAATGGTGGAATGTCATTCATTTTTTTAGCTAATATTTCTACGTATAATTGCCACAGAGAAGAAACCTGTAGTAGTACAGGTATGTATCTAACTGTCTACTAGAGTTAATGCAATAACTGAAGTCTCACAGAGATGTACATATCTCGAAACATGCCCTCAAAGTCCTGGTGGGAGTACCGGCCACCGCACGTCCCGTTCACAGCAGATGGTTGTGTACCAAAAAATTAACTTTCCATTTATAGCTATTTTAGAATTACTTTTTTTGAAAACTATTATTGTCTACGGGTAGAAACTGAATTCATCTACGTGATGTAGAATACGCGCATATCACCTTTCAAACTAGAACATACTTTTATGTTGTCAGGCACTTTTCATTAATTTATTAAAAAAAAACAGAACAAAATAAAGAAAAATGTTAATACAGCAAATAAAAAATTAAAAACGTTTAAATTAAAAAAATTGATTTTCAACACTTGTATTAGTAAAAAATTTGCAAATCTAAGTTTGCTTTAAAAAATTGTGCAGTTTGACTTTATATTACAGCAAAGATTTCAAATGCCGAAAACTTTTAAAAAATTTTTTTGTAAAAAATTGCAAAAACATTTTTTTAAGATTGTATTTTGTTTTAGTTTTTTTTTATATATATATTTTTTTAAATTTATATATATATATATAGCTGTTGGTACTATTATTTTGTATAAATAAACAAAAATAAACTACAAACATTTGCAAAAAATTTAATTGTCTGTTCTATGTAACATTTGTTAAATCGTTACAGTCGATTTTGTATACATATATACATTGTTTACATCTAGAAAACTCCTTCTGTATTTTATTTTTGTATACAACATGTTATATATAGTGTTGTTATTAGATGTTTAATAATTTCCGTAATTTATGATTTTAGTGTCAATATTCTTTTGTTATTGTAGTTACGTAATGACAAAACAGCTACAAAGTGATAGATTAAAATTTACACGAAACTATGTTTTCAAAATTGATTATTAATTAAGTAAAAGTCTGTTTTTGGTAGAAAATAATTTTAAAAGTATTTAAAAATTTTTTTAAATTGAAATAAAAAACGTTTTAAAATTTTATAGATCTAAGTACTATTTATTAGATTTAATTTTGCAAAAAACAGTACAAACACTATTGTATGTTACTCTCGTTAAAACTTTCATAACGTAACTCAACTTTCGTTAGGCTATGTTTTGGACGCTAGTAACATAAATTACTACTAATTAAAACATCTCAATTTAGCCGATTGAAAATTATTAGCAAAATATTAATATTTAAAGCAAATTGGTTATTGGTACCTTTTATTCAAAATTTTTTATTATGTTTTGACAAATCAAATAGACTTTATTTAATTTAGAACTACAATTTAAATCTAACAAAAGAAATTAGATTATTTTAAAATAATAATTTGTTGTTGTAATTTAAAGGCATTTTTGATGGTAACCGTATTGTGAGATTCACAGACAATGAAAATAGTATATAAAAACACGTGTTTGTATAGTTACCAAAAGCAAAATTCATTTATTATATAAAACTTTAAAACAATTATACATTAAAAATCAAGCGTTTACAATAAATAACTGTAAGTTTTACTAAAAACTAGTAGTTAAAAATATTCCTCATTTTTATTTCGTTTTTTTGTTTTGAAAAAACAAATATTATAAACTAAAATAAAGTTAAAGTTTTTTTTTTTTTTGATAACAAAGTATATTGGCACAAAAAAGTTAAGCTTAAATGTGTTAATTTGTAAATTACTGTAAATGACAAAAAAATTGATTTACACTTTTTTGGTTAATATAAAAAGAAATATATAAGAGTAAGTAAAACCTAAAAGATAAATTACATTCCACACTCACAGTTGGTATCTGAAAAGACAAATGACGTCTTTTGCCTTGTCGTCAATTTTTCTACTAACTCAATGATTAATTGGTAATTTGTTACATAACTAATTAGAAAATAAAATTTAAGTTATTTAAATAATAAAAATCAAAAATTAAATGTTTAAGTTTTAATTGAATTTGCAAGAAACGTTAACTACTATTAGCACTTTGTTTTAAGTGTTGTTCTAATTTAAATTAGATTTTTAAATTTTTTAGCAAAATTTGTAAAAATAAGGGTAAAATTTAGTTAATTATTGCACTTTTTACGTTAATATTGTGTATTTATTTAATGTGAAATTAAAAAAAATCAAATTAAATTTGCTTTTAATGAAATAATTAAATTCAAAAAACAAAAGTTGCCAAGTTATGTATAAAAGAAAACCAAGTATATATTACACGTAGTTACTGCGACAATAAGCCGGGGTTTAGCTAATAATTTGCAAAAATAAGTGAGAAACAACATACAATAAAAGTAAAATTAAACAAGTACTATAATTTAGTGCTGTCTTTTAGTACACAACGTACCAGTTTGTAATTAGTCCAACCCGCGTTCGTTACTCAATCTAAACGGACGAGGTAGTTAGCAGAATGATAACTTTGTTGATAATTTTTAAGTCTAAAGTATGATAACAATCAATCAAATTAAAACACACAATTTACTATAATTTTTTATTTTTTAAATTTTCTTATTCGGACTAATATGCTACAATTTTGATCAAATGCGTTTAAATGGAATGCAAACTTTATCAAAACGAGTTTCAATAGAACTGGGTTAATTTCAAGTTTAGCTTTAATATATATCAATAGCTGTAACTTTACAGTATTAATATTGACCAAGCGAAATTAAACACTCTCAGTGGCAGTAAGACAATATCACTATATACTAAATATCATACAAAGTTACTCTACTATTATAAACTCATTACAAGGGTTTAGTGACGCAATAAACCTTTATATGAAAGTTTATCTTACGGGTATTTATTTAGGGCAAAAATTCTTTGCACTGCCTGTTTTCCACAAAACTTTTATTCAAAACGGTCAGTCACTGAGCTCGAACAATTTTACTTTTTAAAAATAATTCATGTTTTAAATGCCACTGAGTCTTTTAAATGCTATTAAATTTTATATAAAAAACCACGAACCATATTTAGCACAAAAATTACAGAATTATAGAAACAAAAATTAAATTTCTAAACTAATTTTGACAAAGTTTTAATTTGCAAATTGATACTGTAATTAGAAAGCTTCAGTCTTAAGTAATTTATTAAAACTGTTACTTATATTTATTTAACAATTTAAAATATTTATTCAATTTTTAAAACTTTATATAACATAAAAACGTGCTGTAAGATAATTAAAAACAATCTAATTGATATTCTACAAACGAACCGCTTTGTTACAACCATTAGTTTTGCAATTACAATAAAAGCGTTTTTAAATTGCAGGTTGCGGTTTTCTGCTTAGGAAAGGTATTTATCAATGTCAAATTTATAGTATCAAATTGCAAATTGGTTTACATTAATTGCGTGATTACAGATAATGCTGTGTTAGAGAATTCACGTGGCGTTGCGTTTATTACAAATTTAAAATGTTTTATTTTTAAAATTTTGATATAAATAATCAGATTATAAACAAATAAGTATATTGCATTGCACAAACTTTTAAATTTTTTTTATATAAATTAGATTTATTTCAAAACATATTTTACAAATGATTTAAGTTGTTATTATGTTTAACAATAATATTTATAAAGGTATTTAGATTCTTTAGATATTTCAAGCTTATAAACTTAAGAGCTCATCTTTAGAAACTCTACATAAAATACAAAATCTTTCTAATAATTATAGCATTTGTTTACTGCTAATTTATAATTTTTTTATTTTTAAAAATTTGTATTTAATTTGTTTCTAAGATTCAAACAAAATGATTTTTTTCTATAATATGAAAAAATTATTTAAAAATTGTGTGGTAAAGTTTCTTTCTCTTCCTCTGTGTATGAACTAATTAATTTGAAATTCTTTGTTTAGGAGGGGCATGTAAAACCACTTCAATCTATTTTGGTGGCAACGTTTCATGCTAAAAGCGAGCACTTCATGAGGGAAACTGTAATTTATTAAACTCAGCAGCATAGTAACAACAGAATGAATTAACAGATAATTTTTAACACATAAAACTCACAAAATACAATCAAGTCGATCAATCCACCGACCAAAAACATAGGCAACTTTACGAGTTGTGTTTACTAAATAACAATAACAATAACAAATAATGTGTAATCTAAAATTTATGAATGTAAAGGGAAAGATAAAAATAAAAATTGTTGGTATCGTTGTTAAAATTAGTATTATTATTATATATATTGATGTATAGCATTTCAGAAACTAAACGCTTTTTCAAGTTGTTTTCCACATGTAAAATTGTGGCATTGTTAAAATTTAAATTGTGTCCCGTCTCTATATGATGTACATCCAAAGCTGTATCGCCTTTTTTGTGCTACAATCATATTTATGGTTGGCCATCAGAGTTTTTAGCTTCTGTTTAGTTTGACCAATATAACACGCATTGCATCCAGTACAGTCAAGCTTATACATTACGTCGTGTTTTTCTATAGTGTTAGTTCTATCTTTAGTATTACTGTACAGCATGTTGTATATGGTGTTAGTGTTATACATGGTTATTTTGATGTTAGGTGTTTTTAGTATCGGAATGATTCTTTGTATTAGATTTGGAACGTTTATGATTTTGATGTAAGTGATATTAGTATTAAGGTTAGCGTTAAAGGTAGTGTTTAGGTTAGTACTAGGTGGGTTGACTGGTATTGGGATAATATTAGATGTGTTAGTGTGTAGCAGTAATTTTTTTATTATAATGTTAGGATAGTTGTTGTTTCTAAGTATTTTCTTTAGCATCTTAAAGTTTTTTTCATAAAATTGAGGACTGTTTAAACCTATAATTTTATTTTATTTATTATTTATAACTAGAGTCAAACAGGAATTCAATGATTTGTACAATTTCAACTAATTCTAATGTGGTGTGGCTCTTTAGCTCAACCCAATATTCATTTAGTAATTTAACTGTAAGTTCTTTAGTGATATTGGTGAATAAAGATGTATGAAAAAAAGAGTTTTTAATATTATGAATAAAAATGTATGAAATATTTTGTATTAAATTTGAAATGTATTTAGATTTATAAAAACACATAAAGACCTATCAATTATCTAAATACATTTCAAATTTAATACAAAATATTTCATGCATTTTTATTCATAATATTAAAAACTCATATGAATTAATTAATAGAACTAGAAATACATTTGCATCATCTGATTGTAAGATTATATCATTTAATGTTACATCTTTATTCACCAATATCACTAAAGAACAACTATCTTGACAATAAAAAAAAAACTGCTACACACTAACACAACTAATACTATTCCACCACCAGTTAACTCACTTAGTACTAACCTTAACACTACTCTTAACGCTAACCTTAATACTAACATCACTTACACCAAAATCATAAACGTCCCAAATCTAACACAAAGAATCATTCCGATACTAACAACACCTACCATCAAAATAACCATGTATAACACCAAAACCATTTATAACATGCTGTACAGTATAATACTAAAGATAGAACTAACACTATAGAAAAACACGACGTAGTGTATAAGCTTGACTGTACTGGATGCAATGCGTGTTATATTGGTCAAACTTAACAGAAGCTAAAAAATCGGATGGCTAACTATAAATATGATTGTAACACAAAAAAAGCGATACAGTTTTGGCTGTACATCATATAGACACAGGACACAATTTCAATTTTAACAATTCCACAATTTTACATGTGGAAAACAACTAGAAAAAGCGTTTAGTTTCCGAAATGCTATTAATCAATATATATAATAGTGATATTAATTTTCACAACGATAATAACAATTTAAGTAACGTTTATAATAATTTAGTATCGAAAATTGTGAGATAACTATATAGGTTGGATTTATCGTTGTTCAGTTCTGTGTTATCTATTTATTCTTATCTTTCTCTTAACATTCATAAATTTTTGATTACACAATATTTGTCAATTGTTTGTTGAACGTTTATGTCCTGCGTTATTTAAACAAATTTTTTGTGTTGCCAACATCGCAAAGGTCAATATTCGTTCGTTAGTGTACTTACGTAATGAACGAAAAAAAGCTCTAGGGTGGCAAAATGAAAACTAGGAATCCACATAAAATTAAGTGTTCAAAGTCAATTAATATATTAGAACAAGTATGCGACAGGTGGAAAAATCATTTTAAAAATCTTGAAATTCAGTCAAAATTGAAGAAAAACGATGTTAAAGTTAATGTCAAATTTGACAGATTTAGTAATAAATGTAGTACCAACATATTTCTGTTGATTTTTTTTTATTTTTTCAAAAAAGAATGTAAATTCATAAAAGGCAACACAAAAAATAATGTACATTACTCTCGTCTCACTCACTCACTCACATGCAACGCTCGGCCGTGCGGCCTCGCGTCGCATTAACGTTTGTTATGCTATTTCTTACTTTCGACTCTTGTTACGTAAACTACTATTAATTATTGACCCTTTTATATTTAATGATTTATTTATTATTTAGTAAACACAACTCGTAAAGTTGCCTATGTCCTTGGTCGGTGGATTAATCCACTTGATTGTATTCTGTAAGTTTTATGTGTTAAAAATTATCTGTTAATTCATTCTGTTGTTACTATGTTGTTGACTTACAAGTTTAACAAATTACAGTTGGCCTGATGAAGTGCTCGCTTTTAGCACAAAACGTTGCCACAAAAATAGATTAAAGTGGTTTTACATGCCCCTCCTAAACGAAGAATTCCAAATTAATTAGTTAAAAATTATTATAAAAATTAATTTTAACTGTAGCATTTAATATAAATTCTTATTTTATTTGTTGATGACTTGAGCATTTTGCCTGCCTCATATTAAAAATACCTAAGTTTTAAAATTGCTAATTCAAATTTCTAGTTAACCCTGGGCTACTACCCAGGATACGGGTGTACCCCAACTTTTTTAAAATTTTTGTTAATTTTCGACAAGTGGTATTTCTATGTTTCACTTGTATTGGTACATTTGACTCAATGACACATATCTTTGTTTTTTGTAAAAGTAATGTAAGTAAATGGTAAATTTTGTATATAATGTACATAATATAAGCAGCAATGAATTTTAGCATTCTACATAGCATAGAACTATTTTCGACCACTTACTCAAATAAAACTAAAGGATGTTATTAAAAATGTATCTAATTTTAAAGCAAACAGCAAACCAGATATTTAAAAAAAATATTGTAATTGTAAACTTTAGGAACAACTTTGAAGACAATTCTGACGAGGAAGATAATATAATAAAATGCTCCTTCTTTAACAAAAATTAAATGCCAAAGCAATTTTGCCAAAACAAGTAGCAGTTTGGTAAAATGAAATACCACTACAAAGTAATGAAAAACAATCTAAAAATAATAACAAAAACAAAGACAATATGTATTTGCAAATTAAAGATGTGCCTATTTAATGCGTGGAAAAAAATGTATTCAAGTGTACCAGTAAAACAGGAAAATCATCATTTCAAACTCACCATCGAAATTTAGAAATACATCTTACTGAAAATAAAGGAACTGTCAGAAATTTGGAACTTTAAAGTTACATTCACAAATAAGAAAATTTTAGTTAAACAAATAAAATATGCAAGTGATTGCCCCAACAATGATGAAGATGGAAATACAAAGATGCGTCCATTCTGTATGATGATGAATCTCTGATTCATCTAATCGAAATAAAAATTTTATGTGTTTTCTTCTACTACTAAAAATTCTACTTTTGTGCTACCATGAATGAATCCGATTCAGTTTTTTGGTAAATTGTCTTCCATATAACAATAAAAAACCAGGGCAGAATAAAGTTGATTGTTTGGCACCATTCCGTTATTTGTTTAAGGCTATTGCTAAAGCTAAATGCTTTTAGCTTTACGTGTATTGTACTTTAGATGAACAATTGAGTTCATTCAAAATGTACTTACTATTAAAGCCAGATAAATATGGCATAAAAATTCTTACATTTTGTGATTTTGTGAAGGGCATTTTGGCTTTGAAGTGCAGCGATGTATTACTTTGCTATTATTTTGTAAAAGTTGTCAGAACTCGTAACGTAAACCAAGCTACTGAGGATATTTTACAATCTTTTAGATTCAGTTGTAATTAATTAAAATACTTTTTGTAGAAGTTTTAGTATTTCAAAAAAAAACACGTTCAACAGAATAACGTTTTTGAGAAACTGGTCATAGACTTGATGACACCGCTTATGAGAGTACTACAAATACCAACTTTGCCTACAAAACTTAGAGTTGTTATTGAGAGAATGTTAAATTTGGAGTAAAAATCTAATATTCCAATACCTAGATTACTATCGATTGGCATTTGTTCGTTTTTTCTCAGTTAAAAAATCGCGGATTTCATGTAAACAGTTCATATTTTTTTAGTATCAAATTAATCTTTGTTTACGTAAAACTGAAAAGTTTAAAATAAAATCTATAGTTATCATCTAAAAATTAAACCTTAATTTTCTGGAACATTGTTTCAATGGTACACCCGTAGCCCAGGGTAGTAAAATAAGATACTTCTTGATGGGCAATATTTCAGGATTAAAATTTAATGTATAACCAGACAAAAATAGTTTGCAGAAAAACAAAATTTTTTCAATCTCCTTGACATTTGTGAAGAACATGAAAAATTCACCATTGCCGTTAAGTTTAGTTGTGCGTTTGTTGTTGCTCTGTTTAAATTTTCAATAAAAAAGATTAAAGGTTTATGTATCTGTGATTCAAAACTATAGTAGGTAAATATAATTTGATTTGTATTATAATTTTAGCGGCAATAATACTGACCAGGATACTTTAGGAGCAAAATTAGATACCAGCAATAATGTTATTTTAAGAGAAGACGAACATAATACAAATGATGGAAAAGATAGAAAGCAAAAAACAGATTGAACGATACTTAAGCATGAGCGTATAAAAAGAATTAAAAAGAAGGAAGAAGAACCGTCTTACCTAGGAAGAAAAACAAATTTGTTCCTCAAAAAAGATGAAAGGCAACTGTGACAGAAATGTTTATGTAGAAAAAAAAGCAACAACATTCAATGTTTCAAAATAAGTGACAAAAAAACCATTCAAAAAAATTATCGAAATTTAACTTAAAATAAAATGAATATATGTTTCTAACAAAAAATTAAAATGAGAATGATACCAGGAGATAATATTCACTTCAGTATTTTATCGATAAACAGCACGAAAGAATTAGAGTACACAAGACCATGGGTTTATCAAGAAGGGCAATTTCAAAATGGATAAAAAACGGTAAAAAAATTACTGAAGAGGAAGCAAGCACAGAAACTGAAATAGACTATAAAAAGCATCTGAAAAAAGCTGAGAAAAAATTAGGTGTATAAAATTTTCTCAACCACTTACCGAAACTGTAATCTTATTGCCATAAATCGACGCCAAAATTATATTTAAAGCCTCAATTCAAGACAAAATCAAAACTACAGAACTAAAATATTTAAAAAAACCAAATATTCATATTCTAAACAAATAAATTTGTAAGGAGAAAGATAAGGACATAATAAGTTTTTACAGTAAATATGCAGTCGGGATTACTATGCCTAGAATGTTTTGACAATTCACTATAAATTAAAATAATTCTTCACAATTTTATCATTTTTAAGTGACACAATAATTAAAGATGAGAAGAAGAAAGAAATGGAAACCTCAAAACAAATGATTTTGCATTAACTTTTTGTAATTTTCTAACAAGTGGAGATTTGTCATGTATTGATCACAACAACAAACAGCTGATTATATTTTACAGCAATGCCGATGATGCTCAAAACCGCAATGCCTTACTATCTAATGCTCTTTTAAATTTTGCAATGAAAAACATTATATGCATTATACATAAATACTTAGAAAAAAGGCACAAACAGATAGAGTCCAACACGATGCACTCTACTACAGAAAGAAAACTACAAGCCAAAGTTATTAATGTACTTGCTAATTATGTACAACTAGCTAGAACTGGCAGAAAGCTTCCTAGATCCAACACTGTCAAATACTTGCAACATAATTTTAAAAAAATATTTTTTAGGGCAAATATACGTCCCGGATTTAAAGTTGGAGATCTTTCTGTACAAGACGTAAAGGCTTTAAAATATAAAGTGGTACCTTTTCCATCATTTCCCAATTTGTAAAAACGTCCAAAGACAAATAAATATGATAATACCCAGATCACAAGATTATTATACGTTCTATAATAATCTCAGTTATAAATAATTTGTGTATTACAGAGTTATTACTATATTTTTACTTTTTTTACTATTATACCCAATGGAAAATTGTCTAAGCTTAAAATCTTTTCTTATTAAAATAATTACATTTTTCTATTATTAAATTTATTGAGGAAAAACTAAAATGTTCTTGGGATTCCGGATTTTAAATTAACTAAAAACCGTTTGATTTTATATTAATGATGTTTGTATTACTTTGCTTTTTAAAGAATTTTTAAAAGAACGTTTTATAAACACGTAAATAGCCAAAAGAAAATTTAAAACAAGAATAGCTCATGCCAATATAAATACTAAAAATGTAAACAAAAAAAATGCTTAGTTAGCGTTATTTGAGCCAGAAAAAAAAATTTGAGTTACCCCCAAGACCCTCTTAAAGAAGTTTTACTTCAAAAGTAATTCTTTTTTTAATGAAAGTACGATGTAGCGAATAGCGTCTTGATAAAATCAAACATTTACAGCGATGTAAAATATGCAAATAAAAAACTAAAATTTCGTTTTGTTAAAAAGTACACAACATAGGACCGCAGTACATGAATTTCAGATCATCCATTTAATGGCCATAGTCTTTCATTGAGTCAAATCACATATTTGTAACCTACAAAATACATAAAAATTGCAATATTTTGATTAAATTAATTATTGTTTTAAAATATATTTTTGGTAATACTAAATAAAATTCTTATTGTGCTGTTCCTATGTAACATATTGCTTCTTTTCTAAGTGTTGCAATGTCTTCTGTCCACTAGTACACTGGTTGTTGTTTTTTATTTGTTTTTATTTACTAGCCCAGTACTGTAAACCGAATATTAGAATAGCACCTATTGATCCATTTTTAATACAAATGGTGTTATTTCACATCCAACCTTATTTTTTATTATTACCCCGACATCTGGTGATAAAAATAATATCAATCGGAGTACAAAATGACACCATTTTTGCACCATACCTCAATGTGTAAAGTTTCACCGTGTAATGCTCAAGTTATTTTGCAGTTCTGACATATATTGTTTATCGGTTGGCACTATCTAAAGATCACATAAATTGTTTATTAAAAGCGTTGTCTATGTCTCAGCCACGGGACTTATTGAGTGAAATAGTATGTTTGTACTTAGAAACAGGTAGTGTCTCGTTTTTTCATTGTTTGAGTGTACTTACATAAATGCAAAAATATTTTTATTCAATATTACTAAATACAATCAAATGTTTAAATACAAACTTGTAAATTTTTATATAATTTTTACTGGTGCTCAGTTGCGCAGTTGTTAATTAAACGTTGATAGAACAAATAGTAGTAGTGAACTGTATTGGTTTTCGTAAATAATGAGCACTTCTTGAAAAGCAATCCTTTATTCACATATAAAATAATAAACATGTTTGAAATAAACAACGTGTGCAACTTTACATGAGCTTTAGTAAATATAAAACAAACTTGTTAAAAAATGCTTGCGCATTTGCAAACGCTACTCTAAAGAATGCGTTTTTACAAGACCGTATTTCAAAACTGAAACATAAATTTGAACATGTCCCCGGCTTTAAAAATATTCAAATGAATTAAAAAAACGGTACGTAAATAAATATAAAAATGTACAATAAAATGAAAATAAATAATTAAAACTAGACACTTGCGTTATATATCTAATAGTACCCGGCAAATTTAAAAAAATGCAGGTTAGTCCACACTATTGTTTGTTTGCACTGATGCTACTCGAGAGATGCCATCGCGGCAGAAAAAATGTTTATGAGACGTCGCATCTACTGTAGAAGCGGCAAGTTGTCTTTTTTTAGAAGGATTTTATGTAAATGTTAGCGTTGCAGATGTTACTACGTGCATTTTTGTAACTCAAAAATATATTTTTGACTCCACGTTACGTCTAGGTCAAACAAAACTGTCAAAGGTCATCCAATCAAAAAATGCGCAAATGTGAACGGTTGCAGGATATAAGAATCAGCAGACAAAGGTATTAAAGGACGCAAATTTAAAGATGCTTTAATTTACAATAACAAAGTATAAACATCTTCATAAATGAGTATTGACTAGCCGAGAACTCTTTTTATATGACGTTTAGCTAATGTCTACTTTCTACAGATCAACAAAGTGTGTAACGTGTGGTGAAACAAAGTGCCATTTCGTACCTTCATTAACAAAAGCGTCAATGACAGAATCACAGTTAAATTTAAGAAATGTGTTTAAATCGGTGAGTTCGCAATTGGCTCTTACGGAATTTGCGCCATTGTTTGAATACACATGCGTGGGTTTTCTTCGATGTGAAGTAAAACGCCTAAATGTTATAATAAATAATTTAATGAACAAGAAAGTAACCGATTCCAAATCAATTGATTTGGTCATGGTAAGCATAAATAACATTTAGAAGTTTTTGAATGTCGACCTTTCCAATTTTTAATAAAAAACTGTCTACTATAATTTAATCATGTGGTATAAAAAGGTATAAGCTATACTGCTCTAAGAGATAACACAAAGCATTTATGAACTACTTGCTTTACAAAGCAGGGTTCTGAAGTGATCTAAAATCTATTTCAGAGTAAAAAGAAAAGTAATAGAGGGCCTTTGGAAAGCATTCTGAGATGCTCTCTGACAACCATCAGTTTTGCTAGGCAATGTTTGCTTAATATAGAAATAAAATGATTCTTATCAAAACTAAATTAAAAATTTTAGAGTCTGCTTCTAACACGAATAGTGTCGCCGATATCTAAGAAAGGATTGAGGCTTATTAGTGACAAAGAACGTTTTAATGATTACCGTCGTTTGATGTAGGCGCATTTTTAAGCTCATAAACAGTTAAAAGTCTAACAGTACAACTATCTGCTGGCAAGCAACAGTTTCTTTGAAAACGAAAAGAATAGGCAACAACTCTTTCTAACAAAGTAATGGCAACAATAACAGTAACAGACTTTATAGACGTCACCATAGTCTTAGCGCACAAAAGTTTAGAAAATATGTTGTTGGATAGGTCAACAGATCTCAAATAAATACATGCGCCGTATGCGCGTATTAAATAGTGTCAAAAACCATAAAATTTAACGTTAATTGCATTCTTACATATGACGTGCCCCAGGAATTTGAGGTCGTTTGAATAAACTATTTTTGATCCATAAGTAGCCAATTACTTGTAATCTTTTTAGGAATTGGATCGTCCCAAGATAATTTTTCTAGCCACAATTTTTGTTGAAGCATAATTTTTGCGTTCATAGTGGAAAGCGCTAGAAACCCAAAACAGTGAAATATTTGAGCTAATTTGAAAATCGTCACTCGTTTGGTTATAATTCCAGTTGGAAGCGGAAAAATAGTAAATGTAAACTGTCTGCCTAAAACGACCAGGTCAATCCGCACGTAAGTGTGTTCAAGAACGCTAGGACAATCGAATTAGGAACCTAATTAACATTAATATCCATTTGCAAAGATTGAAACATCTCGTGCGTAGAACCTTTGAGAAATCTAAGCAAATATTACGCTCTTGAGATAGGTTGTCGGCACCAGTAAAGAGATCATTGACATAAAAATCATTTTTAATAATGTGTGAAACTTCATGCTTAGAAAATTTGGTCTCACTGCCTAATAGGTGCAAACAACGTATTGCATGGAATAATACAGATGACGTTTCATAAGTAACTTTAAGATTTAAAGATTACAATAGCGACCTCTGACTGGGTTAAATCAATACTTTCCTGTACATATTTTTGATGTCAGCGGCAATAGATTAAGTATGCTTTCAAAAACAAACTAAAATAAAATATAGATTTTGTTGTATGGTTGGACTAACCATTTGAATGTCATTCAACAATTTGTCTAAAGTAGTGACAGATCAACCATTAAAAATAACTCAAAGTCTTGTAGCCTGACTAGTTCTTTTGAATATTCAATGATGAAAGAGGCAGTAGGAATATTTGTCGTTATCAACTTTAACACAGGGAAGAATGAATAAAATTACATTAGGAGTTTAAGGTCTAGTAAAATACAAATAGTGTGTTCACTTTCGTTAGCATAAAGAAACTGTTGGTAGCAAAACTTGTGCAGTATTTGTTCAGAATGCAAAAATGCGTTGGTTGGATTTAGCATAGGTTCCTGCAGATTTAGCAGATGCTGGCTGTTCCTCAAAAAGCCCAATATGTAAAAAAATATGACGATGCTTAGACTTGTCCGTACTGCAAGCAAAAAAGAAACAAGAACATTAGCATACAAAGTGACGCTTATAGAAACATTTAAGGCACACTTTGAATTCTTTGGATATTGGCAATCTTTTGATTAGCAGATAAGTTTAAAAGTTGTTCACACTAATTTATACAGTTAGAGTTTTTGCAAAATACATAAGCTGGCGTGTTTGCTACAAAAAGTTTTGAGAAATGTGGTTTTGATTTGACAAAGAGAACGTTTGCCTGCAAACTGTCCTAGAAATTGGCATTATTTGTTAAAGACATGGTTGAGGATTATAAATGATTGCAAAAAAAAACATGCGCGGCTGATCATACCGTGCGAAATATATTTCTAAGTAACCTGATAATTGCTGGTTGAAAATTGTAAAGATTTGATTACTTGAGCAGTGTCTCCACTCAAGTTTGCTTAGAGATAATGCAATTTTTATGTTTTACCAAGGCTCACAAGAAAAACGTCAAATGGAAATCTTTGGCAAATTGAAATTAGGAACCTTTTAGAATAATTGCTTATATTTTCTGGTTTGTTACTATTAGAAGAAGAATTGCCATTAGATTTGTTTTTTGCAATGCTACGCTAAAATTATTATTTGGTTCAATGTGAAGACAATATAAAATTACCTTGAAGAAAACTTGCACCTGCACGTTTACACCGCCCTTCTTTCTCTGGAAAAAAAGATTGAATGGCTTGCTTATCCGATTCAAATGAACCAAAATGTTAAATATTGGTAAAGTAGTTCATTGCACAAGTGGAGTTTTGTTTAAAATAATATTTTAATATTCTTAAAGTCTTTTGCACAATTTTATGTATTCTTTAATAATATTTTATTTAAGGGAATCAAGACATGTTTAGCTAATCAGATTTAGCATCGTCAGTATAACTAAAAACTAAAATTAAAACATTGGAATACAAATAAAGAATACTAACCAAATAAAATTGTTAACAAATTATAAATTAATATGTTAATTAACCGTATTTGACAATTTAATACAGTCTACTATATTTAAAAAATTATTTTAAATAAATTATTTTTAAGAAATTTTGTATAAACGTACTTGTTCTTTTTGCAATTCTTCCTATATTGGTCAAACAGGTAGAAAATTCAAAACTAGACTAAATGAACATTTATATTTAATAAATAGATACTTAAATACAAATATTTATAACACTAACTCTGCTTTTGCCAACCATATTTTATGTTTAGCACATTCATTTTCTTCAGATTTGAATATCAAAATGTCAATACAGGATCTCTTCTTAACTCATTAGAGATTCTTGAAATTAATAGAATAGAAACGGTGTTTCTACAAATTGTCTACGTGAAATGTTAAATTTAAATTCCTTAATTCTTCTCAGTTTAAAATTATAGTTTTATTCTTTCTTTTTATTCTTTTCATTTTTCTATTCTTTTGATATTTTTCTATTTTCTTTATTTAAATTATTTTTTAAATATAGTAGACTGTATTAAATTGTCAAATACGTTTAATTGACATATTAATTTATAATTTGTTAACAATTTTATTTGGTTAGTATTCTTTATTTATATTCCAATGTTTTAATTTTAGTTTTTAGTTATACTGACGACGATGCTAATTCTTATTTGCAAAATATGTCTTAATTTCCTTAAATAAAATATTATTAAAAAATACATAAAATTGTGGAGAAGACTTAAGGAATATTAAAATATTATTTCAAAATGTTAAATGTGAACTGTTTTTGTTTTCATAAATATTGAGCACTTCAAAAAATTTAAAAAAAACCATCTGCACAAAACAATAAAATAGATTGAACTAAACGTGTGCAACGTCTTCACATGAATGATATTTACAACACCCTTGTTAAAATATGCTTGTGCACGAAGTTACCATATTAAATAAAACCTACCCTAAATCAAATTATTTTTGTAAATCAGTTTTTTTCGTGTCTTCTGTAAAATCAGTTTTCATATGAGTCGAGAAATTATTTTAATTAAATGTTATAATTTAGGTGATTACGTGTTCTATACTAACAAAATTATTACCAACAGAAAATAAATAAAATTAAAATACAATAATTGTAAAAAAGATAGTTTTTCTACAAAATAAAATTTAGATAACTTTACTAGTAAAAACTATATTATTAGTTATATTTATAAATTACAGTCTTCTTAAATTTTATTAGTGTAGCATTTTAATCATAAAACCTGCATAAAGTTTGTAAGTATCTTTCGTATTAAAACTTTTAATTTTTAACACAATCTTAATGTCCGAGAAAAAGTTTTTGCAAAATTAAGAAAAGTTTTCAATTTTTATAGCCATTTATTATCATCATGAATTTAAATTTAAATATAAGTTACAAACTCAATTAGCGAATTAACGCAGAAAGGAAAGTTTATGATGTTTTTTTGCATTTAACAAAAATTGCAAGTTTAAATGACGTAATAAATATGCGTTTTTTCAAACAAATAATAAATTTGTACAATTGTAATTTACTTCTTGGTAATTAATTAAAAATGTATGCTCTGTAACGTTGCGGCTTACAAAAAAATTGATTACAGAAATTGAAGATTAATTTTCATTAAGTGCTTTCAGAACGTCGACAGGTAAACAGATAAATAAAAGTCTTTTGAGCTTTAACCTTTGTTTTATAAGCTTGTATTGAATTATACATGTAATTGACTTTTATATGCCAAAAAAATATAAAAATATTCAAAAATATAAATGCAGTTTTTTATAACTATTTTCTAAACTTATTAAAAAACTAAATCATTTTTTATTATAATTAATAATAAATTTAAAAAAATATATAAAATTTATTTATAAATAAATAAATAGAAAAAATTACAAACATTTTAAAAGGATTCGAAGTGTATATTTGATGTAAAGATTTCATATATAAATAACAGTAATTAATACTACTCATCAACAATACCCAGCCGTAAATTGTAATCTTACTTTAATGTTTGTTTAAATTTTACATAAATTTAAGCGTTATGTTTCTTTCAAAACAAACATAAAACTAAAGATAAAACGTACAATATTTACGTAAGGTGCTTTATACAAATTTGTACCAAAAAAGTTACATTAATTTTCATTTGTTTAAAATATAAATTATGAATTTTATGCTATTTATTTAGAACTTAATATCTTTGTAACTTTCTAAAGTTTTGTTATAAAACTATGCATATTAAAATCTTTCTGTATGTACTTAAACAAACAAACATTTGAAATGTATGCATTCGCAAATTAATTATGCCAATATGATTCTAAAAATGTAAAACAGTAACATAAATTATGTTTTAACAATCTTGTTATTGTAGATTAAAATATTTTTACCTGTAATTAATCCATGTTTATTACTTATTATTTAATTTACTAATAACAATATTTTCTTTGGTTGGCTAACTGCGTTAGGTTTGTTAGATTAATTAGCTTTTAGAATTAATAATATTAGTTACTTAATTAAATTTTTTAAACCATAATAACAATATATAAAAATTAATTTTTTGTTTGTTTATTGTAATAGAATTATAAAAACTCAGAATGAAAAAATATTTTGTGTAACACTATTGTAGTTGCTCAAAGATTTACTTTATAAAAGAATTTTAAAACAGAAACTCAAAACTCTTAAGTAAAAAAAACTGTTTATTCAAGTTTTATAAAAACTAAAAAAAAATTGTCAACAAGTTTATTAGAATAGTATAATTTTATAAACAAAATTCTTAATTACGGATGTGTTATTTTTATTTTTTATTTGTTAAAAATCTAGTTACTTAAAATTTAAAAATAAATAAAAAAATTTGACTTTACCTTTTTAATAAACCACTAATTTAATCTTGCGTTTGTAGTAAGAAATATGTAACTCAAGATATAACTTGATTTTTAAAAGTTAAAGCACGTAGGAAACAATTAAATTTACTGGCACTTTGTAACGGTTTTTTAAATTGTCTTGAACAAAAACTGCAGTACACGATCTTGCAATATTTGTTAAACCCGGTGACATACTGTCATTACAATTTACTTTGTTGACCGATATAAACGAATCTAAACAGGTTGGTCTAAACGATGAGTAATGTATTCAAACCAATATCAAAATATAAACGTGTTACGTGTATATCGCTAAGTTAGTATCTAGTTTTTTTACAAAAAACTTAAACTTTAGATAAAATATTTTATAAACACATTTCAACACACGTCACGAAATATTTTATGCAGTGTAATCTAAAAAGATATTTTTTACTTTTTTTAAAAGTGCGAATTGATTTTTATATTATAAAATTTAATTAAAAACATTAATTTATAACTAATAATTTTATCAATCACAAATTTTTGTGTTAAATTTTTTATTTAGTTCTGGTTTTTGCATTACTTATTATTTTAAATACTTAGTTTGTGATATGTTCGATTCTACAAGTTAATGATTTGATTACAATTTGGCAACACAGCAAAACCAAACTTGTTAATTAATGTTTTGTTCACGTTGTTATAATTTGCTTATAATGACTAAGATACGAAGTACAAAAACATACAGAGTGTTAAATGAATCTCAAAGCATTCATAACGAGCACCACCTAGAGTAGTTAGTAGTAGCTGGTGTGTTGCATAGTCGTTAGCGTGATTTGCAATAATAAAGAAGTTACTTTAACGGGTTATGGTCCCAGTGCAAAAAAGGATGTTAAAAATGGCGAACAATTATCTTGCAAGTGTTCTGAAATTGAAGGGTCGTGAATACTATAGTGAGTGGGCTTTCGCGGCAGAAAATTCTCTGATTCTTGATGGCTTGAAACAGTGCATTGAGGGAAAAGAAACGGACGCGCAGAAAATTATTCAAGCAAAAGCAAAATTAATTTTAACAGTTGATACCTCGTTGTACATCCATATAAAGGAAGCAAGTACAGTAGAAGAACTTTGGAATAAGCTCTAAAACCTTTACGATGATGTTGGATTCACGAGAAAAATAAGTTTGTTCAGATCATTAATGTCTACACGATTGGAAAACATTAACAACATGGTGTCCTATGTAAATCGCGTGATTGAAACGGTTCAAAGGCTACGAGGGACGGGGTTCGATATCAGTAAAGAATGGATAAGATTTTTATTGTTAGCAGGATAGTCTTATGATAATGGCCATCGAACATAGCGGCATTACAGTAACAACTGATGCAATAAAAACTAAGTTATTGAATACGGCGGGAGAGGAAGACGGTAATGCAGGTAACGCACAACATAAAAGTAACGCTTTTGCCGGTAAAGCAAGATGGCAACATAAGTCAGGTAATCCAAACAACCCTCAACATTCAAATGTTAAAAAAGAAATCCCTTGTTACTAATGTAAGGAAATTGGACACTTCAAAAACAAATGCCTGGGTTTAAAAACAAACAGCAACGACAGTGCGAATACCGCAAATGTTTTTAGTGCTGTGTTTTTAAGTAGACAATTTAATAAGAATGATTGGTATGTGGACTCAGATGCAAGTGCACATCTAACTGAAAACAAATGTTGGTTAACAGTAGTCACAGATAAACAAAGTCCAGGTAAAATTACAGTTGCAAAAAATTTAAAAGTAATATGTAGTTGAAAGTAGTGGTAACTTAAAAATCACAATCAGAATTGACAAAAAAACTTTCGAAGTGGTGGTTAAGGCTGTTTTGTATGTGCCACAAATTGCTACCAATCTTTTATCGGTTAGTCAACTTGTTAAGAAAAGTAAGAAAGCAGTTTTTGGTACTGATGTTTGCAAGATTTTTAATAAGTGCAATGAACTTGTTGCGGCAGCCAAATTGGTCGATAACATATACAAACCGGACATTGTACGTGCAGAGCAGTTTTTCTTAGCTACAGGATATTCAGTTTCAGGCCAAATTTGACATCGTCGGTAAGGACATGTAAATTAAAACAACATTATGAAATTAAAAAATGGAACTGTCGAAGGCATTATGTAAAACGGTAAAATAAAAGTAAGCAGAAACAACTGTGAAGTATGTAATGAAGACACGCAAGTATTTTAGAAACTATACACGCAGACGTTAGTGGTCCTATGGAAATGAAATCGTTATGTGGTGCCAGGTATTTCCTTACATTTCGAGATGACTTCAGTAAGATGACATGACAATGTATTTGATTACTTTAAGCAATAAAATTTTAGTGGAAAATCAAACGGAAAAAATAGAGATTTTAAGAAGTCACAATGGGGGCGAGTCCACAGAAAATGTATTTGAAAATTTTTTTAAGCAGATGGCAATACTACATCAATAATCAATTCCTTATTCACCAGAAGAAAATGGTTTGGCAGAACGGTTAAACAGAACCATAGTGGAAAAAGCCAGGTGTATGTTATTTGATGCTAAGCTGGAAAAGAAATTCTGAGCGGAAGCCGTCAACACTCCAGTATACTTGAGCAACCGAAGTGTTACGTATGGACTCGACAACAAAACCTTTTTAAAACATGGTTTGGTAAGAAACCTGACATTAGTTATGTAAAAATTTTTGGAAGCAGTCATGATGCACATCTCTAAAGCCAATAGATTAAAGTAAGATAAAAAATCAAATAGTATTATTTTAGTTGGATACAGTGAATCGAGTAAAGGTTATGGATTGTATGATTGCAACTCAAATCAGATAAAAATAAGGACGTAGTTATCATAGAAGACATTCAAGACAAAATTTAGATGCTAATTAGTATAGATGAAGAAGATAACAATTCAGTGGGGGACATCGTAGTACAAGCGCATAAGAATATTGAAGATGCTATCGGTGTAGATAGAAATTCAATGAATTGTGAAGCTGCAAATAATCAAAATGACAGTGATTATGATGGCAATGTATCGTACGAAATCAGAGATTTGAAGGTCCGAAAGACAAAAAACTCCAAAAAAGTTTAAAGACTATGTGACATACCTATGTGCAGATTCACACAAAAAAAGGACATTGATTATACAAACACTTTTGCACCTGTGGTTCGACATTTGACCTTAAGACTTTTAATTGCTTTATTAGTTAAGTTAGGTTTAAGTATTACACACTTAGATGTGAAGACAGCTTTCTTAAATGCTATCTTAGAAGAAAATGTCTATATGAGACAACCTGAAGGTTTTATATCGAATGGTAATAATGATAAAGTATATAAATTAAATAAGGCTGTTTATGGACTAAAACAAGCATCTAGGGCTTGGAATAAAAGGGTCGATGAATTGTTACTAGGTTTATATTATCGTAAATCCAGATATGATCCTTGCTTATACACAAAAGGGAAGAATGGTTTACTAACAATTGTAGAAACTGCTAATTCTTTAAAGGAACAATTAAGTTCAAATTTTGAATATAGAGATTTGGGAGAAACCAAACAAGAAGCATCGTTTTCTAAACAAGAAGATGATGAACTTCATGCTTCATATAATATTTCGCTATGAATTGCAAAAACCGAAAAACAACAGACAATTGGCGAGGAATTAATTATGCTGGCAGCCGGAGAAGCAATCATAACTGTTCTTCATTATAACACCATCAGACATAAAAAATTCCTTTGAGTAATAATACAGTGCAAAGAAAAATAGATGAAATGACTAAAGACGTTGATCTATCATTATGTGATTACTTGAATAAACTTTAGAAATAACGAAGCACTACTCATGGGTTACATCCGATTCATAAAAGAAAAAACAAATTGTCAAGAGTTACTTAGAAACCGATACAAAGAAAGAATCCATATTTAATACCATGCACGTTTTTTTTTCCAAGAGAAAAAAATTCCTATACGAAATATTTTATTAGTTGCTACGGATAGTGCTTTAGCAATGACGGGGCGTCATATGAGTTTCATGGCGCATTTAAAACAAACCGTACCAAATGTACCCTTTGTACCTTGTTCTATTCATCGTCAGCACTTGGTTGCAAAAAATCCTAATGAACGCCTGCATACGTTGCTCCATTACGTTATTAAAGCAGTCAACAAAATAAATACCAATTAATTAAATGACAGATTACTTGGGTAACTTTGTACTGAAAATCATGAAGAATATAATCGCTTACTGATGCACACAGAAGTACGATGGCTCTCGAAAGGTACATCTTTAAAAACAAAGATAATGAACTGCGCGAAAACTTGATTGCGTCCAAAAATGAAATCACTTAATTAACAGACCTTTTTAAAATATTTAATAACGTTATAATTTACAATTGCATGATGATAAGTTGAATTTAATAAAAAAAAACGTCATAGCTGCTTTTGTGGGAAAACTTCTTCTATTCAAACAAAATCTAGAAAGAGGTGAATACAGCCACTTTCCGACATTATCAGCAATATCGGTAAAATAGGAAGATTTATTTACTTACTGCCAACACCTGGACGTTCTTCATGCTGATTTTACAAAGCGATTCCAGGATGAGAGTCTCTTCGCTTCTGCTCTAGCATAATCAATAACTTTTCCTCCTCCTCTTCTTCAAGAAGATAAAAAAAAAACCGTTGTATACTCCATGACGTTCACGTAGCAACTGAAAACCCGGACAAATTAGAAGTTAAACAAGCGACTGGAATTGTACGGCTCTGATCGTACAATTACAGCCGTGCGACTAAAGTCGCTCCAGTCGTCGCATTGGAATTGCACCTTCAGGTATGAATATTACTAAGATAGGTTTTAAACAATTTTACAAATGCAGATACTGCAGAATCATCAAATTTAGAAGAAGAACTCGTAGAACTTACAACTAATAAAAAATTAAAAGTAAAATTCAGAAATGGATACCAATAGTTGTGGCTCCAAAAATTAATATCAGCTTTTTACCCTGGATTGTGGGAAATAGTACAGAAATTTTCAATTGCGTGTCCTTCTTCATATATGGCTGAGCGTGAGTTTAGTGCAGTAACTAATTTACTATCCAAGAGAAGGAATAGACTGCAAATCACGGAGCGTGGTGATTTGCGATTGATGTTAATTAAATTGAAACCTGACATTAACAAATTGTTAAAACTCTACCAGCCTTAACTATCGCATTGATATTTATGTTTCTTATTGTATTTCATTTTTTTATTATAATTTTTATATTAATTTTGATTAATGTTTCTGTAATTTTGATTAATTAATAATCACACGACTTTCTGCCATGACCAGAGAAGCACGATTAGAGAGAGAAAGAGAATTAATTTTTAATTTGTGATTATAATAGACACACATAAAATTGGTATAATTAACTATTACGTAAAAAGGGTCGTTGGAATTTTTTTTCTCGTAAAGGAGGGGTAGTCCATAAAAGGTTGGGAACCTATCTAACAGAACCCTACTGGTTTGATGTTACAGTGAATGTAAAAATGTATATGGAGTTTTTGTAAATTTACTTGCTTCGATTACTTAGAAGTTATTTCACCAAATATTCTTGAAATGATGTGATATTTGCTCAATAGTGCTCCTGTTTACCACACTGGGCCTATCCATCTTTATTTAAATGCTACATTCCCAAAAAAGTGCATTGAAGAAAGCGGTTTTGAATGGCCTCTGCGATTACCTCAATTGTCTAAACCATTTTTGGAAATAATTATAAACTATCATATTTAGATATTAGACATTCCTAATTAATTTATTTTTAAAAATTATATAGAATTCAAAAACAAAATAAAATACAAGATGCTCCCTTAGAAATAATGTAGTTTTAAAGATTTTGAAAAGTTTGGAATGGTAGGAATATTATAAACATCTGGTACAATAACTTGAAATTTTGAATTTACGACCATTTGATTACGCTAATACCAATATTTTAAAATATTTTTTTTATGAGAAAATTATAAACGCTCTCATAAGAGGCAGCCAATGTAACTTTTTTTCATTCTTTTTAGAATATCTTATAGAGGATAACCATACGGTATAGAGTGCGCTTATGAAACAATGTAAAAACTCTATTTCAATTAGTTCTAGAGATTCTAGAGTAGTAGTTCTAGAGATACCTCTAATAATCCTTTATATTTATTTAATGTTTTGTATAATAAAGATATTTTACGTTGACACACTATTGGGCCACCCTGTCTACATAAAAACCGGGACGTTATGGATTCCTAACGTATTTTCATTAAGTACATAAAAATAATTTTTTTTTTCATATTTTTGTTTAGGTTTAGATGTTAACAAGTTTCCTTTTTTCTATTCTAACATCAATTTAACAAGTAAATAATTAAACGTCAAACTATCCATTGCTAACCAGATTTTCAACACTAAAAAATTCAGAAAAAAGTAATAAACTAAAGATAATCTAACGTTTCAAGCGTTAACTAATCAGCTTATTAATACAATTAATTTTAAAGTTAAAAAAAATGTCTTAAAAAAGGAGATTAAGTATGTAGATAAAGAAAAACATATGGCGAATAGATTAGCAACAACCAAGGTACTTACAAGTGTAATCGCGGTTAAAGTTACTGGAACGTTTCTAAATGTTTTAAATTTTATCGTATTTTCTTATTTAAAAAAAAATAAAATTGTTTGTGTGCAGAAATATCCTTATTTTCATTTATTTGTAAAGTGCGTCTTAACATCGAGTACACTAGCAGTAGTGTTAAAACTTAAAGATTTTTCATTAAAAATGTTTAAAAATCAGTGATAAGTCTTATAAACAAAAAAAAGCTTTTTCAAGTACGCAATTAGAATATCTTCATTTTTTTCTTGCGCATTTTTTTTTTGAGTCACATAACTTTTAGTAAGTTTTCTAATACATAGCTTTAATTTTTTAGGTAATAAACTCTTCTAAAAATTGCTTCATTATTCTCGTTTAATTGAGTCATTTTTAATAAAAGTTTTTTGACCAATGTCTTAACATATTATTCTTTGACACTCTTATAACAATGTTATTTTTGCCAAGTTGTTACGGTAAGAATTATGGGTAACTAAATTTAAATGGAGCGATGGCCGCAGTAGCTCGGTTCTTGTAGACAAAATGGGGTGGGTTAGAAATTGTGAGGCGAATATTTAAATCAAAGATGTCGTGGTAGATAAAATTAGTCAAATAGTGATTAGAAATTGGTAGAAATGGGCGCCACACAATTTGTTTAGTTACGGTCCTGTTAAGTAAATTGTAAAAGTTTAACAGGGCTCTAGTAGTAGCAAAGGGTTGCTGGAAGAAAAACGGGGAAGTTTAAGCAATAAATAGCAATCAGTAAATTTGATGTAAATATAATGAATTTAGAATAAATGGCAATTTACAAAATAATCAATAAATTATTCAATTTTGAATTATGCAAACAAAATATGCGTGAATTTTAGTAAAACAATCGATAATGGATTTAAAATATTACAAAAATACAGGATCTAAATTACCTTGTGTTAAAACAAAAGTAGTAAAACTAATTTAATTACGTTAGGTTCGCAAAACAAACAACAAAAAAAAATTTAATTTGGGGCAGCGATCGGGATTCGACAAGACAGTAATTACAAATTTGAAATACAAAAAAAATCTTACCTTAATTACTTCGCTGATGAAACTCCGTGCACGGTATTTCCAGTCGAAGTTTTCTTAAATAAAATATTTAAAACAAACAATTGGCAGTCGGCAAATAACAGCCGAAAATTAGAGTTAGGTTCAAGTTTACTATCTCGTAGATCAGGGAATGCGTAACCAAATTTATGTAGGTTAATAGGTTAGTTACAATTACGTTATAAGTCAACAAAATTCAAAGTAAATCAGATAACAACTTCTTATAGAAACAAAGAGAAATTAAATTGTAAAATTTTAAAGTATAAGGAAAAGTTCTTGAATTTCTAAAGTTGATTAAGCAAGTAGGATTTTGATTAAAAGTTCAATGTAGAAAATCAAATCTTTGAGATTTGCACAAATATGAATTAATTCACAATAAAACGAAGGTTAACGGTTGGTTTTTCACTTAGTCAGTTGCTGCAATCGAAGCTGACTTCTCAGCGTAGCGTTAGTAGAGTTTACAGATGAACGGAGTATTTTGGTAGTTGAAGGAACTCTCACACGTGGAGGAAACAATCCGTTGGAGGAGACGTTCATATGAATTAGAACAAGTTCGTCGGAAGAAAAACCGCTATAAAGAAAAGGGGAGAGAAGCAAAGTTAGATTAACTAAATAAAGCAAAAACTAAGTACTTTACATGGGTATAATAATCCAGCGTTAAGAAAACTAAGTACACTTTTAAAATTTAAAGTAACTTATAGCCGTAAATATACGATTTTTAGTAATTTTAGGAAAAAAACAGGTTCCGTAGATATAATAAAAGTTAGGAAGGTTTCAACGTAATATCCGGTAAAATCACCGTGTTTAAGTAAACGTTAGTACTTCCAAGGTACAGTACATTTTTGAAGTGATCTCAATAAGAGTTTGTCAGGAACTGATTAAAGAAGGAAACGAAGTAGCTAAGGTCATAATGACCTCAGAAGATAACAAAATAATTTCGTCAGCAAACTCGTGAGAACGCTCGAGTAACTTGATAGTTTAAACAATGATCTTGATAAGGACTTGCAGAAAAGCAGAATTTAACCACGTATTAAGCGAAGATAATACGCTCTTAATTAATCATAAATTACAAATTATCAACTTTAAAACGTAACGAAATAAAGCGTGAGATTAGCAACAACAGCAAATTCCCACACGTATAACTTAAATGAATGAAACAGTACCGGATTTAGGAAAATAGAGCGTAACAAAGTACACAAATAGAAATCATGATATACACGTTAGCAAAATGAATTTACATGTGCGTGTAAATTGAATGCATTTAACTGGAAAATGATAACATTTCTAAACTTGTAGATTAATTTATTATTATAATTTATTATAAACCGTTCAAAAAATGTGGTTTATTCTCGTAAATAAAAACATTAAAATTTAGACTTTAGAAGACAAAAATATTTGAGATATTTTGCCTATGAGGTTTGTTTTTGGTTTAATACCATGTGATCACAAAAATGTCTATTTAATTTGTAAACTTCAAAATTTTAAATAAAAATATGTTTCATATTAACGTAAATAATGTAAATAATGATTATTTTTTAAGTAGATACGCGATGTCAAATCGATCACACTTATTACACTTTTATTCATAATATCTTATATTTATTTAAAAAATATTTCTAATTTTAAGTAGCTTCTAAAGCCTACCCCATAAACATGCATTTGTTTTAATTACAGCGCAAGCGATGAATAGCCTACGCACGGTTGACATTAAAAAACTTACGTGAGCTTACGTTTACAAAAGAATTTTTTAAAACATCGTCTAATAATTGTGTTTTGAATTTTTTATTATGATAAATTTTTTGTACACGTAAACCAATTAATAATTTTAAAATAACATAATAAAATAAACAGAGTATATCAGTGTTTAGAGACTAAGATTTTTTTACCCTATTTCAAAAACAGAAGATACAAAAGACATTCAATTTGGGGATGAGATTTTGAGCTTACACTTGACAAACTCGAAATCTACTATAATTAGATAAAATGATTTTTTATAGAAAGTGGTGAAGCGACAAAATTGAAAAAAAAACAACAGGGTGTGATTTTAAGAACAAAATGTTCTCGCAGAAGATTATTATTTGCTCGTTTGCTAATTCGTGAATGTCATTAATAAGTTTGATTCTTTGCAAAGTAAAATAAAAATTATATATTACAACCCAAACCATCGATGTTTATTTAACAACAGTTAAAGGAAAAGAATTAAGTGTGTATGATACACACTGAGAATGTGTACAATCAATTGCTATTAGTTACAGAAAGATTAAGTTTTTAGAATAGTTCTAGACGTTAGAGAAAATAATGTTATAATCTAATTACTGGTGAAAAAAAGAAAAATTATTCACCTTTTTACATCAAATTAGGCTTTAAGAAACAATATGTTATAGCTTTAGATATGAATATTAATTGAAATAGCTGTTAGTGACTAGACCCAGACGCTACACGGCAATACCATATTTGAACGGGGTTGTAAAACTTACTCGGAGAGGTGGTGACGGTTAACTGGTACATCCAAAAATTTTGAACTTGGGTGTTTTCAACCCTAAACACACACACACACACAAATTCACGATCTTTAGGGGGGGAAACACTCATTGCGTCACGTTCCAACTTTTACTTCTTGTTATAACTCGTTCTAGAATTACTACATTATCATCACTACCTCTGTAACAACTGCGTTGTCTTTTATAGCCCCCTGCATATTCTGCCAGCAGAACTGAGATGCAAAAGGTATTAAGTTAGAGTGTAATAATTTTTGTAGAACAAAATTTTGACAATTTTGACAGCTGAATTAACAAAAAAATGCTATTTAACACAATTTTAATAAACGAATGTATTAACTCCGTAAAACTAAAAATTAACTGAGCGCAATCCAATTGACAAAGATAATTTAAACTACGCCAAATTAATTAACTAAATGCACTCAAATCTAGACTAAACTGAAAACGTAAATTTAAAAGAATCGTAAATACTAGGGTCGACCAAAAAGTACGCATGAAAATCCAACAACAGTTTTAAACGGTTCTGTTTTTTTTGCTTTATAGCAGTTATTAACACTTTAGTAATTTTTTAAGTAGCAAGATATGGCACAAAAACACATTTTAACGTAATGATGTGATTTTGAATTACCAAATAATTAGTACACCATAATTTTCTATTTAAAATTTAACTAAAAATTAGAAAATTTAAGGACATTGCACAAAGGTAAAAAATATGACAATGCTTTATAAAAAGCAAACCTAAATATTCTAGTTCTTTTAAATTAGTAATTTGTTATGTCAAAAATTTGGTAGTTCATTTTCAAGTATAAAATTTGTTCCTTGACATCCCTACCTTTTTCTTGGTAGCCAGTTGTCAAAACAAATTCATTTTCTGCTAACGTTTGGTAAATTACGGACCGTGCGTAGCAATCTTTTCGGCCCAACAAAAAGCTTTCATTACTAAGTTATTCACGATACTATACGTGAATATGTAGACAAATTTTTAAGTGGTATTAAGTAAAAGCTTATTTTGGGGTATGTAATTTTATAACGTTTTTGTATTGAGGGCTTAAATTAATTCTTTAGCGGGTCTGATCCTTCCACCTGTAACGTTATCATTGATGTTCGTAACACCTGGAACACCTGTTTTGTCGAAAAGTTTACATGACGTCAGGTCGCTGTACACCATTTTATGTAAAGAAATACTTATAAACTGCGAAGTTAATTAAAGGGAAGCTCGGCGCATTCTTTACTACCATTGTATGCATTAAATCAAATTATTTGAGCTCACACAGTATGTACATTTGTGTCAAATTGCATATTACGTTTTAGGCCAGACTGATACGGGATTAGCTAATACCCTACTGGATATTCACAACTGTAAGTTGTAACGTTTACATTTTTTTCGATTGAATACTTCTGACTTAATTTAACATTTTTGGAGTCCCTGCGTGCGCAAATCGCTGATACACATTACTCATGCGTGATTCGTAGCCATATTGTTTTAACCCATCTTCCGTTGAACTTCGAAAGGACGCGGACGTTCCTGCATAACGTGCAGAAAATTGAAAAATACCCGCTTTTGTCGCTGTATTTTCGCTTTCGTCCTTTTTTTTTATTCGCTTTCGTTTGTTATAAAGAAACCCGTAATCTGAAAGGGGTAGGTGATTTCTTTGTTTTGTACACGTGGTGTAACCTTTGATTTTTAGTTTCTTTTCTTTCTTTATTTTTTGTACGTACGAACTGGAAGTTTTTACGATATACTCTGGGTGATACGTTCGATATGATTTGTTTGAATACGTACAATTTCGATGGTTTTACGTTACGTTTTTGAATACGAATATTACGATATATGTACGATATGATTATGGAAAATTTCTGATACGTACGTTCCCCCAATACGTTTTATGAAGTTATGGTTAATGATCATCGATCTAAGGTGATAGGATAAATCAAATTATACGAAAACAATAGAAAATAAATCCGGAAGATTTTCAAGATTGCGTAATTCATTTAAGTCACATGATGACCACGCCCATGCGCTGAAGTTACGAACAGCAACAAGTAATTAACCTTCAAATAACACGTATGTACCTAATTAATCTAATTAAGTGTTAGTTTTAAGATTTGTTTATATGTTCGTTTTTGGTTTCAATATTTAACCGTTATAAATTTAATATAAAAAATATTGTGGCGTCCCCGTCCCTGATTATAATTAGAAATATTTCTCATCGCTCTAATGTTTGTGTGTTGTTTATATTTAATAAAATCATACAGCTAGCACGGTGCATTATTATTATTATTTTAATTATGATTATGTTACATAAATGGCACGATTTAAGAAAGTTTTTGATGTTATAAAGTATTGCATTCTCTATTTTACTTTGTTGGTCATGCCGATTATTAAAATTGCCACACGTACATACTAGGTTGTAATCACAATAAATATTAAACTTTTTTTTGTGTCATTTACTTATCTTGTGCGCTTTGATTCTCAATACCTTGATTTTTGCATTCTCGCAGTTAAACCTAATAAGGTAAAGTTATTCCTGCGTTAAATTTTAAAGTTAGATTGATGAGGGCACGTAGAAGTGCGAGCTGTTGTCCCGACAAAGGGCGTAACTTAGATTGGACCTGTAATAACCCATGTAATATTGTTTGCACCGTTAATGTAACTATACTTATATACTGCCTTTGTCTTCAACTAATTCTGTGATACAATAAATATATATATATATTCTGTGTTATTACTTCTGTCGTGTTATTTGTTCTTTTCCAGATACGAGTGGAGTTAGACAATCTCTTCCTAACGATTCATCGTCTTGACGCCTTTTTAGCTTTAATCTATAATTTAGCACCTCAAATCCTGCAATTCCCTCTTCGGGGAAACTGTGTTAGCCGTTGTCTCTTTTTTTTGTTGTTACAAGAAAACTAAATGTAACAAATTACTAAAGTGTTGGCACTACAATTACTTCATTGTGCCGAGTATTTTAAAGTTTAAAGCAAGTGATTTTACTGACGTGTTTTGTATTAAATTTTTCCGGAAATCGTAAAAAGAGGAAATTCACAAATTGTTTTTGCAAATTTCACAAAAATCAAGTTTCTCAATTTTATTAGCAACTATAGGTACAAAGTATTTTGCATCTTGTAAAGCCTTTACAGTACTAGTCCGGAAAATTCAATTTCCTTGCGCAATAATAACCAGGAAAATGTTGTTGTTAAGACGATTTCCGCAAAAAGTATATATCTAAACCATAACAATATTTCATACACATTAAATAATGTGTTTGACTGTAAATACATGTTGGTCTCTTAACATAAAAAAGTGAAATTGACACTACCAAGACATCTACGGAAACATATTTACAGTCATCTGGATTTTTATCACCCGTCGTGTGGTAAAAATTACTAAAAATATCTACTCTTCAGATACCTTTATAAATAAAAATTTCTTTGTTATAACTAATTTAATTTTTATACTTAGAAAGAACTTACAATACCACTGTAATCTTCTTTTGTGATGACGCTATTTTGTGTTTGACAAATTACAGATTACTATAGTACCGCTAAGTACAAATACGACAAATTGATATTACTGTCATACATGACATGATGTGATAAAACAAATTAAGGAATTTTTAAATAATCAGCTAAAAAGTTATATATATTTTTTGTACGTTAACCATTTTACCTCGCCCAATTATTAAAACACTCCGATGCGCGTCGTGTTTCAAATTAAAATTGCAATGTAAAGTGTAAGTTACCGCACGTGCTTGTAGATAACTATTACAATATTGATTATTAAAATTTTCCTGTTTCTTTATTTATGTAATTACTAAAACATCTTTATTGCTAAGCTTTTCAAATAATTTTTTAAAACGAATAAAGCTAATTATAATACTCAAACATTTGTAAATTATTAAAAATTAAAAAAAAAACATTTTTGTATATCTTTATTATACAAAAAACCCTTTTAGTGTATTTTTTTCTTACGATAAAATAGACAAATCAATTTATAGCACTTACCTTAATACCATAATTCGATTCTTCATATATAATTGATATGTAACTCCAACCTAGCAACCGGACGATATCCACCATAGCTTTCACTTGATAGTGATCAGAAGGAATGGTTCGAGTAAAATATTCAAAACGTTGTTTGTTACTCAATTCAGGACTAGTTGAGAAAAACGACACCTACGACAACAAAAACTAATTAGCACAACTCGGGAATACAATTACATTAGTGTAATAATTTAAAAAAAAATGCAGTGATACGCTTTAACGTTATTTATAAATAAAAAACATTTTTTTGTATTGTACTTAAACGTTAAATATAAAATTAACTAAAATAAATAAATACATAAAGTTAAAGTTTTTGTTACTAATTCTTGAAATATGTGTTTATCTTTTCGTAGAAACAAAATATAAAAGAAAACGCAAAATCCCAAATTATGTTGTATAAGATTTATGCAGATTACCGTAGGGATATTTGGTCTTTTATTCCTGTCCTCGCATTTTAAATAAATGTATTCGGCATTTGTTATCTTTATGTAGGACAAAAATGTTTGATCGAAAATATTCGTATTAGCCTTTAAATAAGAAACGTTATGGTTATATATAAGAATAAGTTAAAGTTCAATTTAAATTTTGTATTAATAAACATTATATTTCTAATTGGTTTTGCTTATATGGTGATTTAGTTTAATTGTTGACAACGGTCGACTAGGGCAGAGTAGTCGTATCTTTAAACGACAGTTTAATTTTAATTAATTAATAATAAGCTTTCATTTCTTACCAGAGTTTAATTTGTAGTTGTTAACAACATTCGCTGATGCGGCTTGTAGTGCAGTTTAAAATATAATTTAATTAATTAACTATGGCAAACAAACATTATGATATACTGTTAATAAGAGCAATAATTTAATAATTTAATGTTAAGACGTGTATCTTAGAATAGAATTTAATGTATCTATTTTGTTCATTACAATTGTACCTTATTTACAGAAGAATTAAGTTATTGCCAGTTTTTTTTTAAATTATGCAAAACCCAAATTTTACTAAATTATGTAAAAATAATAAATACATTTAACTTTTTTCTTGAATAATTATTGTAAAAATAGATGTATAGTTTTTACAGTCTTAACTATGTTACGATAATTTTTTCCTAACTCCATTGCTGGCAGTTAGCTCAATATGATTCGGCAAGCGAATCGCAGGTTTCGATGTGCTAATCATAAAGTACCGCCAAACGGTTAAAAACTAAAATAGAAAATACCATTTACGTCTATCTAAGGCTGAAAGAAAATAAATGGCAAGTCACAGGTTGTAGCCACGAATATATTTATTTTATTACAGAAAGCAAGAGTAAAAAAAGGATAACGATGTAAAATTATATAAATGCAATCAATTTTTAGTACGCAGATAAGAATCACAAGTAATGCAACCCCTCTTCAGTTAGGCAACACGTCGTACATAAAATTAAACCAGTTGATCTAAGTTTTACATCTTAGAAAAACAATGAATATAACACAAACATTTAATATCACAATGATTCAGAGAACCAAACCGTTTAATAATATTTTACACAAAAAAAATTTTACAGTTAATAGTGACAACGAACATATGTACGTACAGTCGTACATATAGCGTTATCACAAATAAAATCCTTCGGTTTATACGATCTATGAGAAAAAACCAAATGCGCAAAGTTTCTCACAAATATACTGATCTATCGGTAAGTAGGCCTTCCAATACGGTTATAATTCTAGTGCTTAACCAAAGGTTTTAATATCCTCAATCAATATAGGCGGAACATCGTTTTCACTACGGTGTAAATTGGACATCATCATTAGATTTTTTCTAATATCAACGAACAGGTGATCAATATTTCCGCTACAATTGAATACGTCTGGGCGTCCAAAATTTTTGACGACAGTTAAATTAGATCACAAAAATAGAAATTTTTACCACAGAAAAACTTTTACATAAGCATCAAAACTACTAGACTCGTTTAAAACGTTGTAATGTTAAAAGTTGGTAGTTCAATTTTCGAGTATAAAAATTTCTTTTTGAAGTATAAAATTTGTCCTTCGACTTCCCTAACATTTTCTTCGTAGCCGGTTGTCAAAACAAATTCATTTTCCTGCTATCGTTTCGTAAAATACGGACCGTTTTTAGCAGTCTTTTTGGCCCAACAAAATTTTTATTATTAAATTGGTTCACGCCACTCCAGAATATGTGGGCGAATTTTACGTAGTGTTGAGTGACAGTTTATTTTAGAGGGTCCGATCCCTCCACCTGTAATCTTATCAGCGACGTTGGTAACACCTGTTTGTTGAAAAGTTTTCATGACGTCAGGTCGCTAAAGCCTAAGGGGTTCTACACCACTTTATAGGAAGAAATACTTGCACAAGTGCAAAGTTAATTAGGGGGAAGCTCGACGTATTCTTTTACGTCAAATATTGTATGCATTAAATCAAATTATTTGTGCTAACACAGTATGTACGCTTGTGTCAAATTGCATTTTACGTTTTAAGTCAGACTGGTACGGAATTAGCTAATCCCCTACTTGATAATACACAACTGTAACTATTGTATTTTCTATTTTACTTCGTTGGTCATGTCGATTATTGGAATGGCCACACGTACATACTAGGTTGTAATCACAATTAATATTAAACTCTTTTTTTGTGTGTCACATACTTATCGGGTGCGCTTTGATTCTCGATACTTTGATTTTCGTATTCTTGAAATTTAACTTAATAAAGTAAAGTCATTCCTTCGTTAAATGTAAAAGTTAAGTCGATTAAGACACGTAGATGTGTGGCGTGTTGACCAGACAAAGGGCGTAACTTATATTTGGTCTGTGATATCAACCCATTTAATAATGTTTGCAATGTTTATATAACTATACTTATATACTGTCTTCGTCCTCCTCAACTAGTTCTGTGATACAATAAATATATATTCTGTGTTATTACTTCTGTCGTGGTATTTGTTCTTTTCTAGCTACGGGTAGAGTTAGACGATATCTCCCTAATTTAATATTTTATCGTCCTGGCGCCATTTTTTAGCTTTAATTTATAATTTAGCATCACAAAGCCTGCGACTCATTCTCCGGGAAAACTGTGTTAGCCATTGTCTCTTTTTTGGTTGTTACAAGAAAACCAGCGTAACAACGTAAATGAGTGTAATTATTTATAAATTAAAACCTCAACAGACACGAACGTTAGATGATCATCTACAAACCGTACCACAATCACCGGAAAAACTTTTAACATTACAAATAAAAGCATTATGTCTAGTTTTACAGTCATAATCATATTTTTTTAGTAGATTGATAATATTTGTAATTACAAATGTTAAACAAAGAAGAAACTAAGAAAAATTGCGCTTGACAAATTAAAGTTTTGTATAAATAGAATTATTTTTTTTTTATGTTGACTGTTGCTTTCTTTAATAAGAAATCAGTAATAATCTTCCATCATGACAGGATCTCACCTATCATGATATAGTTCTTTCATTTTTTAATGTTTTGATGAAATCTTTCACTTTGTACATCACTCATCTTTACTAAACGAAGAGCCCAATGCAAGATAAGCCTAAGTCATATTTTTGCAAATTCGTGAATTTAGTTATCATCTACCGTCATTTTGCATAACTTATCGATCGGTATTTCTCAAATGAATGTAAGTTGTTTTTTCAATGTTGCGATTTTACTTTCGACCTTATTTTCAATGCAAGTTGTGTCTTAATCTAATATTTGACAGTTGCAATTAAAAATGTGCCTAACTCAGACTGAGTTGTTTCTAAGAAAGTGTGTGTTACATAAAAAGCTGTTAGCTAACATGTACTTGTACTATTTAAGTTTTTCATAATTAATTTTTCTGGCTTATACCGTGCCTTTTTTACAATGTTTTATAAAAAAATCTACAATAATATAAAAGCATCACTATTAAATTAATAAAAAATTTAAATTTATTGTAACCAAAAAAAAATAATTATATATCTATTGGGACAGACACTCTTCTAAATTAAAATATAAAATGAAATCAGTGCTCAATCCTAATATTAAATGATAAAAATCCCTTTTTTAGTAATGCCTGATTCTTTTAGTAAAATCTCTTAAGCAAAAAAATCACTAGTCCGCAGAAACCTGTAGGGAGTAGCAAGAAAAAAAAATTAATTAATAAACAAAAAATTAAACAAGAAAAATAGAAAAAAAGTTATAAAAAGCAAAGAGTCTTTATCAAAGTCTATTCAAAAAAAGAATATCTCAAAATACCAATGCCAACGTTTCGTCTGTTACTGAAATTATCGAAAATTTATAAAACCAGGCAACAACCATATAAAAACTAATACAATAAATGCAGCTATAGAGAATGCTGAAAAGTAGACATCTGTTGATATTGACGTACCCCGTACTCAGATCAATTTAAAAGACAGTTTACAGGAAAACGACTCTTACAGTTACCGAAATGTCTCAGACGGATTTTCTAAACTAAAAAAAAGATTGATTGATTTTACAGAAAAAAACCAAGGATAGAGGTGAAGGTGTATAAAATGGATAAATTATAAAAAAAAAGATTTAAGAAGAGGAAAAAAAAATTCGTTATGGAAATACGACTTTTGAAGTTATCTTTTTAAATGTTGAATCAGTGCCTGAAGAAATAATGGAACACATTTTGCAATTGTTGCCTTATATCAGTGATTTGCTATGCTTCGAATCAAAGAAAACTGGAAATTATCATAAAGAAATGATTGGAAAAATTTTGGAAAACTTGTTTTCACAAATTCTAAGCTTAGACTAAAAATTCTGTGATTGTGATGGATAATGCTTCTCATCATAGCAGGAAAACCGAAAAGTTTCTAAATTCAGGAACGAAAAAAGCAGATATACAAGCTTAGTTGGAAAGCAAGTCAATTATTTACCTACCAGATATGCTAAAAGCTGAACTTCTGTTTCTTGTTAGAGAGGCTGCTATCAAGCCAAAGTATGTAACTGATGAAATAGCAAAAAACAGTGTCATATTGTTTTGCGATTGCTTCCGTATCACTGTGAATTAAATCTTATTGAGTTGATATGGAGTCAAATAAAAAGAAAAGTCGCAAAAAACAATACAACCTTTAAAATGAAAAACCTTCGCCAATTATTTTAGCAAGTAGTAGACAATTTATCTGCAGAAAACTGGAAGAATGGTATTCGTCATGTACCAGCTGAAGGAGAAAGAATGTGGCAAATTGACATTGCAATGGAGATTATAATGGAACCGTTGATAATTCGTGTGGAGGATGACTCTTCTTTATCTGAATTATCCTAAATGTTATTTAAACTCCCATAAAATATGTCACAATTTTAGTTCCTTAAATTTGTTAATATGTAAAAATTTAATGAAGCGCTTATTTATACGCGTTTTAAATGTTTAGTTGTTCCCTTCAAGTGTTATTTGATAGATTTTTTAACTAAATTAATAAGTAAGGTTGTACACGTATTTATTTGTTATAAATAGAAATTTTTAATTTTGTACATTTATTTAAAATTATACGTTTTCTTATGTACTTTAATCTTTAATGCCTACTTAAACATTACATAATTTTTGAATTTTCGCGCTTTTACTAATTTGAGCCGTGTAAACTTGCCTCTGCATACATTGGTTTAAATTATCATACAAAATTTAAGGAGGGGCTTAACCCTATCTTTTCCCGTACAGGATATAGTTAGTTCTTTTAATGCTTATATGTCGTTGACTTACGAGTATTTAACAAAGTTTTAGTGGTCTGATGAAGTCTTCACTTGCAGCACAAAACGTTGTTACAAAAATCTAAAGTGCTTGTTTTGCTACTTCTAAGTAAATAATTTTAAACTAATTACAATAAAAATAAAAAACAATAAAGAATTTTGTCAAATAACTTATCAAACACTGTTTCAAACTGTTTTATCTTAGTAACAGTTCAGTGCGATTTCATTTGTTTTTTGCCAGACCGCGTCAACAACAACACAATAAATCGCTCCATCTGCTGCAACTTTTATATCTGCACGTAATACTTCTAGAAGTTTCTGTTTGAGTACATTATGCGATGATAATTTATTAGAATTTTCTACTTTTTTTTTGGAATGCGCCACGTATATGCTGCGAACATGCTCGAACTTACTACAATGCTTTTTTAATTTTAAATTTTACGTTAATTTAAAGGCAAACAAATAAAAATATTATTTTAAAAATAAATACAGTTTTTATGCAAAATACTAATATTTCAGATTGTTAAAGCAGTTATAAAATTCGCGTCGCCGTCGGCTAGTTTTATTATTATGAATTAATAACAATAATGATTTTATAAAATAATTAATTTTTTTAATAAACAACACTATTAATATTTTAATTAAGAATTTATGAATGTAAAACTATAATATCAAAATTTTGTTTTTACTTTGTTTGTTTTTATAACAGTAACAAATTTTGTGCATGTTCTTTACCATTATATGTATTACAATGGCGTTTCTATTTTCTTCTTGTGACGTAAATTCTAAAATAATACTATAATTATTGCAATTTATTTAAAACAAATGATTTTTTTACATCTTCTTGTAATTTGCGTCGACTTTTAAAAAACTAAAATTATTGTTAAGGTCTTAATATTTATTTATTAATTAAAAAAACGTTTATGCAAAATTAAACATTTTCAAATTTTTGTTATATATTTAATAAATAATTAACTATAAATTTCAATTTGAAAATAAAAGTTAGTTACGAAAGGATTAGTATTTTGTACGTTAATTAACGTTAATGTACAACATTTAAATCTCATGTTCTAAATTTAGCTATAGTATGTACAAAAGCAATATAATTTGTGGAGCTAGCGTAGAATAAGTCTACTACAACAATTAAACAAGTACATAATTACCGCTTCTATGCATTAAATTCTAAAAATACATTAAAACTATCTAAAACAGCACAATTATTTTAAATATATTTTTATATTTATATTTTATAAATTAATTTTAAAACAGTAAATATTTTAATAAACAAAATTAAAAATAAATTAAAAAAATTAAAACTATGATTTACATGTTAAGTTAATAAAATAAAATAAAAAAACACAAAATCGTCGCACGAAACGCTAGTATACAAAAAAGTTTTAGTTTTATAGTATTATCGCTTTTCTTAATTGAGAAGAAAACTTAAAATTTGTTCTTTAGTCAAACAAAAAAAAACAATTATCTGATGTTTGTCTGGATGGAATTTTTAGTTCGACGTTTAGAATTTAAGGTTAATTAGTGTTTTAAGATCTAAATAAATTAAATTTACCCTTAAAGGTGTAGGGTAAATAATGTATTTTACTGATCTCTATTACTATAGATAAAGTTTTACCATTTTTTTGTTATTTGCCATCTTCTTTGCCTTTTCCATCCTTCTTGCCTGTGTCATACGTATTCTTCTGTCTGTTACTATCTCTTTCACACTATCGATCTAGGGTTTTCTAGGTTTTCATTGCGGTCACTTCTTGTTCCTTGTTGCTACCTATGCTTGTTTTATTGGTTTTTTGTCGTCTAGTCTCATAAACCCAAACCATGTGAGTTTTCGGTTCGCGTAAGTATTTTATTTCTATTGCTTATTTTTTACTTTTTCTAGAACCTCTATATATGTATATTAGCGTCGGTACAAACACAGTCAAAATTCGGTCAAAGAAAGATTTAAAAAATCAACAAAAAGGTCGTACAGATAAAAAAAATGAACAGTTATACAAAGATAGTTTGAAAACATGGAAAACCAAAAAACAAATCTTTTTATCAAAAATTAATTTTTGAATTCAGCGAACTACCAAACTGCGCACGCACAACATGATAGGCAAATACAGTCATGAAAATAACGCTAGAAAAACTAAATCCAAAGCTAAGATTAAAAATTGTGAAACAAATTAAATTTAACTTATAAATCAATAAAAGCAGATCAAATTATTTTAAGTATTTATTTAGGTATTTTTTGAAACTGAAACAAAATTAAAGGATGCAAAACTTGATAACAATATCGATATTATTATTGAATAATTTACTTAACAAACTTATTACTTTTTTAAAAATAAATACGTTATCAGATTTACGAGTTTTATAAACAAACGTCGTTAAAAAGTACAACGTAAAAAACAAATAACAGGAATTAAGTTATATATAAATAAATATCGTGTTTGACAAGAAATCTATTACAATTATACATAAAAACAACAAATTTGTGTTTTTGACAAAAAAAAACTTAATAGTTTGTTAAAAAATTAAATAGTAGAGCTTGGTTTTTTTTAGATAATGTAACAGAATTAAAATATAACGTAATTAAAAATAAAAAAAAAGACTGTTAGCATAAACGCAAGTTTTGCACGTCAAGGAGTGCAAAACTTGTAGGTGGACTCGGCTTAATTGCGATTAAATACATGTAACTTAATGTCCTGCAAAGAAAAGTAACGGCAGCTCGGAGATCGGATAGCGGGTTCGATAAAGTGTTGATGTGTCAATTATAATTAGTTAAAAATGCGCCAAAACAAGAAAAAAGCAGCAGTTGCTGGTTTTTACCTGACAGCATTTTGGGAAATCCAATAAAACACAACTAAATTAAGAAAAAGTAATTTTATTTTAAGATCGGCGTCTAAAAAATGTAACAGCAGACAACTATTTGTACAGACAATATCACAGTAATTTAACAAGATTCAATAATAGGTATACTATGCTATGAAACACACTGTACGATTAAACAAATGCAGTAGTGTAACGTCCCGTTAGAGTTCATTACAATTAAAATTCAATTTTACATTCGTTTATTTTTGCAACTAATATTGCACGTAAATTTATTCAGTTTGGCAACGTCGCGTTGTTTCATTTTGACTTGAGTAAGAGCTTAAGCTTGCACTTCTGTTTGAACAATCTTGCGTATTTGAGTGATGAAAGGAAGACAAATTTTCTTGATTATGGCGTAAAAACCCATGTAATTTAATTTTTATTCATGAGTTTACCTTTATTTTGATATAATTTTTCTATCGAATTCAACATTTTTAGCGATTTCAAAATGTTACGCAATAGTTAGACAAAGGAATTTATTTTGAAGGCCGTTGCTACGCAGCGTGAGTACAGCATGTCATTCAAAAAACCATTCTAATTATTTATATTTAGGGTTTTTTACTTTTTATTCTGGATCTTTTCTTTTACCGGATCATTTATTTTGGTTTTGTCTTTTAATTACTGGATTTTCCGTCATTGGATTTATACATTGGTTTTATGCTTGCTGGTGTGGTTGGAAATCTACATTCCTTTAGAAGAATTTTATCACTACAACAAAGTATGTGCTAAAGATAGAAGCTATACGATAACGTCATATCATGTGGTGAGTCAACTGGAATTAATACTAATAGTACATTTTACATTCAAGCAATTAAATTCAGTTATTAAAACTTTTCACTCGATAACAAATTAACCGTTTACTATTTTTGCATTTAATATCATTTAATAATTAGATGTAAGATTTTACGTTTTTATCACCAATTTAAAGGTGGTTGGCGCCCTAATATTTTATTTTAAATCCTGTTTTATTTCTAATATGTTTAATTCAAATATTGTTCATTGTTCTCTAATGTAAATAGTATATTAAGTTATAGTTAATAAATTAACGGAGTTCACGTCTTTGTATTTATTTTCATTCAAACTCACACCCAGAGGTCTGTGCTTACGATTGCTGCCGTGGTCAAATTATTATTTTTACCTTTATCATACGTTCTTTATTCGGAGTAATTTTTTATTACAGTAGCAACTTACAGTTCAAACTGTTGCTAGTGTTAGTAACGTTATAAACATTCCTAAAAGCTGAAAATTGATTACCAAGAAAAAATTAAAGATTACAACTATCGGTTGAATTTTTAATCGGTTTATGCCAATAATAAAATTTTTGTATATTATTTATTTTTTGGTAATCCAAACTAGTAAAAAAATTCTCCACAGCTTCGACATAGTTTTCACAAACATATTTGTTACATTTTACAACTATTGCACACAATTCCTTGGTTTTGTTTCTTTTACATTTTAAAATTTGGCACGTGTCAATTTTGTGAACTTGATTAACCGTTTGTATTGTCTCATGCTCTCAGAATTTTGTTTTTTTATGTATTCTTTTGGAGTTTCAAAGTGACTTTTAAAATAAAAACCCTTTTTGACATATTCGTAACAGTTGTAGTTTTGTAAATTATCTGTTGATTGCTGTAAAGTTTACGATATTATAAAACACGTGGACGGGGGTCATCTACGTAAGCCTGCTGCAAAAGAATATTTTCTTGCCATTTGGTCTACGCGACAGTTGGTGTTATTATAACATTTTATCGTTGTTGGTTTTTTCTCTGCTTATATATTACTACGTTGGAGTGAAATGTGCTTAAAAGTAGTACATTCATATTTGGTTTGGTTTGCTAATTAGTAATAATACCCTTATCAACTAACACGATCGTTGAATATGGTTCCGTTCTTTGTTTTTTTTTTATACAAAATTTGGATATTTTCTTATAGAACAATTTACTATTCACACTAACGTAATATTTTTTTTGCTAGCTGCTTTACCAACAACGAACTGGTAAAGTAGTGGAAAATTGTAGCAAGAGGGCGCTCGGAGTAGAACGGGCACTATCCTCAAAATATCCCAGTGTGTTCGTACGTTACCAAAAACTGCAATGTTGCAATTGCATTTATAAAAACGTATCATGGTTTGGATAAATCAACAGTTTAGTTAGTCTCGAGTTTTTATGACAATAGAATGTTTCTGAGTATTTCACACACTTTTTTATCAATTTTGTTTGAATTTTCTGACAGAATATTTGTTGCTCTTGGAGCAAAGTGGACTGGGGTAAAATGCACAGTTTGTCCGCTTTGTCCCTATTAAAATACTCATGCTATTTTAAATTTTCAATGTAATTTTCGTTTTTAGATGGTCCGTAACTATAACTGAAAAACAGGTTAGTAAAGTTTGTTTGAAGATTCAATGAACAATGCTGTTCAATCTGTTTTTCATATCACGTATAGCACTTCAAAGATATATTTAGAAGAAAAAAATTAGGGGAAAATTTTAAAACACACAAAAATAAAGAAAACATTTTGTGCGCTTTTACCAAAGAAAAAGAAACAGAATTAAAACAGTATTTAAAAAACATGGAACCAAGGTTATTTAGTCTAACAGTAACAAGCTTTGGATGTTTCAGATAACTATTTAAAATAATTGTTCAAATAAGTCTAATCAAAAAACTGACATGGCACGGCTAGACCGGATGTATAAGTTTATGAAAAGGTATCCAACATTGTGCCGAAAAAACCAGAAACAACACTTGGTGCGCGTGCATTAAGCTTTAATTGCCTTGCAATAACGCGTTTTTTTTTAATTATTAAGATAATGTATAAACAAATACAAACTCACAGTAGATTGCATATACAACTATAAGAAAACTGGAGTTTAAATCAATCCAAAAAGCTACTCAAAATTTATTGCAATAAAAAGAAATTGGAAAGTAAGGACTTTAACTGCAGTTGGGTTTGGTCAAACAGTTACTGTTGAAGTGCGCCTTTTTGCATCCGGTACTTTTATGCTCCCGATGCTAATTTTTTTGCAAGAAAAAGCAATCCGGTGTGGTACCATTATAGATATTGAAACATTTGTTTTTGTAAATTTCGAGAACGTTCCCGTACTTTTTATCCACGTCTAGAACGTTCACGAAAAAATGTAGAGGTTTCTAGAATGTTTGCAGAAATGTATAAATGCGGTACAAACAAATCGTAGGTCAATTACTTCTCGTAATTCGAAGACAGCAGTGTTAAGAAGATTATTCAAATCTAAATAAATAATTGATTAACGCGTGTGCGATAATCTACGGTGTATGACCTTGTACGTGACTTTAATGTAAACAAGCGTTAGTGTTTAAATAAATAGAAGTTATACGCGGACTTTATCTTCGTGTAAGTGATAGTGTTATACATAAATTATAGTGTAAGTGTTTTTTATCAAATGTCCTTAGATTTAATTAGTTCGGTTAGTTTAAACGTGTACATATTTTTAGTAAAAGTATAAATAAATTAGTTAATTTTAAAAATAATAAGAAACTTTACAATATATAAACTTAAGTCTAATAAAACTTTTAAGCATTTATTACAAACTTGAAGTGCAACAATAATTACCTAACAATTCAGAAAAAATAGTCACTTTAACTCAAATATCAACATTATTTAAAACTACATTTATTAAATCAGCCAAAATCAAAACTGCGATTAACGGTTTTTTAATCAGTTACTGATATAAGTCGATCCAATGACAAATCAGTAGAGATGCTTTAGACGCCAAATACAATAACAATACTACTAAAAACAACTGTAAATGCAGTGGCAACACTGTTATTAATTCACAACCAAATTGCTCATCAAGATTGGATCCTGCACCAAACAACTTACCATCGACTCCTTTACTTCAAGATTCTACAAAACCCAGAACACCAGTAAAACAAACATTTTATTTCTTAAGTTTCTTAATTATCTCTTCTCTTTACCTTCTGTTTCTAAAGAAACCAAACAACCGCCAAGAGGGCGAAAAAACACGACCATTCTGTCATTAGCACCATGTAAAGAAAGGGCGTAACCCACCAGAATAAGAATAAACCGTTCCAATAAAGAAATAAAAAAAAATTAACATAATGGTAAAAATGTCAAAAATGGATCCCAACATTGCCAAAAAATCAAATAAAAAAAACTAAGTGACAGTAAAGATGGTAATGCTCAGTGCCTGTACTGTTTAGATTTTTATCCAAATTTAACTAAAAGATGGGTTGCTTGTTTAAGCTGTCAAAAATAAGCTCATAATTCATGTACTGACATTGATTTTGATTTTTTTATGCTTCTACCTGCTTTTCTTTAGTAAATATTTCTATTTTTATATTTGAAATGTTTAATATCTGCTTGTCAATTTTCCGTGTTTGTGTTTTTGAGGGTCTTGTAGAAGACTTTTTGGTTTGCATGAAAGTTTGTTTCTTTGTTTCTTGTGTTTCTTCTTTTAAGTTTTTCTTGTATTTGTTTCTTTTTAGCCGACTGGTTTTTATGTTAATTTCTATTTTTTTATTGCACCACATATTTTTCTAGCTGTGCCTAGCAACGCTTCGTTATACTAGTTCTATTTGAATTCGATATTTGCGATATATGTTTACTTGTAGGTTTAGTATTTTTTTTTAAATATTTCTTTGCATTTTTGTGCTATTTTTTTGTTGTCTATCTTGTATATTTTTATTGATTCTTGTGAGCTTTTTGTTGTCGCGTTTTTTACTTTCCTTTGTTAGCCCTTTGCATTCATAGATAATCTGTAATTGATTTTTCTTCTTTATTTTTGACTTTTTTTGTGTACCTACTTGTAAGCATTCTTTTGTTTAAAATATCTACTAATTACTACTATTTTGAACGCAAAAATCGATTATCTTATTATTATTTCGTGTATTTTTTTTGTATTTACCAATGATGTAATTTGCATTATTCCCTTTAGATTTTTATCTAAAATTAACTGAAGGTTGGGTTGTCTGTTTAACCTGTCAAAAATAAGCTCATAATTCATGTACTGACATTAATAGTGATAATGATGAGACAGTTTTCATTTGTGACTAGTATTTTTTGTTTTGTTTTCATTTTAAACTAACAGTAAAAATTTTTTGCTTTAATTAGTAAATCTAATTTAATTTACAACAAATTCTTGAATTTAGGTCTACCTACAATACAAATGTTTACACGTGTTTTTTTACCTTTTATAGTTTTTGTGGAAATAGATAGTTGAGGACTAAAATTTGTTTTACCATTGTCGGATTCGGAATTGTTATATTCCCTAATTACAAATCCCTTCCCATTTTCACTGAGAATATATCTATCAAATTCTTCATTTCAAATGGACGTTCATCAGCATTACGGTTACCTTCTGACAACTTTTTCAATTTTTTTAAGTACTGTACTGACTGTTTTAGGGTAAGTCTACGCGAATTCCACGTCCTAATAAATTTTATTTGTTAATATGAATTTCTAACCGATTTCTTGGTACAAATTTATAACATACTGCGCTAAACTTATGCAAAGTTGCGTTTATATCCGCATAGCTCACAAACAAATACGTGCTTGTTTTTTTAAAAGCGGCATAAACGAACATCTCCGGAACTAACCAAAACAGTAACTATTCATAAAGTAATGGATAATTAATTTATAAGTAATTAAGATCACGTGCGTAACGTATTAGGGCATTTTAAATTCATTATTACCATAATTTTGCAAATTGACGATTTCGGTACACAAGTAAAAAAATCTTAATAAATAAAAAGAATTTTTCTAAATATACATCATAAAAAGAAAAGTTCTACTATGTTCGAACTTAAATAAAATGCTAAATTTTTAGCTTATTTGTCAAGTGCAAATGCGTAGACGTTGCCGGAAAAAAAAGAGAACAAGAGCTAGCAACGGATTTTAAACTGAGCCAAATGAATACAAGGAGAGAAACCATAAAAGGTTTTTTTAACATAAGGACAAAAAAATGTCTGTTAATTACAACTAAATGGATGTATTCTAAAAAGCACCCAAAAAAAGTCACTTGAGTGTGTTTGAGTATAAACTTTTTTCATTGCACAAAAATCTAATAAAACCAATTTAAGATTCTAATAAAAAACAATTTTTAATTCTATTACACATAGACATCTTAGTTGTTTTTAAAAGCAAAATCATAAAAAAACAGTTTGCGAAACATTTGACGTTGTTAATTTATTATTTATTTATGTGTTTAACTGTCATAAATGTTAACTTTTTTCTTTTGCACACCGTGTTTGACAATTTTTGTGCATTTGTCAACTTAAACGTCATACTATTTTTAAGAGGTTTTAAAACTTTGAGAGCGTCGTAACCTTCGTTCAAACATTAAAATGTTGTATTAAACTTTCTCCTGTCTGAATTAGGCGTTTCTTTCTTAGTGATTTTAAAACTTTGTTTCACTTGGGTTTAAAAATGCCTACTCGTAAAAAAACGCCCAATTTACACAAGAACTCGTTAAATAAATAACTATTTTGTGCTTCAGTCTGTTTTGATGTATTTTTCAGGCAACATATTTAACCGGAAATTTACTTTTCCGGCTTAAGCCAGTAAAGTAAAGAATAACTAGAAGTTGACATTAACAATCTTCATTTTTTTACGTCATCTCTCATTTTGTCAGATTTATTAACATACATTCTCTGTGATATTGTTTACAATAACACAAACAATAATTTTCTAAACAAATATTATAAAATTGCTTCTACCTTAAAATTGCTAGAAGGAATAATAGTATTATTTTCATGTAAGTTAAATTGTAATAAAACTATGTAATTGTAAAATTAATTTTAAAAACAATTGAATGTCGTCATTACACGTTTACAACATATGTTATTAAATTTTATTAAAAATCAATACTTGAGTAACTGATTTTAACAAATTTATAATATAAAAGGTAGCCCAAAAAATTTAGTCTATCGGACGTTCTGAAAGTTGTGACCTACGTTTGAAAGTCAGCAGTTTTCTTTTATGACAGACCCCATAAATAGATTCAGCTGGCTGAATTTGCGTTTTCTTTTCTTTTACATTTTTTTTTTCTTCTCGATTTGTTAGCTCGGTGTAACCATCGTTTAAAATTCGATTGGTTGTTTGAGTAATCTTTGGTAATGGACACAGTATTCTGAATTTGTTTTAATGTGATTTTAGATTGAGTTTAATAAGTTATTTTACGTTTTTTTTTTTAAATTCAAAGCTACAATTTAAATTGTTGATAAAGTTTTGTATTTTGTTACGCCGTGAACCATCTGATTTTGCGATTTTGTTTATTAAGTATTTCACTTGGTTTGTTGAGAATTCCAGTTGTAATTTATGTTTCCTTTCTGGGATATAATCGTAATTAATTATATTTTCGCCGTTTGTTTGTTTTAAGTTGGTTCAAAAGTTCTTTGTACAAGTGCATTCTCAGTACAGTCGTACTTTGATTTCTTTGTGTCAATCGTTTAGATTACGTGGAAAAATTAAGTCATTATCTTAATTTATTAGGCAGTTTAAATTCTTGTAATATAATATTTTGTCAATTTGACATTTTCACGTATAAGCGAAATGCCGTGTCCAAATGCTATGAATATGACGTAATGGGGACTGATTGTCTCTTTATCACACTTCTTAATGAGAGTGTTTTGGTTCTTGAAGTTTCGAACACAGCCTTTGTGGAAAGGGTAGTCGAAAAAAGTTGATATATAGATGTGATTTTGGTAAATGAAGAGAGTCCGAAGTTAGTTGGTTGACAGTCGTCAGAATGTAGTTATCGCGGGTGATAATTCACCTTTTCTAGTAGTTACCGCGGAAGTAAATGAAAATGGTTCAGTGATTCTTTAAGTGGAAAACAAAACTTTCCTTTTCGTAATTACGGTTCATGGAGATCACTGTTTTCCGAATTAAGTTAGTATGTATCGTTAAGTGAATTTGTGCGTGAGTTTGTTTCGCAATCTCATATCTTTTGCCTTGGGGGCGGATCAATAATAAATCTTCCGTTGGTAAATTATTCATCTGGATTTGGTACCCTATCGAGGTTGCGGACGTCTGCTGGCCTACGCTAACCAAAAGCCCGACTACAAATAATTCAAGGTATTTATTTTGCACCATCTATTGATATGTGAAATTTTTGTTTACGCGATTAAGTGTTAAAAGCTTTGAATTTTAAGAAAAAGTATTACAAGTGTCTCGTAGTTAACGCTAATGTAACTAATTAAGGTCCGTATTTGGCGGAACTGTGTTATAATCCCGAATTAAAAATTTATTAAACGGGACCGAATTATCGATTCAAATTATATATATTAGTTTATAAGTTTATTTCATTTTGTTTTTGAGTTATTTCGACGCGCACACGGCCGTGATTTTAGATGAATTAAGATGTATTAATTTGTGCTGTTTTATTTCTTTAAATTCTGTATTTTGTATTTTATTATTTTGTTTGTGTATTTATCTCATTAACTTTAAATTTGTTTTGATCAAACGTGCATGCACGTATCTTTTGTTACTGATTTTTTTTTTTGTAATTAATTTTGATACTTTCAATTCAATTATTTTATTCAGTTTGTTTTATTCAATCAATAAATGTTAAATTTGTTAAATGTAAAGAGCTTTTAATTCCGTCGGCCTCCGCGTGTGCAACTTTGTTAGCTTATTTCAGATTTTAGCGAAATACACTCTATAAGGTAAGTCCGTTTAGGGTGTATTCTACAGAAGCGGACTTGTGGTTGGCAAGGGTCAGAAGTCCATTAAGCTTTACTCCTTCCTGGCGCCCTTTGATTTCGACATTATTACTTTTCGATTTTGTATTTTCGACAAGTTAATCCATTTCGATCACGAAACTTTTAATTATAATCCACCCCCTTCTCCATTGAGCTAGTGGCACAACCCCGTTTATGTTACTTCATTTCAGGCAGTGACTTTGTGTTAATTTTGGCATGTAACAAAGTATTTTCCGAGTATTTGCATTTTGTATAAATATGGTTATACACCTTCCGAAGTAGTGATAAAAATAAATATTACATGTGACAAAACTATAGTCGTAGACAATTTTACACATTTATCTAAAATCGAGGATTCTAATAAAAATAGAAGTAAATTCCTAAATTAAAAAAAATTGTAAAAGTAAAATATTTGAAAATAATTAAATTTACGTTCAATATTATACCATAAAAAATAATTTTTAAAATTAATGTGCTTATTTGGTTTTCCTGTTAAAAATGGTGTAATAGGAAAGAGAAATGAACGCAACGTAACAGTAACGTTCCTTTAAATTAAACCCGTCCTGTATCCGTTTTAAAATTAACATTAAAATTTATTAAATCAACCGTTTCAACATGAAATCAATAAATAAAATTTAATAAAACACATACAAAGAACCAAAACAAACAAAAACAATAAAATACAAATATTGACTAAAGTTGGTAAAATTTTATATAAATCAAAACAAATACATAATTTATTAAAAGAAAAATACTGATATTTATTGATTTTTAACTATTTAAACTACATTTAGTATTAGTTACTACTTGTAAGGTTATCAAAATAATCAAACTGATGTTTATAAATTTCAAAAGTTAAATACAAATGATAAAATTTAGAACTGTTTTTATTATATTTTAAGTAACAAATCAACAACAAAAAATTAAGTCAAAAATCAATATTAAAGAAAAACGTTGTTGTAACTAATACTTTTTTAAAACGTTACTTATTTTGTTACATAATTTGTTAATGTGTAAACTAATAATGTTTCAGTTTTTCTCAGTTCAATTTTTCACGTTTCTTAGAAATGTAACTTGATTAATGTTTACGCATTTTGTTAGCTAAAGCGATGTATATTATTAAACTTTGTTGTATTGCATATGTACAAAACTCGAAACTTTACAACATTCCACGTATTATTAAAAAAAAGATTTATATTTTACATTTATTATGTCTGACATTATTGCCTTTAGTTCCAATACAAGTACGGATACAACACCCGTATAAATTTTTTTTATTACATTGAGTAGATATCAATTTGTCACTATCTTCTTCTTAAGTTTAATTTCGGTAAACGTTTTTACTTTAATACATATATATATATTAGTATATTAAAATAAATGTATTGTTTAATAAGATAATAACTTTAGTTTATTAAAACAAGCGCATACTCTTTGCATTGTTTATAAAATTAATAACGAAATAATAAATTAATTCAAAAGCATTGCACAATACACTAAACTAACGAGTAATAAGCTTATAAGCACAACTCTATTCATAAACTTCATACGTTAATTATAAAGTTTCAATATTACTTTTGTCTGAAAGCTTAGAAATAGTTGGTGTACATTCATTTCTTGTAATCAATAATGATTTGTAGTGTACAGCTACATTTACTGTTTTGTGGGTGTTTTTTTAAAATTTATTAATAAATAATGTTTAGTTAAATAAACTAAATTACGCAACAAATTACATTACAAGTAGATGGACATCATTATTATTAGATTGAAAGAAGAAAAGTAGATAACGTCAGTAACACAACGTTTAGTAAAGAATCCTATAATTAAGTTCTCGTTAATTAAAAAGATCTTTTCAAAGAAATTACTTTTAGTCATTACCCGTTTCTTGCTGAATAACGACTTTGTTAGTAACTTAATAAACTAATAAAGTATTATCATTTTACGTTAAGTTGTGGCTTAATCTTACTACTAAAATTTTGTAAATCAATTTCAATAAGTTTTGTAACAAATTGATAATAATTAAAAATAGTTTTAACATTTGCGTTTGTTAAAAACAAACGTATTTGTATAAAGCAGTTTTGTTTTCAATTTTGTTCTGTTACATACATTTTTTTGGTTTTAGGTCCTGATTTAAACTAAGCTTTATTAATTAATTTGTTTTTATAACGGTTTGTTTTTAATTTTGGTAAACATAACACTCCGGCGAATTCGCAATAAGGGTAGAGATGTTTTCTGATGTCGTGCACTGTGACGTTGAGTCAAAAATCAGAATTAATAAATTAAACATTTGTTGGTAAGGCTAAGTGAATCTTAAAAAAGTTTTAAACGACAAGCACGCCTACGAAAATTGTTATTAATTTAAAAATAACCACATATTTATACATTAAATAAAAATAAGTTTACTTACAACCGATTACAGCATCACAGTTCACGAGATTCTGAAAAAGCTCTAATACTTGGCTTATGCATTTTTATTAACGCAGTATAATTTATATTGTAAAAACTCAGATTTTTAAGAAAACAATTTAAAAATAAACTTGAATTTAAAAAAAAATTGTACAATATTAAGTAAAAAAGATAATTTTGTTACAAAAATAAATAATTTATTAAAATTAAAACTTGCAAGTTTTTAGACGTACTACGTGTTTTATCAAGTTTTTTTATTCTTCATTCTGTCATCTAATAAAAAACATTCAAAAGCTTTAATAAATTACATTGCTTATCTAAAAACAATTTATGACAAAATTTTCATGTTGAAAATAATTTTGCTATTTTTCTATGCGTTTTTATTTATATAACGTAATAACGACTTAATGTAATTTATTTAATTTTTTTTAATGCATATTTTTTGTAAAATTTTTATTACAAGTAACGGTTCGGATAACAAATATATTTTTTAATTTAGATTATATATCCCGTGTGGGGTTGCTAGATTTTTCATCGGTTGCTTCCCCTGGTGGCGGATAGAGAAACGCTAATCAGATAGGATAGGTAACGGGAACAACCCAAGTAGTCCTTGGTATTACGCAGTACCAATATCAGTAAAGATCTAAGGTTAAAGATGAATGGCATCGCCGAAGCTAAGAATCAGAAATCTACAGGCGGAGTTGTAACAATAAAATGGGTGCAGAACTGCGAAATGCGAACGGTAAGGGAAAACCACACTTCCACTTCAATAAATTTTAAACCACCTTGGTTTGAACAATTTAGTAATACACTAACTTACTTACGTTTTTGGTTTATGTAAACAACACAACGCAATTCGAACACACGACAGGACATTTTTACTTTCCTATAAGGAAAGTATAGCAATTGCAATTTTTTTTCAAACATTAATTTTTTCATTGTACGTTTCAAGGTTTCCTGAATAAGAAAAATGTATTTTTGACAATAAAATTTTGGGTGTCTGTGTGTGTGTAATTCTCTCGGTTCTATCAAAAGATGGGTTTGTGTTAAAAAAGCGGAAGTGAGTATATCCGCCATTTTTAACAGTTTTTATTATATAATTTTGTACGTATGTAAATCATTCGAATTATTTTTACAATTTCTTATAAAGATAATTCTTCCGAATAATTTATTTAAATAAAAAAAAATTCTAACAATAACAGTTTATTAGATACTTAATTTATAATTTAAAATAAATTCACAAATATAATCTGGGTACGAATCCTGCCTGCGACACTTTTTTTAGAAACACATTCCATACCTTGAAAGGAAAGCAAGATAATTTTTACTGATTTACTAAAGGAGAAGACAACATCTAGGCGCACAAATATAGCGGTTAGTCGATATGACATAAGCTCAATTTGCCATACTTCGGTTATATCTTAATGAAATCGAATAAAAAAATTTCAAAAAAATTATAGCATGCTAAGAAGTAAATATAAACGTGTACATATTACTTCAAAGTGGTTTTATGACAACATAACCTTAAAAAAATATGTAGACATTCCTTCATCATTTTTTATAGGAAAGTTGTGTGGTGACCACATCAGTTTTTTATTGTACAAAAAATTTTAACACGACGGGATGAATCAAATCACGTTAGAAACCGCCGGGGCACTGTGAGTGGTTTAGGTAGAAAATAGTTGGATACAAGAACAGTCACTCTAATTTAAAATAACGTAGGTAAGTAGGGATGCTTATTTATGGTTTCATAAATGCTCTATGAGAAGAATCTTGAAAAAAGTTTTACCGGAAACTAATCTCGGAAAAAAGGTTTTTTAGAGCTAAATGTCTGGTTTTATAGACGTTTAGATTTTGCTAGCAAGAAAGAGAGTCGTTTGCTTAAAGCGATAAAAGCGTGAGTTTTGTAATTTATTTAAAAAAATATTACACCTATTACCACCGTTTTCTGCATTTCTACACTAACAAATTTTAACAAAACACAAAGAGAATTAAACAAGTGAGCCTCGCTCACAAAAAAAAGTAATTTTTCAAAATTTTTTTAAGATTTTTATACATCAACTAAATTAATTAAACATTTTTTTAAAAACTTAAAACAATGCTTTATAAACACGTAGATAGTCACAACGAAGTTAAAAGTTAGAATAGCTTATGTCAATATAAACGTTAGAAATGTAAACAAAAAATATAGTTTTCTGCGACTGTGTTGCTCTTTTTTTCGTTACGATGCAATTTACCAAAATTTTAGAGTTACTCTTGCTAAAAAAGTTTCCCTATAAAATCTACGATGTTAAATTAAGACTCTTTATGGTTATGTAATAATTTTGGTTCCTGGTGCAGACACCCTCTGCTCTCAGGCGCGTCCCTAAATGGCAGATAAAAGAACGGTCGGGCAGCTTGCTGCAAACTACTGAGAAAATAAAATACTCAGCGCGGACCAATGGGTGCAATGCGGAGAAAACTTAAAAAAAATCAAAACTAGTGATTTAAATTTACTAATCACGAGGTAGATTTCCCAGATACGGCGGAGGGGGTGTGCAAACAAACCTCCTTGTTGTCTTTATACAGAAACTGTAAAGAAACCGAAGGTGGACTCCAGGCCTCGAATGCTACTAGAAAGAACAAAAAGATGATATGTCAAACAACTCGAAGCGACTACGAATGAGAACGAAATTTATCAATCGTTAAAAAATATTCTTAATAGAGTTCTAAAAGACCTAAAAATAAGAAAACTAAAACTTGGAGCAAGAAACACCCAAATGTAACGAATTAATGAAAGAGAGAATAGAAGAGAGAGTTTTGGTCACAGAATGCTATCGTTGCTGGTCTTATGGACATGTAGCATCACAATGCAAAAATAAAGTAGACAAATATACATGTTGCTATGGATGTGGGAGAGAAGGGCACAAGACAAATGATGAAGAAGATAAATGTCCTATCTCCTATTAGATTGGCCACAAAATAGGCACCTTAAAATGCAAGATTTAGAAAGGCAATAAAAGAAAAAACTAAAATGTTGCTTTAAGCCATTTAAAGAGCAATATGTGCCATTTTACAATGCAAAAGATATCGAAAACGTACCAATAAAACTGTCAAACAACAAAAAGGACATGAAACACAAACACATATTGCAAAATGATTCAAATCAGAAGAATCCAAATTAATCCAAATAGAAGCTGCACAAGATCCGTTAATTGTTTCTTAAAAAATGAACATAAACGTGGTTATAATTTCTAAACATCTAACAAACAAACTAATAACAGACTTAGACAAAGCTTCAACCATACTAATTATCCGCAACAGACTCAACTGCAAGAAAGTCAGGTAAAGAGCCGGTTTTATCAAAGTAGAAACAAAAAACTCTACTATTATAAACTCCTATATAACACCTAAATGCGAAGCTGAAAGATTCCAAAACTACTTACTATCTCTAACTAATATAATACAAAAATTAAGAAAAAACTTTCTCATAGCGGGTGATTTAAATGCAAAATCTTCTTTGTGGGGTTCATATAAAACAGACCAAAAGGGAAACATTATTGAAAATTGAATGGCAACATACAATCTGTTTGTATGCAACAAAGGATTGATCTCAAAATAGAGCAGCCATGATAAAAAATCTATAATTGACATCACTACTGCGTCAGCGGTACCACTACCTAATGTTCACGGGTGGCAAGTTTTAGAAGATGAAACTTTAAGTGAATCAATACATAACATTTTACTGTAAGGATTCAAGCAAGATAAAAATCTGGGGCAGATTGGAAACAAAGAATAGAATACGAGTATGAATAAAAAAATCTTTAAAGAAAATTTGGAAATAGCCAGACAATACCTAAAATTGACTTTACAAATCAGTTGACATTACTCATTACAGATGTTTGCGACATCAGCCTTCGCAAAAGAAAAAGAAATTTAAACAAAAAAGAAGTATACTGTTGGAATGATCATATAAAACAACTAAAGCAAAAATGCATAAAAGCAAAAAAATTCTACACGAGGTCAAACCGTAAAGAACACAAATCACACAAAGTAAATTTGCAGGCATGTAGAATAGATTATAAATTAGCAATTAAAAAACCAAAAAAAAATAGAAAAAGTTATGCAATACAGATGAAGAGAGCTTATGAGGTCAAGCTTACAAAATGGTTCTTAAAAACCTAAAATATATGCAGATCAGTAACAAATAAGAAGACATTTACACAACAAATATCAAAAACGGTGACTCTAATGCAAATTTAACACATGGAGTAAAATAGTAGATGAGACAGCTATTTTCCCGTTCATTATAGAAGAGCTTGATACTGTCGTCAAAAGAATGAAAACCAACTCAACCTCTGGCCTAAACCGAATATATTGAATCAATACATCAAAGAAGGCTCATTTCCTAAAAGGTGGAAGATTGCAAAACTTGTTTTATTTCCAAAAGTCAAGGACAACAGCGTTACTGGATATAAACCAATCTGTTTACTAGACATTTTTGAAAAACTGCTAGAACAACTAATCTTACTAAGGCTCAAAGAAGTGCTGCATTACAAAAATTGTCTCAGATAACCAGTTTGGCTTCAAAAAAGGTACATCAACTGAGAACGCAATTGCTATCAAGGTTAACACAGCAAAGGTTGAGATAGCTAAACCTTTTAATACAAGAAAACTGGTAGCTTTTAAAACAGTAGATGCACAAAACGCTTTCAATGCAGCAAGATGGAAATTGATTAAGCAAAAACTAATGGAAAATAACTTATCTCTCTATCAGCTACTTAGAGAACAGATATATAAAAGTGCTAAGACAACTCCAATTGACGTCAATAGAAGTCCCGCAAGAATCTGTGCTGGGCCTAACACTTTGTGATATCATATACAATGGTGTTCTGAGAAGAAATTTCTATGCGGTATCAAACTGATTGCTTTTGTTGATGACCTCGCAATTCTAGCTTGTGCGAGCCACAAAAACTACTTAAGAGAAAATGTCAATGCAACGTTATAAATAAGAAGCGAATGGATAGAACGGACACACTTTAACTTAGCGCCAGAAAAGATTGAGGCTATTCTTCGTACCGACAAGAAAAGAATAAACTTTGACATAATAAAATTTAAAATAAACAATACGGTAATGTTACTCTGCAAATTTAAAATAATTAAGAATAATTCTTGACAAAAAACTGAAATTTGAAAAACACATAGCATTCGTTAGCAATAAAATTCTGATATGCATAAATAGTTTGTCAAGAATTATTCCTATTACATACGGAGCGAAAGAAGCAAAAAATAATTCTATGCCAATGTAATCGATTCAATATTGCTTTACGGAGCATCTGTCTGGGGTGACTTTAAAACAAACAAGATAAAAAAAACTGTTAGAAAAACTACAACGGATTTTAGTCATTAGTATCTCCTCAACATACCGAACAAAGTACAGACTTGAAATGCTCACAGGAAGAAGCCCCATTGTCATATTAGCAAAAAAAGCCTTTTTTTTAAAAGAACCAAATGCGAACAGAAGCAATGCCAAGGAAATGAGCCTGAAGAAATGGTAATAATGATGGGCACAGTATAAAATTCCGGATGACCCAATAAAACTTGAAATCAGCAACTGGTACCTCAGAGCACACGGTGACATAAATTTCTACCTGACCCAAATACTTAGCAGACATGGCTGTTTTAATAGTTACTTGCACTGGTTTGGTCTATCTCCTACAGAGAGGTGCAAATTACGCTATGAAAAGGAAGATACTCCGAAACATTTATTATTTGAATGTACATTTACATACATACCTAAACAACACATTGGTACAAAAAACGTCTAAATGTCCGTCTAATAAACGTTAATAACGCGTTTAAAAACGTTTTAATGTCTAATAAACGTCTATTAGCCGGACATTTAGACGTTCTTTATACCAATGTGTTGCTTGGGTACATTTAATTTAAGAGTTATGTTTGATTAAAAATGTTCTGCTATAAAAAACATGTATAAAAATAAGTATAATTGTTATAAAAAAATTTGTGTTTTTGTTACAATATTATTTCGAAAATAAGTTGCGTTAGATGTAGAATATAAGTTTAATTTAACTTTGTTTAAAAAAAATTTGTATTTTTGTTACAATATTATTTATAATTAAATTGCGTTAGATGTTGAATATAAGTTTAATTGAACTTTGTTTGAAATTGTATTTTAGTTGAAAGAAAAATAGTAAAGTAAATTTTACTATTAAGTAAACGTACATTACTTATAAAAGCAAACACCTTTTAAAAGATTATAAAGCGCAGCAGTAACATTAAACTTTCTTTTCTAAAGTTGCTTAAAATATTTATACAAATAATATTGTTTTATAAAGTAATCGTAATTAAAATTTTAATAAAATAATATGTTAAAAAATTTGCATGTTTAAAATTTATTATTTTTTAGTATATATATATATATATAAAAACGTCATAAAAATTGCATTAAATTAAACAGCTTTATAATTAAAAATTTTAGAAGAAACTACACTTATTTAAATTGTATAAACATTAAAATAATACAAATGCTGACGTAACCGTTAAAAATGTAAAACAATCATGTCGGTAACATACTACTAAATTACAAACTCAATTTATAAAAACATTTAAAATGTCAAACAATTGTAGTTATTTGCGTAAAAAATAATTTGATCAAAAAAAAATTAATTAACGTAACGGCTTTATTTATATTGTCAAAAATGATAAAAGTTTTTTTACCGTTTATGAAAAAGCAACATTTACATCACCATAATTTAACAGTAATAAAAACAGAAGGATTTTATATTAATTTATTAATTAAATAATGATTAAATCAATAAAACTAAATGATTATTCACACATAAAAATAATGTAAACATATTTTAACTTTAAATGAAAACAAATTTTTAACACACATTAAATTTATTTATAATATTATGCTGTAATTATTAACAAATATTTAAAAAATACATTTAACATAACATTATAGTATCTGTACAGCAAATGTAATAAAAGAAAGTAATGCTTTACATTTCTGTGTAATATCAAATTTTCCGTCTGGATACAGCATGATGAAATTTTCGCAAACAAATGAATTCTTTCAAAAACTGCCAAGAAAGTTGACACGTCTACTTTGAAACAGAAAAGTAAATTTACATGCATGCTGTTGAAGTAACAAGTTAAACTAATTTTCTTGACGTATTGTGTGTTTATCATTTTTTATAATAATAACATGTTAGATACTACCGTTAAACAATACTTTAATTTACTGTCTTAGTTTATTTTTAATCTTATGAGCAAGTTGTAGTAAATATAAGTACATAAAAATGCTGCAATTTGCTTTTTGCCTTGCGGGAATACAATTTCTTAGCTTTTTATGTAAATAGCTATTTTCAAAATTGAAAAAAAGTTATTCATAAATGTAAACAAAATGAATGATTAGTTTGGAATGTACGAATACAAATAATTAAATGTTACTAGGTAAATGTAAATAGTTTATACTGCAGTTGCGTTTATGCTTGCATCGGCAATAATAGAATTTCGCAATTACAAACGTAATTATTGCAATATTAATTTAAACAATATTTGTTTGTTTAAATAAAGTTATGTATCTGTATATGACGCAAAGTTACCATCACCGTTTTTACGTAAGTTTTTGCAAATAATTTATAATTTTCTTAATTGGTACTTTATGGTTGGAATTAACGAGGTTTTCCACACAGATGGCAAATAAATAATCGTGCACACAGTCACAATAAATTTGAATAAGATAGGTTCATTAACTAATTTATCAAAACATTTGTAACAGTAAAAGTAAGAAAAAAATAGTATACACATATTTTTTTATTGTAAGACAGTTTCTTTCATTTTATTCTTAAAATTTTGTTAAATCTAAATATTCTAGAACGGAACAAAACCATATACGAGAGTCGTCTACAAAGTAACCTCTGTTTTAAACTAAAAATTAAACCAGTTGAGGTACAAAAATTTTATTACATACATATTAAAACTACAGCATTTCTCTACTTTCCTTTATAATCGCCAAACAAATTCAGGCACTTATCGTATCTTCTAACAGTCTTTGAAATGCCGTCTGCAAAAAATTCTGCCGCTTGGGAACGTAGCCAACCCGTTACGGTGTTTTGAAGCTCTTCGTCACTCTCAAACCGCTGTGATGCAAGCCACCGCTTCATGTACGGAAACAGGTGAAAGTCCGGGCTGTAGGGCGGGAGGTTAAAAACGTCCCATTTAAATTTGGCCAAAAGTTCACTTGTTTTTTGGGCTGTGTGAGGGCGAGCGTTGTCATGAACAAACACAACACCTGATGTCAAAAGTCCACTACGCTTGTTTTGAATTGCTCCTCTTAGTCGTTTCAACGTTTTGCAATAAACTACAAATGTGATAGTCGTACCACGCTCCATAAAATCAACGAGTAAGATTTTCTTAGCATTTCAAAAAACTGTTTTCTTTGGCTTGCTTAGAGAAGCAGTATGCCCCCATTGCATTGACTGCTGTTTAGTCTCAACATTCACATAGGCTATCCAAGTCTCATCTCCGGTAACGATTCTGTTCAGAAATCCTTCTCTTTCAACGTCATACCAAGAAAGAAAGTCTATGGCAGAGCTCATCCTGTTCATTTTGTGGTCGTTGGTGAGCACTTTTGGTATCCAACGAGCACAAAACTTGTGGTAGCCTAGTTTTACAAGCCTCCAAGAAATTTCAGGAAAATTATCGGAAAGCTGAGAGATTGTTAAGCGCCGGTTCTCACAAATCTTTTCGTTCACTCTGCTCACCAAGTGATCAGTCACAAGAGATGGCCTGCCGCCCCTGTCCTCCCTCATGCACAGCTAGAAGCGTACTGAACGGTAGCGCCTACCAATGTCAGAATGGCGGTGCTACCCCCACTATTTTTCACGTTACACCTAAACGGCGGTTACTTTGTGGACGGCCCTCGTATTTATTATTTTTAATTAAAACTAATAAATGTCGTTTAAAACTATTTGAAACAAAAGAAAACCTCAAACGTTCAGTAACAAAACTTGAATGTCTAAAAAACACTTACATAAACAACTTAATTTTTATATAGAAAAAATGTTTTTTTATATAGAAAACAAAATAAATTTTTTTGTTAAAATTCAATTTCAAATTTTACTTAATAACTACGAGTCGCAAACGTTTTTAATTAAAATGTATTTTTTTTTAATTAATTAAGAATAAATTAATTAATGACGTTTTGTTTTGTAACAACATTTTACTTATGCTAATTTAAATTAAATAGTAAGACGTTTTCTAGAAAGCTTGAAATACAATTTACTGCTCGAAAAAAACAGTAACTAAAAAAAACACAAAATTTAATAAAGAAACCTAAATAATTACACAAACCACAAAAAAAATAAATTGATTAATATTATGTAAATTAAATAAAATTATCTTGCTGAAGAAGAAAGAAAAATAAAGTGCTAATATTTGTTTATTGAATTACGCATTTACTAAATTAATAAATATTGACTTAATAAATCAATAAAAATATAATTGGTATAAACGTGCTAATAACTGTGTCATTTTAAAATAAAAATATAAATTCTATGTAAAAACACATATTGTATATAATAAAAACATTGAAATCTGAGTTAACAAAATATAAAATAAATAAGATAGATAAATTAGAAGCACAAACAAAAAACTAAAGATTAAAGCAGCGTATAATATATCAAACATTTTTTTCTGTATGCAATTAGCATTTTGTAATTACAAAAAATTCGCAATAAATAAATAAAATTGGAATAAAGCTATGCGAATAATGCAAAAACTTTAAGATTGTGTAAATGTTTGGCTTGTTTGCATATAAATTTGTCAAACAATTTTCTACGTAAAAATTACAAAACGTTTTTGTTTAAAGCTTTAAATTAATAAAATAATATTTTACAAAATGTTTGCTTTAAAGTTTGTTATTAGCAAAAAATCTAATAGTTTGCTAAATTAACAATTTTTTTACTTCTAATAATGAAAAAGTTAGCGTTGGTATTGAATCATTTTGGTTGACTACGTATAAACAGTATTCTTTGAGTACAATTTTACTATAATAAAAGTTATTATTAATATTTAGTAAACTAATTTGTAATTGTATTAACCCTACATTGTCATTTTTTAAAAAGGAACATTACAGTTTTTATTAAAAATACAAATACAATTTTTTTTTTAATTTAAATTTAAAAAAACAACTTTATTTAAAATTACATTTAAGGCAATCATTTTTAGTTGTTTTTATTTGCACGAGTTTAATTAAGTATAAGTTACTTTTGTTTGTAACTTTTTCATTTTAATTTATAAATAAAATATTGTGTTGTTTTATGTGTTTGCAAAATTCTTTTAAAATTTATGAATTAAATTTACAAAGTTGTTAAAAAAATATCAACTTAAATTATTTAAAAATAAGTTGCAAAGTTAAATCTTTCAAATTTTACTTTGTGTAAATATTAATGTTTTTGATCATAAACTCAAACTTTGATGAATAAACTATACTATAATAAGATTTCATTCAATTTAAATAAAACAAACTTTTAAACATAAAATTTTTTTTAACAAAATGTTTACAAATCCAATGTTTAAGTTTCTTTGTATAAAAACACTTAAAAACAACAAAATTTTACAAAAACGTCTAAAACTTTATATTAAAAAAGGACTACTTGCTTTTCGTGCTAATTTATTTTACAACTAAAATTGACAAAAAATAGTGAAACTATGCGTTTTTTTACGAACGTTACCTTAACGGTAAGTGATATTTAGATACTTTCTATATAAAATCAAAATGTTTTATAAAATAGTCTATAACAACATTTATCTATATGTTAATAATTAATACACAAATTGATAAACTATGATTAAAAGATATATTTAAAACAACTTTTAATCTATCACAGAGAATTTAAGAACATAGTTTAAAATTTTCAATCGTATTTTTCAAAAACAAAACAAAATAAGCTTTAGTGTAAGCAAGAAAGACAATAGGCAAGATGCGTTTGTATACGAAATAGGTAGATTTGCACCAAACGCAAGTGTCCAGAAAACTGTTGGCAAAATGAAAAAAACAGGATGTTTATAAACTATTTACTATGCGTAAAAATGTCAGCAGATAGCGCTGCTAGTTAGATACTGTTTTTAAAACGCGCGATCATTTGAACTTTGTATATAAGCGTTCTCGACCTCGCTTATATATCTCTTTTAACACAAGACACAGAAATTATGTTCATTAACAATAGAGGTACGGCTTAATAAAGATAAAATATTGTCAGTAAAATATAATTTTTTAGCTTCGGATTAATTAAATCGCTTTATTTGATTAAATTTATCTTTGCGCATTGTATTACAAAAAAAGTTAGATTTTTATGTTTTTTTCTATAATTGATTTATTGGAAAGTTTTTCACGACATATACCCGACGAGCCAGATAAATCAAAGAGTTTCGTATGTTGCACTGTAACAAAACAAAAGACAACACAGACGCAGTAAAGTATATATTTTTATTTACATTTTTACGGTTATATTGATATGAACTATTGTAATTTTAATAATAAGTAATAATAATTAAATCTTCAATTAATTTAAAATAGCAGAGTCCCAAAAACGTTTTACTTTTTATCAATACATTAAAAAAATTAATTAGAAAAAAAAATTAATTTTCTTCGTGAGCTTATGTGGGCGAAGTATACTTGTTTAATTTTTTTAAATAACATTTTTGTGATGACTTCAAAAAATTGTTGAAAATAGAAGTTTTGAGTTTGAGTTGAAACGTCACTTGGCACATATTCAAATAAATTTCGTTTGTTAGAGAGAGAGGAGAGACCCTTAAAGTTTTAAATAAGGGAAGTATTATACACCACGAGGTGACGTTTAGCGAGTGTAGTTGGGGATCCCCTTGTCTTAAGTGGTGAGACGGAAGGACGCAAAGCCGACTGTTGAAGCAGCGTCACTCTGCGTGCTTAAGTTGGTTAGTAAGTGTGATTAGATTTGTTTTAGTGCGAGAAAAAAAAACAACACAATTTATACAGAAAGGGGTGAGTCGCATGAAATTAATACTTGGGGTAAATTGATATGACAGACAACCTTATTTATATAATTAGTTGTGCTTAGTGTGATCAACTAATTAATCTGAGCTTAGCGCTATCATATAATTAGTTGTGCTTAGTGTGATCAACTAATTAATCTGAGCTTAGCGCCACCATATAATTGTTGTGCTTAGTGTTATCAACAACAAATCGGTCTGAACCGTGTGCCAACCAAATTGTCAATTAATTGTCATAATGCGCTGAGTGTGCCATTTTTTTCCTTTACTATTTCTTTTCGCGTGGCTCACCGCCTGAGATTTTGTTTAATTGTTTTAGAGACCCGGAAACAACGTAAATCCGTCCGGCTGATGGCGTGGCTAATTAACTTAAAATAGAAATAGTTTTCTTTTGATCTTTTTCATTTTTTTCCTTTTACATTGTTCAAAATATAAAATAAATTGTCACTCAATCGAGTTTGTTTCATTTTCCCGTTCGAGTGGCTGACGGTGCGTATTCCCTATCGTTGCACACATTAAAATTTCTGATACGTACGTTCCCTCCTATACGTTTATGAAGTTATGGTTAATGATCATCGATCTAAGGTGATAGGATAAATCAAATTATACTAAAACAATAGAAAGTAAATTCCGGAAGATTTCCAAGTATTGCGTAATTCATTTAAGTCACATGATGACCACGCCCATGCGCTGAAGTTACGAACAGCAACAAGTAATTAACCTTCAAATAACACGCATGTACCTAAATAACCTAATTAAGTGTTAGTTTTAAGATTTGTTTATCAGTTGGTTTCAATATTTAACCGTTATAAATTTAATATAAAAAATATTGTGGGGTCCAAATTATATTTCAAATTAGAATTGTAAATATTAGTGTACGAGTAGAATACCCCGTCCTGATTATAATTAGAAATATTTCTCATCGCTCTAATGTTTGTGTGTTGTTTATATTTAATAAAATCATAGAGCTAGCACGGTGCATTATTATTAATTATTATTTTAATATTATGTTATACGTTACAAAATGACAGCTTAAAGAAAGTTTTTGTCGTTATAAAACACAAAGCAAACAACAAAATCTCAAAACATCAAACTTTGTTTGACACAATATTTTCAAGGGAAAAAGTCACCTTAGCAAAGCTCAAATAATATTGCGCTCACAAGCGCACAATGCGAAGAAATTTCGAAAAATTGTGATCTATGTTTACTGACTCATTTTCTGCTGACAGTTTATATCGCGTGATTCCTGACAGTAAATTCACCACACTCTAACTAGTTGATGTGCATTTTTAAAAAAACAACAAAACTAAATGATTACTGAAATATACCCAAGTTTTATGCGGTTTACAGTTCTACAGCTTCTAAGATTGTGACACGATACGTTGCCACATCCTTTCAGATGTAAAAGTTGCAAAGTGGAATTTTCATCTTTGGAAATGTGCATCCACAGTTTAAAAAACAGCAGATTGGACTCGCAATAAAAACATTTTGCGACGCAAAATAATTCGACATGCCTTTTTCTTACCGATTCTACAATTTATTCTCCTATTAATATTAAACCAATGTGCTGACTATAAAAAAGCATATTAACATATTTATAACGCTAATAATCTTTACAATTGTTTGACTGTTGATATAATTTCGACATTCAAAATTTACTGAAATTTTAGTTTATTTACCTTCCTCCTATGTTGATAATTTTTATAATAAAACTTTATGAATCAGGTTTATTAAATTATTTCGTTTAAGCATTTTAAAATTTGAACATAAAGTATTGATTTAGTAGAACATGTGTGTTTCGGTTAAGTTGCTTTTGGTGACCACCGCGGCTTTTTTTGTGACTAAGGGTAGCTTTGCCGATGTCGCAATATTACACCAGCATCGAAACCGCCACAATTATTGTATTGAAATGATTTGCTTAATGATTTAAAATAACCAATTACTATTACCTCAAAACGGTGCGAGATAGAAGAAAGTTGCTCATAAACATTTTTATAGAAAGCAAAGTTTACTATAAAACAGTCGTCGGAAGGGTACAATTACGTTCAATAGTTTAAAAGATACAAGTGTGCAAAGTTGCAGAAAAATCACATTAAAATTCTGTAATTCTTAAACTATTAGATATAATTATGCACTCCCGCGGACTTCTAGTGTGGAAAACACTTATAGTAAGTTTTATTCGAAGGCTTGTGTAACAAAACGATGAAACAAATCTGGAACTTTGGGTGGTGCCCAATTTCACTTCATCTTTTTGTATTTTTTGGATGCAATGTTTATATTTATATTAAACAATATATTCCTTATGATTTGTTTTATGTTTAGAAAATATAATAAGTCTTAATTTCACTTAGCAGAGCTGAAAAATAATTATAGTAATTGCAAAATCAGATCCGCGCTGCAAAAACAGTACAATACAAATGAAAATTGCACATAAATATAATTATTGAGCATAAAATTTACTGGAAAAAAGTCCGCGAGAGGGTATAATTATTAGACTAATTCAAAAAAATCGATGAATTTTTTTTTCTTAATTATGCCGAAGATCTTGTGGGAAATGGTAAAAAAAAAATACTGTGAAAGTTAGAGCTCTTAATATTAATATTAAGAGGTGCCGCATCGTAAATTTCAATTTCCCATTTAAATAACATGGGAACGATGTTTTCTTGGATTTTGGAATTTTGTAACTCTCGTTAAATGAAATATTTAAAAATGATCAAAACAAATTCTTATAGAAAATTTAACGCTCTACAAAAAAGATCTCTTATAATTTTTTGATATATTCATTTTTTCAAAAGTTATTTAACGTTAAAGTTGGATTGGTTTAAAATTTTTACATTTTTCTTATTTTTCGACGCAACCGCCAACTTTACAAGAAAATTTTATAGGACATTTTCTGTAGAAAATTTAATTTTCTATAATTTATCTCTCAAAAAGTTTTTGATATTTTTTATAGATCATGAGTTACCTGCAAAAAACTAAAAATTTTTGTAAATAAATGTCATTTTACTGCTTGAAATTAAACATATTATTTAAATAAATAAATTTTTAACCTAAAAATTTATTGTTTATAGCAATTTAATTAATATCTGAGTGAGATTTTTTTTTTCACAAATAATACCGTTTTCTATTATGTGATTCTCGGAAATCATTTCAAGGTCAAGACGGCCAATTTTTGAAAGCAAATAAAGACATTTTATATATATATTTTCTTTCTATTTTACATCTTTTTTAAAATTCGAAAAACAAATTTTTTTAAGTCGAGCTTATTCTGTATACCGACATTTTGAAAAATGTTGAGAATTTTTGTTGAACTTCATAATTAAAAATAAAACTACACTATCAATAAAATAAAATTTGCAATGTTATGATAAATTCCAGATCCTGACGTGCTCTCAGACACTTGCACCATTCCATCAAGTCAAGATCTACTATTATCGCAATCAACGATAAGTCAGCCATCAAATATTTCTAATTTTGAAGCTGAGCTTCTGCTGTCAGTAGAAACTCCAAAAATTAATATTATGACACCTGAACTTGTCGCGGCGTTAGATCGCACAAACGTAAGTAGCAGAAATGCTACTTATATTTTAGCTGCTGCTTTGAAGAGTGCTGGAGTTCTGCTATTCTCGTTCCAAATCATGATCTTACTTTTTTGCAAAAATTAATTCGATACGAATCTGTCAATCCTAAAATTTCAAAAGCTGCTACTAAAAAAATGATTAATCATTTGTGGTACTTGACTGAAAAGCTGGCTATAATTTCATTGTTCGATGATGAAGTAGAAGTTGAAGTGAAAAAAAAAATGATTGTAAATATAACGTGTCGGAAAGGAAAGAAAGTTAAGGCAAGGAAATTTGAAGTTGAAGAAGACAATTTAAATGCACTCTTAGACAAAGATATTAGTGACTTTGTGTCGATAGATTCTGTATCTATTTTTAATGATTTTGATTTACCTTACGACTTTGTTGATAAAGATGTAAATTCTTGGGCTAGTGATGAAAGTTTTAAAGAATGTGTACAATTTTTTACGAAATTAATGGTCGTAAATAATGTTGCGGAGCGTGGTGTAGCGTTGATTGAACAAAACAATAAGTGTTTCACGAAAAATGAAGAGCAGCTACAATACTATTGCTAGTTATAAGTGAATACAGAAAAAAATTGCCCAATTGTAATAAAAATCTTTTAGTGTAACGATATATATTACTTTAATTATAATAAACAAAAAATTTTTTGGTTAAAAATCTATTTGTGTAAATAAAATGTTCAATATCAAGCAGTAAAAAATGACTTTAATTTACAAAAAATTTTAGTTTTTTGCAGGTAACTCATGATCTTTTTTGAGAGATAAATTATAGAAAATTAAATTTTCTACAGAAAATGTCCTATAAAGTTTTCTTGTAAAGTTGGCGGTTGCGTCGAAATATAAGAAAAATGTAAAAATTTTAAACCAATCCAACTTCAACATTAAATAACTTTTGAAAAAATGAATATATCAAAAAATTATAAGAGATCTTTTTTGTAGAGCGTTAAATTTTCTATAAGAATCTGTTCATTTAACCAGAGTTACAAAATTCCAAAATCCAAGAAAACATCGTTCCCATGTTATTTAAATGGGAAATTGAAATTTACGATGCGGCACCTCTTAATATTAATATTAAGAGCTCTAACTTTCACAGTATTTTTTTTACCATTTCCCACAAGATTTCCGACATAATTAATAAAAAAAAATTCATCGATTTTTTTGAATCAGTCTAATAATTATATCTAATAGTTTAAGAGTTGCAGAATTTTAATGTAATGTAAGACATTATCGTGTAACTTTGCACACTTTGCAGCGTTCTAGGGTAATAGTTTATTTGTTATTCTCATTGGGTTAACTTTATTTAGCCTGATGCTGTAACATTTTCGTTATACTTAGCGACCAATCGCTATCAGATTTTAATGGTCGAAAATAACAATCGACATAACAATCAGTGGTAAAATACGTTTGTTGTATCGGTATTTTAATTATATCGATATGTCGCCCACTATCTTGCAATCCTTATATTGGAAAACAGTATCGGCTTTAAAAAAAACACAGAGTGCTATACGACCGCCGAACGTATAAGAGTGAATAGAATATAGAGCACGCGCCGTGGCCGGTAGATTTTGAAATAAAAAAAATCCAGACTAAAACTATCTGGTATGAAATAAAATTAAAATGTTTGCAACGACCTCCATTAAGTGACGCACATCATCTTTCGATAACCCTAATTTTCTATTGAATAATGGTTTTAATTAATGCGTAAAAGTATTAGCATCTTGTATTAATTCTAAATAAAACTGAGTTGCAAAACACACCGGGGGTCACAGGTTAATTTACAAGCAAAAATTCATAGTTTGTAGGTGTCCTTCTAGTCCGTTGATTTGTTATCCCGCTGTAGAAATAAATGTAAGCAAATTAAGCAAATCATCTTAATACAAAAATTGTGGCGGTTTCGATGCAGGATGGTATACAAAAAAAAACCGCGGCGGCCACCAAAATCAATTAGACCGAAACACACATGTTCGACTAAACCGATAATTTATGTTCAAATTTTAAAATGCGTGAACAAAGTAGTAATTTAATAAATCTGATTTATAGAGTTTTATAATAAAAACTATCTGCAATTACTAGTTTAAGTCATAAACGATTTTACTGTAAAGTTATCAGCATAGAACAAAAATATGCGAGAAAATTAAGAATAACTAGTTAAGTTTAATTCTATCGTTTAACGTGGTTTTTTGTTTGTCTTTTTTTGTTGCAAAAGGAGAGAGCAAATTTAATATTTTCTTTTCTTTGTCTTTGGCAATTGACGGGTTGCTTATAAGACTAGTTTTAATTTTTTGCGACAAAAAGTCACGCTAAGAACACTTAGAGAATGTAGTAAAAATGCATGTCGATTATTTCACACCGCGAAGTGTTTTTATAGTAAGTCCAGTTTGCTGTAAGTTTTTAAACTGTAGATGCACATTTCCAAAGGTGAAATCTCCACTTCGAAACTTTTACATCTGAAAGGATGTGGCAACGTAGCTCGAATCGCGCCATAATCTTAGAAGCTGTTGAATTGTGAACCGTTATAAAAAACTCTGGTAAAGTCCAGTAATCATTTTGTTTTGTTTTTTTTTAAAAACGCGTGTTAACTAATTAGAGTGTGGTGAAACAATTGCCATGAATCACGTGATATAAATTGTTTATTTAATCGCACCGTGTTCAATCAAAGTTTGGCAAAATCTCTGAAAGTTCCACTTTGGTTTTAAAATTGTGTTCAGAAAAAAATTAAAATTTTACATTTATTCAAATGCTTCTATCTAAGTCAGCAGAAAATGGCAGTCAGTGAACGTTAAGCTTAATTTGTTTGACCTTTTCTCGCATAACATGCTTGTGAGCGCAATATAAAATTCTTGATAATAAGCGGTCTCGCTCATCATTTGTTCGCCATATGCCATTAGTCATTGGTGTTGCTGATTCATCATCCTCCAGCTATAAAGAGGTTATGAGAAACAATTCTCAGCATTTCATGGACAAATGTTTAATACAAACAATTGGTGAATTATCAAACGACTCTATTCTCGTTTAATATGCACCTAGAATACTAGTTGTTTGTGTTTTTTTTTATTGTTTATGTATGCATTCTTATTTATGAAAATCTGAATAACCCTTGTTCATTATATTACGTATGTAATATTGTATTTATTTTCAACACCTTCCAATAATTGCAAGATTTGTGATATCTGTAAATTTTTTGTAGTAAGTTTTGTGCTCAATAAATTGTTTATGTGCAATTTTTATCTATATTGTACTGTTTGTGCAGCGTACAAGGCGAAAGCTCGCGCGGATCTAATTCTGCAATGGCTATAATCATTTTTCATCACTGCTGAGTAAAATTAAGACTATATTTTCAATACATAAAACGAATCATAAGGAATATCTTGTTTAATAATAATAAACACTGCATCTAAAAAATACAAAAAATGAAGTAAACCACCGCAAGTTCCAGATTTGTTTCATTTGAGCGTTTTATCGTTTCGTTACACGAGCCTTCGAACCAAGCTCCCTATAACTGTTTTCAACACTAAAACTAAACCAAAAATTAATTATAATAGAAACATAACACAGAAAGTTACATTTCATAAAACTACATCTACATTTCTTCGTGATAGTTACATTCAATTCAATTATTATTAATAAATCTTATCTAATACTTGTATTAGAATTTACTAGTTACCTAAAAATATTTATTTAATTATCGGTATTTTAATTGTATGTATGTATGTATGTATGTATGTATGTATGTACAATATTTAAGCGTAGGCGTATACATTTTTATGAGATTAATAAAGTATTAGTAAAAGTTTCACTTAAGTGTTATTAAACTAAAATTAAATTAGAACCAATTAGCGTTGTGCAAAAGTATGTTGCCTTTAACAAGGTACCATAAGTATATATTATTTTGTAAAGTTAATGAGTTCATAGCACGAATTATATGCCTAGCAAATTATCCGCACGCCAATTATTAAGATTCTACTTTATAAATAAACTACAATTTCATTTAATAACCTATGAATTTGTTACTTAAACTGTTTTTTAAGTAATAGCATAAAATAAATACTTATTTTCAAACGGATGTAAAAATTTACAATGTATGATGATAGATTGTTGTTAAACTAACTTTTATGCTAGAAAAGCTCAAAGGTGGAAATGCATTTTAAAAGACATAAAACAACACTCATAAAATATTTCCACTTAAAAAGTGTCTACATCAAAAGGTTTTGATGCTTTTTGATAGACGCTTCTGTTTTTTATGGTTATACTTCCAATTGAGTTTGTGACCCTGCACGAACTGTTTCGTACAGAGAATATAAACTAATATAATAAAAAAAAATGTAAAATTCAATAAATTAAAAGGTTATTTATTAACACGGGTAGTATTTTATATGTTTATATTTTTTGTTTTTATAAATATGTTCGTTAATAATTAATTAAATCTGTATTGTACATTTTCTCGCAAATATTCAAAACTTTTATTTTAGGAATTTTAATATTATAATTGTATATATTATTATACTAAAGACATCAAGCTTTCTCAAAACTAGATATTATTCTAAACTTATTTAACAGGTTATTCGCTTTATAACAATGCTGATTATCACAAAGAGAATTACACAAGAGAGTCAGGAAAAAAAAAGAAATACCGCCCTTTATCCTACATTTTGACAAAAAAATAACACCTCTAATCAACATGCTAAACTCTGCTGTAAAAAAACGATTAATACTATTATGAAATATTAGAAAGTAATAAAGTTAAGATACAAACAAATAACATTAAAAATTACAAACAAATCAAACAAGCACTTGACGACAACAAAATTTAATTATACATACATTCACTTTTGACGAAAACAAAAAGTACAGAGTAGTGCTCCAGAAACTACACTACACTACAGAACATCAGGAAATCAAAACAGCACTGCAAACTATTGGCCACACTATTGAGAATATAAGTAAAGAATTTATAAAAAATAAGAAAAGTACACCTAAAAACCTCTTCTTCATTGAACTTAGGAAGAGTGACAACAATCCAGAAATATTCAAAACCAAACGACTACTAAACGCTGTCGTAAAATTTGAGCAACCCAGAACAAAATCAAATTTATTCTAATGCTTAAGATGTTACTGTTGCGGACACACAAAGACTAACTGCACTTGCCCAAAAAAGTGCTATAAATGTGCAAAGAAACATAGTTACAAGACATTCACTAAAAAAAAGAATAACGGCACGAATCCAAACTGTATACTTTGAGACGGAGACCATCCAGCTAGTGCAAAAATAAATAGAACAGATTACTACAACGCCAAAAACACTGCATTCCAGACAAAACAGCGCCAGGTAAGGCAAAATTAATATACAATATTGGAGCTTAAACTCAACATATACTTCCACATACTGACCCACAAAACCAAACGTACTGCCCGATTGGATCGACTTCTTTGTAACACAAAGAATCTTACGTGGTTATCTAGATATGGAATCCAACCTGAACTTATATTCAGACCACACACTAGTTTTAGCTACTGGTATCAGCACTGCTGATACAAACTACTAATGGAACACAGGATAAAACATAAAAGGCTAAGTACCAATCTTCCTAATCCGCAAACAGGACAGGAAAAAGCATATTAGTTTGCGCATCACCTGGAAAAAGTATTTCAACCCCTCCCATCGCAAGCAACACCTGTAAAAAAAAGAATAAAACAAAAACTGGAAATGTCACCGATACCAAAGCTCTTTACAGTTTCTGAAGTAAATAGGATGATTAAAAACAACATTAAACAAGACCTGAAAAAAATCTTTGTAACTGGAAAACTACCTAAAAAGATGGTCGTCCTACTGATAATCATTTTAATGCAATCTTGCGCTTCGGTTACTTTTTAGCAAAACGGAAAATAGCACAAATTACACTAATTTCTAAATTCGCAAAACGTTTCCTCTTATAGACGAATCAATTTACTTCCTGTCCTAAGCAAATTACTTAAGAAGTTACTGTTAACAAGATTAGAGCCGTATATTGAGTTCAACAAACTCCTCCTAAACCACCAGTTTGGGTTCAGGCCGAAACATGGATCCATTGAACAAGTCTATAGAGTGAACAATAATATCTACCAAGCTTTAAAAGATAAGAACTACTGAGTAGAAGCTTTTTTAGACGTAAGCCAAGCCTTCAATAAGGTTTGCTCTACAAACTAAAAAACAACCTCCTCTTCACATTATACGTTATACTGATATCAACAAGAAACAACACAGTTTTTATTAGTGCTTTTAGACGTTGATCAGGGTAGCGTATTTGTTTTTTACTTCTTGTACACAACAGACCTACTCACCAATCAAGATATAACCACAGCAAGATTTGCGGACAATCAAGCAATATCATTTCAATAAAGTGCAAAATTGGACAAGATTATAGACAATAAAAATAAATGAACCGAAATCGACCTAAGCGACATTCACAAAACGTAGAGGCAACACTCCTCCCATAACATTAAATAGACAAAATCTATCTCAATCTGGCAGCGTGAAACACCTAGGGATGCACCTAGATAGAAAGCTAAACTAGAAAACGCATATCTAAAACGCAAACGGACGGAAACAACTTGGACATAAATACAGAGAATATTACTGGCTCTTAGGGAGACAATCTAAGCTCAGACTAACTAAAAAACTCTTGATTTATAAAGTATCACTCAAATTTATATGGACCTATAGAGTGAAACTATGGGGAACAGTCGCCAAATCACACAACTACAGATAGTGAAAAGATATAAATTTAAGGTTCTAAGCATAATCACAAACGCACCATAGTACATATCGAAAGATGAAATTAGAAATTATTTGAAAATGAAACCGTTAAAGAAAAAATCAAAAAATACAACAAACGTTATATAAGAAGACTTGACTCACACCCAAATGTCCTGACAGTGAACCTACTTGACAATAGTAAAACTAAACAAATGTTAAAAAAACTTAGGCACACCACAAGCATTTCGCGAAAAATTTAAAAACTGACCAAAAAGCGAAATTTAAAAAAATTCCAAAGAAATAAAGGTATTTGAAAAATGCTTACGTGGATGGAAAATAAAAATGAAGCTAAAAATTTTTTCGTTTTTATGGAGGAAGAGCTTCGTAGTTTTTTCGTTCAAGTTCCTAATGACATTTTCTTGTTTTTAAAGGTATTGATATACGATAGTTTTAACAGACATTAGTGACTGTTACTTGATTTTTTAAGTTTGGTTAATAGAAGATACAAAATGTGTAATTTACGCATGTTTGATGTTCAAAAAGAAGGTTCATTAACATTCGTTCATCGAAAGAAAGGTTGAAGATTTGCTATCATTGACGATTTTGATGTAGAGTATGTTACGTCTCAAAAACGTAGCTAAAAATACGATTTTTTTAAAGTACGCTAATACAAAGTGCGTTAAGTAAGTTGTTGGGGTTAACATCTTTGGTAGATGCTCTTTTCTTGTAACACATTTTTCCGGTCCCTGCGAGATACACGGGTCATGTTTTCAAGCAAACATCTGGAACGACTATTGCAAATACAAGAATGGGTGTAGATGAAATTAAGCGTCAAGTAGGTTAGAAATCTTAGACGGATGTTGCTAGTTGTTGGAGTTGTTAATGTGACAGCTACTACGTCATTATCAGTTAATACTGGCGCTCCTGCGATAATTAAAGCAAGTAATAACGAACTGAAAACTGCTAGAATTCACATTTCAAATAATAGAAATTGTACACTTAACATTTATTCAAAATAAAAATGATACCGTTTGTTATATCTCACTAATACAACTTTCTTTAAAAATGATGACGTCATTGTTTCAATAGCAATTTTAAAGCACTCCAGTATGATGCAAGTGTAATAAAAAAAGACTATATAAATAAATAATTTACTGAAAAAATAGTTTTAAAAATAATAAACGTGCTATGTTAAAAAATCTCTATATGGTTTCCATCGTTCACATTAAATTTAGTTCGTAGCATTGAAGTGACGTAGTAACCTATTTTTCTTTCAAAGATTTACGCTTTTGACAATTCGCACGCAAACTACAAACTGAGCACATACAACTTAATGCTTAGCAGAGTTTTTTTAATTAAGAGTCATCAAGACAGTTTATATTAAAGTTTGAATGTGAAATAAACCGATGCTTACGGAAAGAGCCGCTACAGCATGATGCACCTTTACGTTTTGCGGTTAGATTTAATTTTTTTCTTTGTTTCTAGCATTCATAATTGTGTTTACTAAATCACCTGGTTGCAGATTGGAATTTTGCCGTTTTTTTTCTATTATCGTCTTGGTAAATACTTTTTATAAAAATAGGAATTGTAGAGTTTACCATTTTCGGCACTTAATGTATCAACAATATTATTACAATAGAAAAAGTAATAGTAATTTGCTTACAAATTTTGTTGGTGCACTTGTGCTTAATTTAAACTTAATTACGAATCTGAGAAATTGGAAGTTTAGCGTCTTTCAATTTGGTCCGGAACTAATTATTTCTGATACTATTGCATAATACTTGTGTGTTTATTTTAGATTTTAGGATTATGGTTACACGTCACTAATAATAAGAGGAGAGTCTTAAACCGTAAGTAATCCATTGTTTCTTTGTTAAACTGTTCTGTTAAAAAGCCTTGGTATGGTTTTTTGCGCTGCATAAATGTTGCTCAGTGGTAAATGTCTTCAACAAGCTGAACTTTACTAATTAGTGTTTTTGTTTCTAACGTTGAGAAAACAGCCGTTGTGTTAACGACATGCATAGTATTATCTACGTTTTAAGTATGTTGGAACATCCACGCTATTAATGTGTAAATAAATTTCGATTTTGATGTGTTACACGTGAAAGAATCGCTGTGATAATAAGGTATTTTCATTTTAAAGCGTGTTTTAATTTTTTTATTATTATAGCATGTTTGGTCGCCCGTACGTGTTTGTTACTTCAGAAAATCTTATTGATTGGTTATTTACTTTATCTTTGGGGTAGATAAATAAAACAAGCACGGATACAAAAATTAAGCGTATTAGTTAATATAAATCATGTCAGCTACTAATCTACGTTAGATAGACAAATAGAAATCAATGTGTATATATCATTTTCTGGGGAAAATAACTACAAAAAATTATGACACACCTGTTAATCAAACTAAATCGACATCTGGAAACTTAGCGCACTATATAAACCATCGTGTGAAAATCTTAGCTATATGTGGTAGCATATGTACAGTATATGTATTCTTTTAATTTTCATGAAATAATGTTTTGGAAATGCCATTAGCTAATCGCTTATTACTAACGCACAGTAAATACCTTCTTTTTTTAAAATTTAATAACTAGCTATGGGGTTGATCGTGTGCACGAATAATTAGATATGTACGCCTGTTATTACGATTAATGTACGCAATTTTTTTGTACTTATTTAACAAGTTTTAATTGTGCCTTTTGTTTCTTATTGTGTAATTGTAATAATTAAATGTTTTTTGTATTTACCAACTTTAATTTATTGAACGCAACGTTGGGTCATTCACTGATAACGTGTACAAGATGTTGTCTAATTTAGGGGTCCGCTAACACTAGTTTTACTGCGATATTATTTGCGAACCATTAGTTGTTAAATATTTCTGATTTTAATTGTTCTTTTATTCTTTTTATGGTGCCGTTGCAATAAACATACTCGTGGTTGGACTTGTGTTATTTGATTTATCTACTTTAAACGTTGTCATGTAAAAACAAGAATCTGTAGTTTATATTTCGCTCCGTTTTAAGGTTTTTTTAAAATTAAATTATAATCTCGAAGACTAAGATGCATTCTATTAGTACTGATATTGGTAACTGATTGCACTTCAACCTAGTGCAGGTTTACGTGTTGCAGTAACAACATTTTACTGTCGATTGTATGATGTACGGCCCAGTAAGTGTATTTCTTGGTAACTTTTTCCTCCTAGTAACAGTTATTAAGTAGTTCAGCTATAAGAGGCAAAAAACTCACACTTGGTAAATTTTTATATAGGCGCCGTTTCGAGGCGCTATTATTCTAAAACATCAATAATTAGAATAATTTTGCAAAAGGTTAAAGTGACCACTGCAAAGGCTTTCGGTAAAAATCTAAATAAATAAGAGTAATTTTTAAAATTATGCACATGTATATATCACAAAAAGATATAAAAAATCATCAAACTGCAACGTTTTAATTCAAATAAATATAAAGTTTAACTGTTCTACAGTTTACGAAGGTTCTAGTCTATCCTGTCACTTCTACAATCTCATTAATATTTCAGCCAAAAAAAAAATCGATTATTTATTGTTTAACACATTATAATTTTTTTTATATAATAGACATAAAATAATATTGATTTACAATTTTATTTAAGTTGTAAACAAAAATTACGTTTATTAATCTAATAAATACAACTTTTTGAAATTTATTATTTAAATTTTATTACAGATTTAAAAATCTATTAACGTATTATAAAATTGTTAGTAGTTTAGACACTATTCTGGAGAGAGCACAAAAAAATAAAAACTATGTTTTATTCTAAATAATATAATTATTTAACAAAGATAAAATACTTGTCAAAAATTCATATTTCTTAATTGTCTAAAATGTAAGTAACGCTGGAAAGTGTAATTACCTGTACTAAGTGCAATAATTACAAAACTTTTACGGTTTCATAATAATTACGTACTTAATTTGGTGTATTACCACAGAAAACTGGGAAAATAAATCTTTGCATTATATAAAGTTTCTAAGCGTAACCATTAAAGTAAACATTAAAACAAAGCGGTAATGTGTATCGTTATTGCAACAATAGGTAAGCTTACTCTATCATTATTAATTGTTTGATAAAATGATAAAATATTTTTAGTCTTATTAATGCTTATGTTTAGTACAGTACCAGTTTGATTAATGCAAAACCTTCTAAACACAATCTGCATATTAAAGATGTACACAAAAGGTATTTGAATGGAAGTCTTAAAAAAAAATTATTTTATCCAATAACAATAGGATTTTTAAAAATTGTATTGATTACATAGTGTAAAATTTATTTATGTAATAAGTAGCATATGGATGTTATTAACGCACGCATGTGAAGATTTGCAACGACAAGGCCGTGGGTCAAGTTGTGTAATTACATAAGTGTTTTAATAATATAGTATCTTATTTGTTATGTACAACATTTTATCTACCATTATAACTATTATTGCTATTATAATTATTAGTTAATAATAATTATTTGAGTAAAGGATATGGGAAATTCATTTTACCGTAAATATTTTATCGTTGATGTTTACAATAAATGAGTTTTAATTTAATAGTATACGGTATATTATTTAAAAATAACTACTTTTAGCATTTAAAATATAAGCAAGTCTTTGTGTAATTTTGAAGCTTGAACAAAATATTTGTATTTTTCAAACTTTGTTTTAATCACATTCGTTTAGTTGCGAGTAAAATTAAATTAAATAAACATGGATAAGTGGCTTAATAGTGCAACCTCATCTAAAACAACTTGTGCTAGAAATCCTGTTTCGTTAAACTCTACTTCAGAATCAAATTGTGCGGTAACTTAAGATGAAAAAATCTCTAGCAAAATACAAAAACTTGTAAGAAAATATAATCTTCAGTACATTAATATTGAATTCACTGCGACGGATGAAAATAATGATTCACGGCCACAATGATTGAAATTTTGTCAAATCAAAGTATTATTATTAAACAGTAACTTTGCAACAAAAGATTTTACGTTAGTAAGCAAACCGCAAGATTTTTTCATTCTAAAATTAAACGAAATGAAAAGCACTAGAAGCATCATGTCTTCGTTTACTGGGAGTACCAAAAATTAGTAAAAGCATATTTTTTAGTAAGTTTAAGAATAGAAAAGTCTAGAAAAAGTCGTACAATTGGTAAAGAGCTGTTGTTGCCTGCAGCAAAAGATATGGTTGCTTGTATGTTAGATGAGATATTAGTTAAAAATATCACTATTCAACGATACCGTGCGGCGCAGGATTGCAAGTATGACATTAAATGTTAAAAATCATTTAATAACTCTTGGGGAACATAGTGAATTTTTGCGATACAACTCGATGAGAGCGCAGATGTAACAAATTATGCTCAACTTATGGTGTACATGCGGTATATACATAAAACTACAATTAAAAAATATTATTTATTTTGTAAGGCACTACCAACACAAACTACTGCATATTTAAGAAGCCGAGTGAATTCTTTGCTGAAACTGAACTGGCCTGGATAAATTGCGTTGGATTTCTGCCTGATAGCATTCAAGCTATGACAAAACGTTTGGAGGTGTTCCCACAAAAATAAAATCTGTTGCGCTTTCATGCATAGCAGCATTTATAGACCAAGCCTTAGCAGTAAAACGTATGCCTGAACAATTTAAACATGTCCTTGAGGAGGCCATCAAAGTGGTAAATTTTATTAAATCGCAAGCTTTCAAATCTCCATTATTTTTGAAAGTTTGTTCTGAAATAGAAAGTAATCATATTTACTTGCTGCTACACACGGAAGTAAGGTGGCATTTACAAAGACAAATGCTGTGCAGATTATTGGAACTACGATGTGGACCAATTGGACTGCCTGATCAATTGACTGACGAGCTCTGGATAAGATTAGTCTAATTATCAGATATTTTTAATTGTATCAACGACTCTAATCTAAGTTTGCAAGGTAAAATAACAAACAGATGTTCAATAAATGACAAAATAAAAACATTTATCAAGAAGTTTCAAATGATGAACAAAAGTGTTACGAATGAAAACTTAGAGCCTTTTCTTAATTTGAAAAATTTTGTTACAGAACATGAACTTGAAGTGACCGACAATGTCATCGACAATAAAAAAAGCATTGCTTATTGCTTGCTGACACTCTTAAAAATATTTTAAAAAAGATTATTCTGAATTCCTTTGGATAAAAACCTCATTCATTGTAGATTATTTGAATAATATTCCTAAAAACTTAACTATTAGCAAAAAAATATTTTGCAATGGGGACTTGAAAGCAAAATTTACCAAATTAGAGTTATGTGGATTTTGGCTAAGGATAAAAAATGAATATCCATGGCTGTCCAAAAAAGCATTATTATTTCTAACTCCATTTGCCACTACGTATCTTTGTAGGAACTGATATTCTGTTGGTGTTAAAATACAAATATCAAAATAAGCTTAACATAGAAGAATTTTCATTTAAAATTAAGTATAACTCAACCAAACATCCTTTTGCTTGTTTCTAGCATGCAGTACCATATTTTGAATTCACTAAATAATTACTTCCTAATAAACAATAAAAATATTGTATGTCTATATAACATTGTAAACTTTGCATTGTCAGTAAGGTGTTAACTTTTTGTAGAAACAAATAAACATAATATTTTCATAAACATTTGTAAATTTTTTATTCTTTACCAATTCGAAAGATTTTGTAGAATGATTAACAGTTTAGTGATACGCGAGTGCTCTATAATTTCATAAATAGTACTCAAAAAAAAAAGTTTCAGAACCGTTGCGGCAATAAACTCAAAAAATTGGTAATGCCTGTCATTATATGAACAGTTGTAGATAATAACTTAATAGCAAATAAATTGTTATGTTAAAAACCTTTTATGGTCCTTCGCCATGTATATATTTTGCTCATTTTGAACTCAGTTGGTAGTATTGTATTTCTCTCTCCCTCTTTCCTCCGGTTCATTCACCTGGCGACATTTTACAAGCGAACTGCAAAACAACATGTGTGATTTAAATGCTTAGCAAAGCTTTTAAAAATAATCGTGAGCCGTCTACTTATTTTTTACCAAAAAAGGTTTAATAATTATTTGTCATTTCTAGCATTTACCACCACTTACTACATTGGATAATGTACTACTACCTAGTCAATTTGATCGTTCATTATTACCTACTGCATTTGCAAATCAAACTATTAATATTATTTGTTGTAATATATCTCCATTAAATCGATTTGTGAACGTCTTTGGGATTTTTTATGTCAAACATAAGATGTTAATAGAAAAAATACCCAAACTTTGCTCATAAAGTTTTAACCAACGCACCTAAACTCAGAATTAACTTCGGAATCCTAGAATTTTAAAAATTAGCGCACGTGGTGTTTCAGTACTAACTGTACTAAGTGTAACCAATTCGACTCTATTTGTCATACCACGGCACTATACTTATTTATTTTTTAATTTTTAGGAATGTTTATACTGTTACTAGTACTAGAATCAGGTTGAACAGTAAGTATCGTTTTACCGTCTTACTAAAACTGAGTGTCGATAGTACACCGTGGCGGAGACCAAATGACCACATATGAAATGAACACTTTGTAGTTAATAAACGAAAGTTTTATTTTAATACAGAAGAAAATTAATTATAATAAATAATGTCCGATAAATGCCGTCCTTCCACGGTGACGCATTCCTTCAAACGGTCCTTAAAATTCCTCATCACATCTTACAACGTTTTAACCGGAATTGCTGCGATTTCACGTCGTATAGCTTCTTTTAATTGTAGAATAGCGCGTGGTTTCTCAACGTACACTTTCGACCTGAGGTAACCCTATAAAAAGAAATCGCAGGGGCTGAGGTAGGGCGAACGGGGAGGCCGCGGAACGTCACCACTTCTGGAAATTAAGCGTCCCGGAAATGTTTCACGGACGAGATTCATTGAAACTCTCGCGGTATGAGTAGTGGCTTCGTCCTGTTGAAACCAGATGCTCTGACTGTTCCATTCATGTTCCTCAAAGTAGAGAATAAAAAATTCACGAAGCATAGCCACGTAGCGCTCTGAATTCACCGTCACCGCCTGCGCCTGCCCTCTCTCATCTTCAAAAAAATAAGGTCTGATTATCCCAACTTTTGACAAAGCACACCACACTGTAACTTTTTGACTGTGAAAAGGCTGCTCGTGCAATTCTCTAGCATTGTTAGGTGGCCAGTATCTGCAATTCTGTTTATTCACATAGCCCGCCAAGTGAAAATGTGCTTCGTCCGATGTCTTGATCAATGCAAATTCGTTCTGAAGGATATCGAACATGCGCTCACTGAATTGCAAACGTTGAATGTTGTCAGTTGGAAGGAGCCTCTGGACGATCATTATCTTGTAGGGATGGAATTTTAAATGTTTTTTCATAATGGTTTGAAGGCTTTGACGCAAAATTCCAAGTGCTTGGGCGCAGTGCCCCGTTGAACGTCGCGAACTTCCCTCAACGGAGACTCGGACACGATCAATATTCTCAGGTGTCACCACAGTTGGAACACGTGTAGAAGGGTTTTTTGGGACAACATTACCGTGTTGACAAAAATGTTCAACCCACTTAGAAATTGAGCGGTTGTTCGGGAGAGTTGCACGTGGAGCGAGGTCAAATGTGCCCGGAAGGCGCGACGTGTTGCCGCAAAACATTCATTATTACAAAAAAAACGCCTCTACGGCGAACGCACGATGTTGACTTCCTCAACGCGGCATGGTTAACTAAACTTCCCACCTTACGCTACCGACTGCGCTACAGAATGACCTTCTCCCACCTACCCACTTCAAACCACGCCTTTTACAAATGTGGTCATTAGGTCTCCGCCACCTTGTATGTACGGCACATAAGTATGTGATTGTTATCACAAGTAATTTATGTTTTAATTACCGTTCGAATTATTTAATCTATCATTAAATGTTGTTAATTCTGTAATATTGCACGTACAAATAGTTGTTTGTGTTTACATTTCTTTCTCTTAAAAGTCAATTTATTTTTTGTTGGTTTAATTGTGTTTTTCTTTAGTGTTGCAAGGTGAGACCAAGCAGTTGTAGTGCTTATGTTGTTCTAGAGCATTTTTATGTAAATTTTTGGTTTATACACTGCTCTACAAATGCATGAGGCCTATTGTTTAATGCCAAATCCGAACGGCAAAATGTGAGAAAGGCATAAGTACGTCTTGCAAATTTGTCAAACCTGCGAAGGAAGAGCCTATAAAGATGTTATACATTCTAGACGGTACCAAGATTTAAACTCCGGTTCTTTTCTCTAATGATTTTACTGTACATTCAAAACTTTCTCAACTGAATGTTGCATTCACTTTAGAGAAACTGAATTAAAGATTTTAAACATTTAATGGCATCGCTACTCTGATGAATTTTAGTACAAAATTCCTTAATCACTTCTTATAGTAACATCATAAAACGAGAATTGTTCTCAAAATTGTTTGATCAATTAGGGTTAGTATTTCCTCTTATCATAACCGCCAAACTCATCATACAGAAAGTATTAAAATTGCAACTAAACTGGGATGAGTCTATTTCTATGTCTTTGCAAAGTGAGTGGACAAATTTTACTTGGGGTTTGTCAAAAATCACTAATAAAATCTTACGATTCGTGTCATTTACTGAAGCTATTTTCGTTGAGTTACATAGTTTTTGCGACGCTAGTACTTGGGCTTATAGTGCTTGTCTACGTACGTTGCGTTTTTTCAAACATTTTAAGAATACGTTTTCTTTGTTCAAAAGGTAGCGCAGCTCCTTTCAAATCAGTAACATTTCTTCGTTGTCGTCGTGAAGCGTTTCATTAGAAACCTTCGGTCTTTTTCTAGGTCCAGACGCCTTGTTAATTTTCTGTTTGCAAACTTAATGACTCGTAACTAACACTAATTAGACTTTGTCAACACGTTAGTATTGCGTTTTCAAATTGGAGGTAGAATTCGTTACTCCAATTTTTGAATTTATAAGGTTCATCCTCTATTACTACTTAAACGTCATGTATTCACTAAACTCAATCAACTCAATCAACTATTGTGTGTGGTGAGGGTGACAGCAGACAAGCAGCTTCGTACTGTAATGTTGGTCTTTTTGGCCGACCCTCGGTCTACTTCTTACAACTGACTATGTAATGACACCCCACTTTTTTGATGAGACTGTAAATGACTTAATTTATTTGTGGTTTTTGCTAAATTTAATTGATTCGATTACTTAAAATTATTCCACAAAATATTTTAGAAAGAATGTAATATTTACATGATTTTCATGATGACCTGTTCATCACACTGGTCTTATTCATTATCATCTTAGTGCTACGATCCCATAAATATGAATTGGAAAAAACTGTCTAATTGAGTGACTTCCACGGTCTCCGAAGTTTTCCAAAACTAATTTTATTAAACCTAAGTAATAAAAATTATGTATAAATAATGTTAATAAACATCTAAATAACACCTAATTGTAAACTCCGTTATTACTTTTATAATCTAATTGTTTAATTTTTTTAACAGATAGCTCACAATTCTATTGATAGACGCTTTTCAAAAAACGTTTCTAGTCGTACAAAATTACTTACGACACTTGCGCTAGCCCATACAGATGATTCTGACTCAGACATCGATTCCGAGAATTCGTATGTGTTATTGATCACAACGAATCAGATGACGGGTAAGTATAATAAAGAAGAGTAATCTCTTTTCTCAAGTCTCTTCTGTCTCTTTTGTCTGGAGCAAAATATAAATATAGACTTTTGACGACTGAGCGTCGGAGAATACTAGGAAAAAAGTGGCAAAAAATCCCGTAGTCACATCAACTAGAAGGTTTCAGCAAAGCATAATTAAAATTTGGCTTTCTATGTTTGAAGTCCCAACACGGACACTTGGAAAGTCCGAAACAAGTTTGGAATTTTTTTTGCACCCAATATTATTCTCGAGTTGATCAATCATACCAACACAAAACTTTTCAAAAATGCACAGTAGAATAAAAGAACAAGGTTTTGTAATTTACAAAAGTACCGACAAAGATAGAATAAATGCTTTAACACTAATGGCCGAAAAAAGATGCTGCGTGTTGCTCAGAGCTCTCAGGTTTGATGACCTTTTTACTCGTGAAACCAGAATAACCACAGACACAGCAGCTTGTATTTCTGATATATTCAAAATGTTTATTTCAAATTGTCAACAAAATAACTGTTTAAGAGCTCATGTTACTGTTGATGAGACGCTTGTGCCTTTTAGAGGCCGTGTGGGCTTTAAAATCTATATGCCAAAAGAACCTGCCAAGTACGACATTAAAATTATGTGCCTCACTGATGCTTACAACGCGTATATTTAGGCGGGAAAAAAAGTTATGTAATTTTGCTTTCAACGGAAGAAAAAAATGACTATTTCGACCCAGTCAGTTATTCGATTTGTCAAAGTATATAGAAAGAACTAACCGTAATATTACGTCTGACAACTGGCTCACGTCTGCACAACTAGTAACAGAGCTTTCCTAGCCTTTACGGTACCGATAGATGCACCTTACTTTCATACGTCCCAAAACGAAATTTTGTTCTTCAAAGGCATGTCATTCTTTGAAGTAATAAATTTAAAAAAAAAAAGTTAAGTTAAGATTTTGTAAAGGTAAACTTAAAGTTCCTATAATCTTATCTGATTGTAAAGTAGACCTTTGAAAAACGTTTTAATATACAGGGTATTCCATTTAAAAAAAATTAGGTTTTAGGTTTATGTTAGGCTTTATTAATATTTTATTTATATTTTTTTTAATAAAACGGATATTTTATTTTGACACACCATTAGCCAAAAGAAAAAGAATGAGTAGCAACTATGAAAAACTATAGAGTTAATACTGTATTTTTTTGTAAATGAGAAAATTTAAAAAAAATGGTTGCCGACGAACCTACACAATTAAGTTCAATTCGTAAAAAACAAAATCTTATTGTTTCGAATTATTAGAACATTGAATTCTAACAAAATGTAATTTTACGTATTGTAGTTTGTTTTTTTATAGAATTTTTAGAAACTTATAAAATATAATTTTTTATTTTGTTAATTACAAGAATTATAAAAAAATTAGTTATGTCTGTGTGTATACAAAAGGCAAGATTATACATCACCGTTAATAACATTTTTTCAGATTTGTGCAGGTTACGAGTATGAAATTTTAAATAGTTTGTTAGCTAAATACAAATAACGGAAAACAAAAGAATCTGTATAGATAACGTAGAACAAGTTCAGCTACATATATATACATATATATTCATCAAATTTACAATTTTCTGTTTTTTTGAAAATAAAAACATGTTTGTATTGTTAACAAGGAATAAAGTTATTTTATTTTAAATTAAATTTATGTTTACAAAATTCATAAGCTAACATAAAAAGTTTTAACGTTTTTTTAGGTTTATTTTGCTATTAGTTTAGTCTTAGTAAATTGTTGCTTCTATTATTAATACATTTTGTAGTATGTACACACATATGTAATATAAAAAAATGTAAATATTTTTCTACATATTTAATTTTAAATGTAAAATGGTTAGAATGTCAATCAGTTAAGCTCTGTTATGAACTACTTTATGAAGATCATTTAATTAGCATAAATATCTCAGTTAGATGACGTCCAGAATCTTGGAATTTGGTTCATTTGTCTTTCACTTACGACAGCACAATTTTTTATTTAATCAATAACCTACAATTTATCTTCCAGATTTTTACTAAAAGTCTGGTAGGAAATCAATTCTGTGTCATTTAATTTAAGCATCTAATGTACTTATACATTGAAATGTGCAAATAAGCATTATTACTTTATTTTTTTCTTGGTATAGTATTTTTTAATAAAAAAAGCTTCTCTAAGATTAACCACACGCACAAAGAACTTTTATGCTAGTGTTGCGTTCTCGCTTATTTCAAATGAAAATTTATTAGATTACTTCATTTAGACACTAATTTTAATTGCGTCGTATTTAATTGAGTAAGATTAAATATCTCAATTACGAGTTACATAAATATACGTAATTTTAACTAAAAACTGTTTATAAAAAAAATGTATTTCATAAACTACAATAATCATTTTTTTTTAATTCCTTAGAGTAAACTCTATAAGATTTTATCCGTAAATTTATACCAATTGAACATAGCAACATTGCAGCAATACTAAGATCAAAATTCTCGCGGAGAAAGCAAATTCTCTAAAGAATAGGGCGTGTGCAAGTGTATAAAGTTATTGACTTTTGTTACAAAGTTCTTCAAAGTTCTGTTTGTAGTTGAAAGTTTAACATGAATACTCGGAAAAATGTATTTGCGTCTGTATTTAAAATACCTTGCGTTTAATTTACAATAATACAAATGCACTACAAAAATTTTTTATAAACCCATATTATAAAGAAACCAGAATTATTTCTTTTAATATACATATAAATAAAGTAAGTGATGTGTTGCAAATTTGAGACATTAAGGCAATAGTAATTTGTACAATATTGATCAATTATATTAAAAAAAATTTAGATAATTATTTTTGTTAAATACAAACAATTTAGCACATGAATTATTTTATTGCATTAATTGCAATTAAATAAAAAGTTTCTCTTTCGTGTTAATACATGCGTAGCACCGTCGTCTAAAAACTAGCGCATTTACTTAAATTATCTGGTTCGGTTCCGATTGTTTTGTTAATTGGCGTCGCATAGACCAAGCTACTCATATAATCATAAAAAACTAAAATAAAACGTATGGATTCTTGTTGATAAAGACTCTATAGGTATAATATACATATATACTAAGAAGATTATAGAATTTATTCAAAGTATCTAAAAAAGACAAACCTCAAGTACGCTTTGTCAGTCAATTGTCTGTATATAAAAAGCTTTTGGAAACTGTAAAGGATTTGACTGGGTGTGATAAAGTTACGATAAGTTTAACGGAAGAGACGAATCCTGAAGGGGCAGTGTGCGATACTGCCGGATCGCACACTATAGTCTATTTAAGCTTACCCTACGAGTTTCGAAAAACTCTCGATATTGATCTAAAAAAATTCAACGTAAAAAAAACCAAAATTGTAAGTGAATTAAATAAAAACCAAAAAAAAATGTTTTAGCAGAAAGTTACCATATCAATGCGCCTTTAAAAGATACAAACGTTGGAGGATGAATTGTTTAGAATAAAATATTTAGTAAATTTGCATCGCGTGTAACTATAGAATAAAATAAATGCAGTTTACATTTGTTTTTCAACACCCAGTATAATATTTTTTTAATTAAGCGCGTAACACGTTAACATAAAGTAAATTTTAATTCTTGCTTTTCTTCTAATAAATGAAGAATGTCATTGTTGGAGTATTATTTTTATATAAATTGGCAACGTTGTTTTTTTTGCTGCCTATCTTTGTAACAAACTGCAATGTACCATGGTGTGTACTTTCTGTGAAAATGTGGCTACGCATGTTGCTAAGTTGCAAAAAAATTTTTTTGAATTGAATGATGAATTGGAACGTCTAGTAAAAACTAAGCTTCCGGATTTATTTTTAATGAGTCGTATTCTATCGACAGTTTTAGTAAAATATTTTGAGTTTAAAAATGTTTGGGAGTTTATCCCAGTGGCAGAGAGGGCAGTTAATTTGTTATTAGAGCAATTAATGTTAGTTAAAATAAAATAATAAAAATAAATAAATAAAAAAAAAACATAAAGAACGTGTTGCTTTGGTTGCTTCAAAGGCTCAAAAAAAAAGAAAAGCAAAGAAAAAAATACAAGTGCTAAAAATGTCACGAGTTTGGGCATTTTATTAAGAATTGTCCTAAACGTTCACGAGACAAGCAACAAAGAGAATTATATTGTGATAATGCATTTGTATGCACTTATGAAATAGAGGGATGCGACAAAAGGTTGGCCGATTCAGGTGCTTCCACACATATGACGATGCATGAAGAATAGTTGGGCGATTATGAGGAGTTTGTAACACCCCAAGATATTCAAGTTAGGAACAAGCAAGTCATTTCAGCTATGGGTCGAGGTGCAGTGAATGGAAATCAAATCGTATTGAAAATGTATGATTTGTTACTGGAATATCAAGAAATCTCTTTTTTGTAGAATGCACAATCAAAAAGGGTTACAAATTTGAAGCAAATAAAAATGGCTGTACATTTGTAAGGGATAGAATAATTCGGTTTACAGGAGTTGCATCATACAATGGCTTGTATACATTAAATATTCAATTGGCAAAAAACAAACATGTTTTAGTAGCAAAACAAAAGGAACCCATACAGCTTTAGCATGAGCGCTTATGTCATCAAGATACGCAGCATGTAACAGTTTTTCTTAAGCAACATAATGTTGAGGTTAAGCGTGATGACAGTTTTTGTGAAGGATGTGTGTTTGGCAAGCAGAAACAACGTTCATTTCACCATCGACAGAATAAGACAACTACAGTCGGTGAACTTATTTATGCGGATGTCTGTGGACTGATGCAGAAAGAATCATTAGGAGGATCCAAATATTTTCTCTGTATAAAGGATGATTGCTCAAAGTGCCGGCGAGTATTTTTCTTCAAGCAAAAAGGTGAAGTAGTTGAGGGCTTAAGAATTTTTATTAAAGAAAGTATCACCAACGGAATTCAAATTAAGTGTTTAATGACTGATGGTAGACGCAAATTTGATAATAAAGAAGTGATGCGTGTATTAGAGAAACATGGCTTTGTTTTTTGATGCCTTATACACCTGAACAAAATGGGAAAGCCGAACGAGAAAACCGAACACTTGTTGTAAAAGTGCATAATCCATGTTACATGCTAAAGGTCTTCCAATAAATCTGTGGGAAGAAGCGGTTACCACTGCCATTTTTTGTGTTAAACAGAACTGGATTTACTCGAGTTGAAGGCAAGTCACCTTTTGAACACTAGATGGGAAAGAAATACGTCAGTCTAGAACATTTTAAAGTGTTCGGGACAGAATGCTATGTTCATGTTCCAAAAGAACGAGGAAACAAATGGGATAAAAAAGGTACACCTGGTCACTTTGTAGGTTATTGCCATTAAAAAGATGGTTTTAGAGGTGGACTCCATCACAACAAACGATTGTAAGAAGTCAACAAAACAAGAGAGGCTAGTGCTGAGGGTTGCAATTATAAAGCTGATTTGGTAGTATTGGGTCGTTTAAACTTAGCTGGCGATTATCAAGAAACTCGCATATTTGTTACCGACAATTTTGATGCAGATGATTCATTGGTTTTCAACAGTCATGGTTTGTCAATGGTGATGTTACAAAATCCAAATGAAGTTGGAGAAGCAAGTAACCTCGAAAGTCAAGAAAAGGAAAATACTGGTGTTGAAGAGACTAGAGAACCTCTGGCTATATTGACAGATACAAGTGATGAAAGAAGGTACTTTAAAAGTGTTCAAGTTACGTAGAACTTAGTAATATTTTTGAGGTTCGGAAATCTAGAAATGGAAGCTATAGGCTATAAAATCGGAATTAAATTAGTTAAATTTTAATAACACATGGATTTTAGTAGATAGACTTCTTGATACAAATGTAGTAAAAAATCGATGGGTTTTTAAAGTTAAGATTGATAGCGATAAAAACGTTAGATTTAAGGCTAAGCTAGTTGCTAAAGGGTTTACCCAAAAATATGAACTAGATTATAAGGAGACTTTTTCTTCTGTTATTAGACTTAGCTTAGATTATTGCTTGCTTTAGCTGTAAGATACAAAATGAAAGTAGATCATTTAGATGTTGAGTCTGCTTTCTTGCATAGGAGTCTGAATGAAAGTATTTATATGGAATTGCCAGAGGGATGTTATGAAAGACTTAATAAAGTATGCTTGCTTAAGAAAGCGCTTTATGGTTTCAAGCAATCATCAAGAGTGTAGTACAAGGAGGTAAAAGAATTTTTATTAAGTATGTGTTTTCAAAAATCTGGTTATAAATTATGCATATTTTTTAAATGCGTTAACAATTCACATTTTATAGTAGTTATTTATGTGGATGATTTTCTTGTTATTTCAAATAATGAAAATGAAAAAAAAAATGAAGTGTTTCATGGCTAAGACCAATAAGAGATTTTTTAAGCATTTTAATAAATGTTTGTGATTTAAAAATACAAATATGTCAGGCGAAGTATATTGACCGATTGCTGGAAAAATTTGGGATGTCTGATGCTAAGGTTGCATCGACTCCTTTAATTGAAAGACGTAAAATAGAGAAGAATAAAATGGTTAGTGATGTTCCTCCGTTGATATACCTAGCTGTGTGTACCTGTACACGTCCTGACATTATGTATGCCGTCAGCTATTTAAGTCAGTTAAACACATGTGTTAGTGATGAGCATTGGATCATGGCAATGCGGGTGTTAAAATACCTAAAAGGTACACGTCACTTAGGACTAAGTTATACAGCTGTTTCTGAAAACATTATAGGTTACGCTGACGCTGACTGGGCAAGTGGAGAAGATAGAAAATTTTATTCGGAATATATCTTTAAATTCAATAACTCGACCATATCCTGAGAAAGCAGAAAACAAAACTCCATTGCTTTATCGACTACAAAGGCGGAGTATGTAGCTGTAGCAGAAGCAGGATAGGAGGCTATATTTCTGAGAGGGCTTTTAAATGAAATAACTACAAATGAAGCAGTACTTTTGTATAGTGATAGTCAGCACGCTATAAAACTATTAGAAAATCCCGTCTTTCACAAAACGGCACATCGCCATAAAGTTTTATTTTATAAGGGAATGTATTAGTAAAGAAGATATTATATTAAATTATATGCCTACTGAAGAAATGTCAGCAGATGCTCTTACGAAAGCTTTAAATGGTAACAAGCATAAAAACTGTTGTATTAGTTTAGGTCTTAGTTAATAGGTCTATCCCATATTGGGTGTTGGAGTAAATAGCAGATCAAAATCGAGAACTTTTTAGTACGTATACCAGTGAAACTACTGCGGTAGACCTTCTTTTAGCTTAAAATGAGGTTCTACTTACTGTTCTTATACTAGGCGACGCCAGAAGTTTGGTTACTTCAACAAAATGATTTATTGAGACCATAATATCAAAATGCTATTGGTTTATCGAGAAACATTATTCAAAGAAAATTTTAGTGCAAAGTTAAACTCATATAGAATACAAACGCTTGGATGGCGATTTTTCTGCTTCAAACAGGCAATACAAAAACAAAAGAAATTTACTCATTCTCTAATAGCATAACCCAATAAACACAAAATTGATAATGTTTAGTAACAGTTTCAAAACAAAAACAGTATGATTTACTCTTGTTTCAAACTTAAAAGAAACCTAACTGCAATAAAATATAGCTATAAGTCCATCGCTGTTTCACTTATTTGAATCAATATAGTTTCGGTATTTTAAATTCAAACCTGTCGCAAAACAAATGTTGCATTCGGTTTACGTTTTAAAAGCTTCGTTCTTAAACTGATACTAAATGATCAATAAATATATGATTTTCTTGTTTCAATAATGAACTAAAACAATTCTTTCAATAATATAATAATACATTTTCGAATGCACGTTTCAAATTTTATTGCACAATAAATATTTTTAAATACAATATCACATTGAGTTTTTTACTTTCTTTGATGTGGTCTTTTTATGGAAGCCTCGAGAACTGCATCAGTTACTGTTGGGTAGCAACTTTTAACCGCATCTGTAACATAGAAATAAATATTTCATTTTATGTACATACATAATCATCGAGTTACACAAAATTAATTACATTTTTTTAATCAAAAACGACACAAACTTAATATAAATATCACTTTAGCAATCATAAGAAAGTTATAAAAACACTGTGAATACCTTAAGCTGTACATAATCGTACAGAAAACTTGAAGAATTAAACTGCAATTATAAATCCTAAAGTATCATCAGATTATGCAATAATCTACCTTAACGCAACCATGTGTGTTAATTTACATTTTTTTTATACCAATTAAAACATGATGCATAAAGAACAAAAATGATAATAATATTGATTACATTTATGGATTATAATAAAATGTTTCGACTTACCGTTTATTGTTCCATTTCGTAATTGTACACACAGCATCACTTATCAAACTACAACCGAACAAGTGAAAAGATATCAATTTGCAGCGCAAGCGTTGACGACAGTAATCAAAAGTATAGCAACGACTAACGCTGACTAATCACAAAGTATTGGTTTTCACTAAAACGATTCCACTGTTTTGAAAATAATTCAATCTCATGTAATCGATCTTCAAACAATTCTAGTTATTCAAAAAATATTCGGTTTTAATAAATCAGTTTTTAGACGGTTGCTGATTATGGGAAAAAAATTGCAAGTACTGAAACGGTTTAAAAATGATTATGAAAAATCGGAACTCTTTCAATTTATTCACTGTCAGTTACATGTAAATGATATAAAAATGGAACTAACACGAAACAACGTAATGAAACAATTGTTTTAATTTTGTGACTGTAACAGTTTCAATCCGTGTTTACTGAGAAGTTATGTAGCCTCCGTTGAAAAAAATTGTGTACTGTGTAAAATGTGGTAATAAAGGTATTGTGAAAACCATATTTTAAAAATAAAATTAGAAAAGGAATGTGAACTTTTTGTTCTTAATTTTTTATTTTTTTATTATTTATTTGGTTTTTGGCATTGCCTACTTGAATCATTTAATAATCTGGTGTTTTATTAAGTAAAGACACAATGACAAAAAAGTCATAAAAACATACGGAAAAAGTTCTAGTAGATAAACGAAACGAAACAAAACAATATTGTTCTGTGTTATACTCGAACGCGAAATACGGCTGCTGTTTAAAGAAAAAAAGTAAACAAAGACAATACCAAGTACAAAAACGATTTGAAAAAACACTTCAATTAGTAACGACAGAATATTAGTTAGGAATAACGTAAAATTTCAAAACGGTGAATTTTAAAAGAGCGATAAAGTGTAGCTATACAATTTCTAATTATAACATAGTTAGTTGTCCAAAATTTAAAGACATCAACAAGGTTTCTATAAATTGTTTTATTAATAGCGTTACATACAATATTCGAAAACCCCCGAAAGGAAAAGTTACTAATAGTGCACATTGCTCGTCCAGCTGTGTATGCAGGCAGTAACAAAAAAATGAAGTTAGGAAAATAGATTTTGAACGATTCATAGCTTTTATAGATTAATAAACAAAAGCTCCAAAAAAACTAAATTTGAAATTTTTACTAAAGGCTAACCAATATTCTTTGAAACACCATGAGATTAGTTCATTATATACAGCAAAAATTTAAAGACTGCTTAATGACCAACGTTTGTTCAAATTTCAAAATAAACCATAGATAATTTTTCAATAATTTAAACATTTACATATTGCGAGTACGGGTGTAAAAAAAAAAGAAAAACAAAGAAAAATGTGATGCTTAGCTGGCGTTACTAAAACTGTTTTATGACAAAATGACGTTTTACACAAATTTTCATACACAATTTAAAAATTTTTTATAAAAAAAAATATTTATTTAATATAATTTAATTTTAAAATAATTGAATAAAAAATACAAATTAAAGTTTTATGTGTTTAATTTAACGTTTATGCAAATTGCTACAAAAACTCAACACCTCAATAAGAAAATTGATTATCAAAATTCTAGTGTTTTTACAAATACATATAGCTTTTATATATTGCGTAATCAAATAACATAGTATTAACATATACTTTATTTATATTTACACAACATACACTAAAGATTTTTTTATACGTTCATTTCACTAATGATTTCCAATTATTGGAAACAAATATGTACATGTATTCTGTTATAAATTTTTAATATTTAATATCTAATCATTTTGTTTTAAACTAATGTTTTTCTAATTCAATTTTAATAAATATTATACTAAAAAAGTAAGTATATGTTAAATCTATAGTATTTTTTAAAATAATTATAGAATAATGTCAACTTAGTATAAATATTACTATGATTTAAATTATTAAATAAATAATAAAATTTATATTGTGTAACTATAATATTAATACAATTTTATTTAAATCAATTTTTACTTAATAGAGTTAGCAACATTAACTATTATATTAATAACAGATAAATTCATTTTTTATTTTGGCATACAGTTAGGTATATCTGCCTCTATAAATTTTGGTTTTGTTTATTATTAGTTTTATACTAGTTCCAATTGTTTAATAGCTTACGTTTCTAATTTTTTTAATGAATTTGATGAAAAAGTCACTGTTATATATATAGTTAATTTCTTTTTTCAAGTTTTAGCACTAAATATTTTTAGTTGTTACTCATCTTGTTTTAAAGAAGCTGCTTTTTGTAAAATTACATTTTTTTTTGAAAAAATTCACCAGAAATATAATGTTGCTACTACATTGATTACTAAATTCATCAAATTTGTTCATTAACTTAGTTTTATGTAGATTTCTAGTTTTTATTTTGCCCTAGAGCTTGGAGGTCACTGATTTTGAATCTATACTCGGTTTTTTCTAAGCAGCTCCAGTTTTTGAGATACAGACAAAGTTAGTTTACAACAAGAACTAAACAATGCGCAAAAACGTCTATTATAAGCGTTTTAGGAAAGTTTACTGCGTTGTTTACATGTTCAGTTGCGTCCGTTCGTTTTAGTGTGAGTCTTGTTTCTTTGTCACTAGCTGGTATATGCGCGTAGGTAAAATTTTTATGACTCATTTATGTACTTTTTAAGTAATTGGACTATACCACGTGCATATCCTTTCTACATCAATTTTAATCTATTACAATCGCATTTTAGACATCTTTGTAATTTCAATCATGGATTCATCAAGAAAGGCCTGCGTTAATGATCCAAATGAGTTTTGTAATACTGTAGTAAATATATTTTTTTTAAATTTTGTTAGAATGTCTCAAACATATTGGAAGTGTTTTAGTTTTCTATTAAATACAAAAAACAAGTACCGCGTGCTCAAAATTGTGTGCAAAGTCTATGTTGGGAAATTACGTTTATCAACCACTAAGAACTAATCTTTTCTTTAAATTTCAATCTCTAATGGTTTGGCGTAAACCCTCAAATTATTACGATGTAAGACAACAAGGTGACTATACCAAATACTATTGTTTTATGGGATAACCGAACTAAATTAGAACATTGAACAAGAAAAAATTCGCCTTCTGGGAAAGCATTAGTTATAGATAGTATAAATGCTATAAATACAGCTTTAGTACCATGAGATTGTATCATATTGCTACCTCTGTATATTAAATTAGATTTCATAAAACAATATTTTTAAGCAATAAACAAGAACGGTGAATGTTTTAAGTATATTTCAAAAAAAATTTGGAATCTGAGTTTAGAAAATCTTATAACAGGCGCATTTTACTGGTAAAAAATTTTTAAATTCTTAAATAATCCTGATTTTAGCAGTATTAAGAAAAATGCATGGGATTTGTTTGTTTGGGTTATTTAAAATGTCTTAGGCAATAAGAAGGGCGAAGGTTGCATTGAACATGTTGTCTTACTTTCAGCGACTTAGATGCATCATGAACATCAAAATACAATTATTGCACAGCCGTTTAGATTTTTTCCTGCATATACAAATAATTGAAGTAAATAACAGAGCAAACGATTCCACCAAGATATTCGAACTATGGAGGAACGATTCCAGAGGCTCTGGAAGGCACATATGATGACCAATTTTTGCTAGAGTATTTAGAGTAGCACTTTGTCATTTAACAGCAGCAGGAAAATCATTTTAAAACAATTCAAAAAAGTTTGTATTTTTTAAAAATATTTTTCTACGATGAGTGCATTTTTTCTCAAAAAAACCTTTCTTATTATTTAAAAATTAGAGCTGATACAGAAAAACTGATATGTTTGCAATCAAAAATTATTCTATGCAAAAAAGTTACTATTGGGCGGTGCTATGTAAAACAAATAATGGCAATTCTTTGAAATCTAAGGTAAACCGGAGGAATATGGCAACAATTATTTTTAGTGACACTATGTCAACCAATTTTAAGATTAGAACTTAATTTTAATGTTTGATAAATGGTACGACTAGTAAACTATGATATAGCAGGAGTCGCCGTATCAAAAAATAATGAAAGACTCAGAAAAGATACAATTAAGAAAAAAGAGAAAATGCCATATTACCCAACAACCTCGGGAATATGGCAACAAACACAATAAAATTGAAAATATTTTTTATTATCATCAATGTTACAAAAAAAAGTTATATATAATAGTAAAACGTAAGTAATGATTCTTAAAATGGTCTTAAAAACAAAAAATTGAAATCTATTGATTACAGTGTTCGCAAAATGTTTCAGAACTTGTGCAAGTTTCGTAAACCCAGCGTGAACATTTTAAGCACTGTAACCAATCACATTTAGGGCCATTCTTATCAAAAAAGTACCCATTACAATGTTTGCAGTACTCACTTTCATCAACGATATCTTGATCATCGTCAGTTGAGTGTACACTCATTTCAACAGAGGAAGAACTGCTTGAAGATTCAATCCGCTGTCGGAACAGTTTGTTGTGAATTTGTCTTGGTTTTAGTAGCTTGCAACTTCTTTTTTGCGGCATTTTGTGCTTTTTTTTAGCAGTAGCTTTCATTTTTTATTGTGCGTTTGGCAGCAATGACATTAAGGGACGTCAAAATTTCTGCTGTTGTTTGCGATTAGAAGCTCTCCCACTGGGACCAGAAATTGTGGGGATTCTTTGAATAGCGTAAAAGCTGGTAGAGGAAATAGCAGCAATACTTTCGAGATCGACAGGAGCAGTTGGCAATGCAGGATTGGTGGTAATTTCTTGGTCCTTACCAGTAGTTGGCAAAGCAGAAACAGGAACAGTCGCCGGCAAAGTAGGTGAACCTGTGGCTGCAGCAGGGGTTACTGGAGTTACTGCAGTTACTGGAGTTTTCGATTCATTTTCATTATATCGGTAAGCATAACCCGAAATAACTGATTTGTTTAGTGGGTTAATACCAAAAGCCTTGAAACCTGACACCCCGTTTTGTACTGTGGCAGCTTTGGACCAAGCAGTATTAATCAGGGAAGGGAACTGGTAGCGAGTGAATTTTCTGCCTGCATTATTCCGTATCCACGAAGCACAAGCATCACGCCAATATGTCTTTAGTGGCTTAAAAAAAAACCGATCCAAGGGTTGCAGATAAAGGGTAGTAAGGATTGGAAGACACATAAGAACCACATCATTACTTGTGGCGTAATCAAGTACATCTGGGTCTGAGACATGAGACGAATGACCATCAAGTATCAAAAGTACTTTTCCAGGATCTTTTTTAGGCACAAATACTTTTTAAAGCCACTTTAAAAAGATGGCTGAAGTAACATAGGCGCTCTTTTCGCCTATTACTACTTGTCCTCCTAGTGGTAACCCGTCTTCAAACTCTGGTTTTTTATTTTTCCCTTTAAAAATGCAATACGGTGGAAGAAAATGCCCTTCAGCATTTACACAACTCAGCACCGTAATGGTTTCCCCCTTTTCAGCGCTGGTTACTCAGCATACGGCCTTCGCTCCTTTGCACGCAAGTACTTTATCTGGAGGATTGTTAAGCTGTACACCGGTTTTGTCAGAATTATATATTTTTCTGGGGCAGTTGTAAAACCCATGTTCATCGAAAACATTCTTCAAAAGGCCAAAGTAATCGTCAACTTCTTTCTTATTCATGCTTTTCATCCGGGCAATTGATAGCCCTTGAGCCTTTCTGATTGTTATTTCCGGGTGTCTTTTTAAAAATCCAATAATCCAGTCATAACCTGCCTGTTGTTTAACATAGTTGAAAGTGTTTGGTATGGCGTTTCTGATCACAAACTTATATGCCAAGATCTGAATGTCGCGCATCGTAGCTGGAAAGTTACATTTATATTTCCCTAATAGATGCTTTCTTGTCTCTTATGTCCATAATTGCTGCAAGTTTTCCAGGCTCCATTGTGCCCGCAAATTTCTCTTGACATAATTTGGAGGCATTCTGTAACAATCGCAATCAAAAATTTTTATACATAATGCATCAATCATCAAATCATCCTTAATATAAATACGCCGCATTTATAGTGCATGCGGCATATTACCCAGCAGAAGTGTGGCGTATTACCCCAAACTATAAATATGAGAATAAATGCTACTACCTCAAATACAACAAAGTGTAATGGCGCATTGACACGGGCTGAGATATACAATCCAACTTTATAACACCGATCACGCTACAAAAGGTGGGTTTTATACAAAATTCAGTTGAACACTGCCCTTGAGAAATTTCTAGGGTAATTATTTTAGCACTAACCTCGAAGTTTTCACCAAAACTCGATTTTTTTGTACAACACGGCGGAGACAAACCGTTTCAGTTTACGGCGCTATCAAGTGGCAGTTGACGGATTTAAGATGCTTAACGTGTCAGTGCGACGTATTACCCATGTTGCCATACTCTCCCGGTTTACCTTACCAAAATAATTGCAAAATTTGATCTTGTTATGTCAAAACATATCAAACGGTGTCAAATAAAGGCGTACAAAAATATAACGTTAAATAAAAAAATTTAAATTAAAAATAAAAGATATAAGTATGTTTCTATTATCATCGACTGTACATCTGAAGTTAAATTAAAAAAACACGGTTAATAAAAGAAAAATAATAAAGCTTTTATTTAAAAATGAATCTTCTTTCCTCTGCATTGTTAATGTCCAAGCATTACAATCGGGCATTCGCTAAAGATGTAATGATTTCGGAACATTTGTCAAATTGTTTACTGTTTACTACACTTTGCGCAAATTACGATTTATAATACATTGGAAGATTTATGTTACTTACTGAGGCGATTTCAAAATGACCTCCATTTTTCCCATTACGTAAAAATTTTTTGTAAAATTGATAACGATTCAACTGGAGAGAAAGGCTGAGATAAATTTCTCGAAAGAGCTTGTATTTGGTATTGGAATCTTAAACTTCTATATGTTTCAAATTTAAAGTCTTTGAAAAGATGATTGGCAATCTAGTAGTAGGCAAAGACACTAGTATATTAATACTAGAACGCTCGATGGCACATTTAACCTAGTAAGCATTTTTAGACTACTTTTACTCTCGTATCTGTTTTCAATTAGATTCCACATATCATGAGAACTTTAAACGTCTACTGGCACATTTTTGTGCTAATCTTTAAAAACGTAATTCAATGTAATTGAAAATAAAAAACCACAAACAGTGACCTTTTACAACAAAACAAATTCTGGAGTAGACGTGATCGATCAAATGGCTCGAAAATATTCGGTCAAAGCGTCATCTCGACGATGGCCTCTTCACACGTTTTACAACGTCTTAGATCTTACTGCAATTAACGCTTGAGTCGTTTACAAAATGATCTTAAAGTATCAAATTTTTCATTTTTATTTTGAATCTAGGAGAAGAATTTGGCCAACTAGATAAAAAAAACCAGAAACAGGCAGACGGGTAACGGAATACAGATGGGGTACCGAAAGCATTGGTGAAAGGAGATTTGCGTCGGTGTCAAGTAAGACATGATTTTTTGAACGGGCAAATTCCTAATCTGTATGATAAATGCAACAAAGTTGTGTGCAAAAAATGTACTAAAAAGAAGACTTTTGTTTGTATTAAGTGCGAGACTTAGATACTTCATTGTACAAATATCGATCGACGAAAAGACTGTTCAATTAAGTATTGCATAAATGTCAACGAAAAGACTGATTAATAATATATTGTATAATATTTCATAAATATCGATAAAAAGACTGTATGTTTTTACTTTATTTACTCCAATTTCCAGTTACAAATAATAATAGATTCTTACATTTTTGTGTCACCGGGCGTTCTAAGAGGTATGGACTCGTCGAGGGTTCTAGTGTTAAGTCTATGAAAAATAGCCAATGGAATGTTACCTAGATAAAAGATTAGTTTTTGATTTTTTTTAGGGTAACAATCGTTATGTACAAAATCTGAGTTTTTTTCTGTTGTAATCGTAGTGAGAAGACAAACAAATTAATACCTTATCATAATATTAAAACTTATTAAATAAATTGTAAATAGCATAGCAGAATTTCAAACGACGTTTGTGTGTGTAATTAAGTCGCAACTATAATAATAAATAAAATTAAGTCAATAACAAGCATAATTGTGTGAAAAAGCTAAAAAAGAAGAGTGGGAAACACAAATTATTAAAGAAGCCAGAAAAAAAAAGGTTGCGATAATTATGAACACTAAAAAGCAAGACATCGAAAATAGAGCAAAAATCTACAGCACAGAATATGTAAAAGAACAAAATAAGTAGTAAAAAAAAATAAAGGAACCCTATCAAAAGAGTAAAAAAATATCGAAAACTCACTTAAAAAAACAAGAATAGAATAGAGCAGACAAGGAACAATTGAGGAATTGCTAGAAGTCATAAAACAAGTAAAAAATGAAATGAAGTAAAGTTTTAAAAATAACAAGAAAGAGATGAGAACATTACAAAAAGACAAAAAAGATGTAACATTATCATCAATAACAGATTCCAAAATCGAACGTTACACGAGCATGCTAAATCTAAAGTGTCTTAGTTTATTTTGTTTCAGTTTGTCTTAAGTCTTTTTCTATCGATCTTACTTTATCAACTTTTAATATTATTTCTTTTCATCGTCCAATCCGCCTACCAGCGTAAAAAAATATAGCTATTATATCCTCAAATAACAAATTTAAAAATGTACCCAATAATACCCTAAATGGGTAAAAATTAATGTTACAAATTTCACTCTTTTTTAGTCTGTTTTACACTTTTTTAGAGAAGCAAAAATGTGCAAGTCGTATTAACCAAAACGACATTGTTTATTGCAACATTTAATATACAGAGCATGCAATTCCATTAAAAACTAAAGAATTTATAAAAAAAGTTACTCCACATTAAGTGGGGCTTAGTAAGCCTAAACGAAACGAAACGATCAGAACAGCAAGGGAGAATCAGACACGCACCTGCAAAGCGTAAGTATACTGTTAAATAAACAAATCAACTATTAAATCGTTAAAATGAACTTCATATTACCGACAGTCATTTTTGTATTTTCAAAAATATCTAAAAAATATAGTTTTTAAGTTTTTAGGTATATAACCGTATTAGTGCTTCAAATTTATTAAAATTAAACAACTATATAAAGACATAACAGCTACAAAAAGTGCCATAAAAGTACAATACTCCATTATTAGTGATTTCAACGCCAAAGTGAGAAGTCAAAAATATTTCAAACAGAGGAAACTTTGGTGACACAATAAATAAAAAAGCTTTTATAAAATACATTCATTAAAAAACTTTTATAACATGAACATCTTTTTTAAAATAGTGGAAACTAAAAACAGACCCGAGAAGTCTCAACACCTAAAAAAAATTTACTACATTATCAGTAATAAAAAATACTTCATTTTTTGAGAATTGACCGTAAGCTTATAAGATCAAAAAATTTCTGTGAGTTTACAAACTAAAAAAAAATAAAAGATTACGTTCTTCAAAAAGCTTTGATAACAAAATTTGGGCAGACATTAAAACGATATTTAAAAGATTTATCTCACTAAAAAACAAAAAAACGGTAAATTATGACATAGCAGAGAAGAGCAAAAAAATTTGAAACAACGCACACCCAAACACAATAAATTAAACAAACAAATAAAAAAAATGTAATTCAAGACATCAGAAAACATAACACAGAACTTGCAGAAACAATAATACAAACAAATAAAAATTTAAAGTGATAAAAACTGACAACAAACACAACAGATAATGACTTAGAAGACATCGCCGAAATCACAAATAAAAAAATTAAACTTGCACTTTTTCAAATGAATAACGGTATAGAATATAGAGAACCATCGACCTATAAGCCTCCTTCCACGCCCATATAAATTACTAACAAAAATTACAAGTAGTAGGTTATCAATTTCGAGAACAAGCAATATTTTGAACAGTTTAGCAAATATAAAACATAAGAATATTAACAGAAAAATGCAATAAATATAATATACATAGGGTAAGAGCGCCTAAAATAACGTAAATCTAAAAATGCACATTGTTTGTTTGCAGTAGAATGAGGGTTATGATCACAAATTTTAGAGAAATCGGATAAGCAAAAACTGAATTATCAAATTGTTACCAACGTTTTCATGCAATAAGCCTTGTTGGTAACAATTACGTCACTACGGCTAGCTACAATGTCAGTGAGTGTGCGTGGTTGAGAAACTGAAATAAAAATGGAAAATACCTAGGCCTAATCAAGATCATCAGTTTGATAAGACCAAAACAAGATAATGAACTAGCGTTATGGTAACAATAACTCTAATAATTAAAAAATACACAAAATAATCAACAGACTGACACTTTAGGTTTTGTTCGTGACACTTTACTAAGCAATCACATTACTCAACCATCAAATTACCACGTAAAAAAGAAACTTAGTCAAACACTTGCCTTCCAGAGCTCCTTGATATCGAATAGCAACAGGCCCTTAAATAATTGTAGTTAGCAGAAAAGCGTAGGTAAGCTCACAAACAACAAATATGCGTCTAATCCTGGCTTGAATATATTTAACGTGACTCAAAGTAACTTGACGAATAATTGGTCAACGTATACACAACAACTGAACTACGTAAATACTACGATGCTTTACACGTTAGTTTTAATGTGATCTGTAACTTAAAATGTTGAAAATTACGAATTAGAACAAATAGTTAATCTAACAGTCACAAGCAAAACACGCTGAACGCTCAACAAAAAAACCGTCTGGAGGTTAATGACTGGTTATCTCCATGCAAATCAGTAAATATAATTTCTCTTAATTAATAACTGAGTGAGTGAGAAATCTGTTTTAGCTCTGGCAGACTTGCTAAAGAAAATTTATGGTATTAAAGCAACATGGCGGCCGTTATCTTAACAAAATTTTACCTACAGCCGTTGATATAAACTATCAATCGCTTAAATTCTGTAATAATATTCCAATTCTATTGCGGCATCATTGTTAAAACGTAACGGGAATAAGCAACGATGAAATTTCAGCGTAAAATAAGAATTACTTAAGATTTAGCGGAACACGTAAGAAGCCCAGCAATCACAGCGACAACCAAAGTAGAAATGAGTAAGCAAACGCTTCACATCAAATCCTGTCAATATTAGACCTTATCGGTGTCAGGACAGACCTGAATTTTATTACGAATTATCATTTATCGCAAATACGTAAATAATGACCTGCAACAAAATGTTAAAAAATGTAACAATGTAATATTTGTACAATTTCTTTAGTGCATGTTTTTGAAATTACATCTCGAAAAATCCAAAGTACCACATTCATATATGTTTTTTGATTCTAAAAACAGTTAATATAATTTTTATTATTGACTGTTTTCTAAGACTGCGAATTTTAAAGCGTAGACAGCTATTCAGTCTAAAATATGCTTTTTTTTATTAGCGAAAATTGAAATCATAATCGGCAACTGCGAATAAATCAAAGAAAACCTAAAAAAATTACAGACAAACTTTACAATCCTTGCTAAATAGTACGGTGTAAACAAATATCTTACAAAAATTATGAAAACTTAGTTCTCAAATACGCCAAAATTTTCCAGCAAAATCACAGGTTTAACAAAATTACACATTTAGTTGGTAAAAAATGGGTTCGTTTATTTTGTAAGCGACACAATAATGCAATACAACCGGAGAAAATGAGTACAACACGAGCAAGTAGATTTAATAAAGTCGAAGTTTCTACATTTTATAACAATCTAAAAGCAGTCTACGAAAAGCACTAATTTACAGCAAAACTTGTCTTTAACATAGACAAAACTGGTCTGCTTACGGTTTCAAATAAAATCCCAAAAAACGTGTTCATCAAAACAAAAAAAAATAGTTTCTGGGGAAAGAGAACAACTAATAACAGCAACTGGTTGCTTTAGTGTTTGAGAGATTTAAGTAACACTTGCTTTAATTTACCCCTGAAAACTGTAGAAAAGATTTGGTGCACCAAATGATACTCTACTATTAGAGTCAGACAGTGGTTTGATTAATACTGATCATATCAGTTTTTGAACTGTAAATTTTTTCAAAGAAAGCGGAATACATTTGATAAGCTAACCTCCTCCCTAAATTCATCTACTGGATTTTTTGAACCGCTGAAAACAGCTTACAGTCAAGAGGTAAATAACAAATCTATAATCTGGAGAAGCTGATAATGCAATTTTAAATTGTCGAACTTTTTGGTAGGACCTGCAGTAGCGTTTCTTCTATTTAAAAACCAAAAAAAAATTTTTTGTTGACAGGCATTTGACTTTATGGATCTGATGTTTTTAGCTTGCTTCTGTAAGGCCTACACTCTTTCCAAGTTCAAATAAAATGTCCACGTCTTTGTTTTCTAAATTTATTAAAATAATTGTAGATTATCCAGACTTGCTGACACTAAGAAATAGTATCGCCAAATACTGTTATGTCAAAATTAGTGGTTCAATTCGCGAGTATAAAAAATTTCTCTTCAAGCATTAAATTTGTCAGGAGAATTCCCCTACTCTTTCGCCGAGACTGTCAAAATTTAGACAGCACTTTTGCTTCACTTCCTGCAAGACCATCTACGAGTTTTGTACTTTTACGCCCGGGTTAACGTTCACCTTTAGATTGTTTCACGCTAATATTATATTATGCAATTACATTTGTAAGGTTGAAACGGGGTGAGCGGTATACATTTTTCTTTATTGGAGGTTTAAATTGACTCAGCTAATTGCATGTAGCGAATATTGGTACCCACCAAATGTTTACCGTTATCACCAAAGATAACTAGCAGTTGGCCTCGTTGGAAAACTTCCATGACGTCACATTATTGATAACACCGTCAAGGGTGGGAAACCTGCAGAACTATCCCTCTTTCGAAGATTAACTACGACTAACACTGGGGAAGTTTATGCTGTTAAGTCGAAGAGAAACGCTGCGCATTTGCGTTCTTAAATGATTGGATGATAAGGAGACCTACTTGTGTTAACATTTATATGCTCGTTTCAATTGGGTTTAATATTACTTTTTAGGTAACTCAAGTATGGATATTAGCTAATGTCCTACTGGATAAAACCTAACTGTGAGTATTACTATTTCAATTTTTTTCTTCGATTTGTACTTCGGTGGTCATGTCGTTTACGACCGTACGTCCATGTTAAGTTAACACAATTAATAATATTTTTGTGCTTCACGAACTCATAAGCAGTGCGCGTTGAGTCTCAAAGGCTTATATTGTTTGTCTGTCTACAATTTTTAAGATTTGCAAATATAAATTTAGATGATTATGTTTATGTAAAAGATTAGACCGACAGGGTCAGTTTGTTGCTCACTATTCGACGCAACTTACAATTTATTCGACTCACGTATAAATATTGACGAAAACTTACATTTATATACTTTTTTCATCTTCTGTGATAAAATAAAAATATATATATTGTGTGTTAATACTTCTGTGGTGTTATTTATTCTTTTCCAGCTACGGGTAGAGTTAGACGGTATCTACCTAACTTAATGTTTCATCGTCTTGGCGCCTTTTTTTAGTTTTACGTTATAATTTCACATAACAAAGCCTGTGATCTCTCTCCGAAGAAGCTGTGCTAACCGTTGCTTTGTTTTGTTACAAGAAGACCAGCGTAACAATTTATTCTTGGCGGTCCAACTTAAGGAACCTGATTTTCTCGTAACAATACGTTCTTGCAAAAAAGCTTATGGTTTGATATAAGTTAAAACAAAATCTTTAGTTATTAGAAATGTGTCTGTAACGGAGAATTTTAAAAGTGTGATATATTAAGGGTATAACTGTAGATAGCTATAAACGATGGTAAATACGTTGAGTTAGTTTAACACCCGCGAATTTCAAAATATACTTTGAATTATTCGTCGGGATAAAACCACAACGTAAAAGGACATTGGGGGTGAGCAATTGCATTGACATTGCTCACCCCCAATGTCCTTTTACGTTGTGGTTTTATCCCGACGAATAATTCAAAGTATATTTTGAAATTCGCGGGTGTTAAACTAACTCAACGTATTTACCATCGTTTATAGCTATCTACAGTTAATTTTAATCACATAGTAAATTTATACTATGAGATGGCTCTGCCATCAAACACTTTTGAATAATTAAGGGTATACTTTAGTATATGTCGCCCATTAAAAAAGATGAAAGTGCATATGTTACCCTCAACTGGTCGTAAGTAATTACTTTGATAATCAAATGATTTTTGTAGAGATTGTCCATTCTATACGTGAAAAGAAAAAGCCATGCTGCAACCACTTTAAAAGCAGTTGTGTACTTCGGTTACCATTCCAGATACAACACAACGAAAGATTCTACTACACCAGATACTGATACTTCAAAGATTTTGGATACAATTTGTCTTTTTCTTAAATCAGCAAAAAAGGAAAGCCGAAGAGAACTATAAAACGTCTGAAATTATAATAGGAACGCGTTTCAAAGATTTCTTGCTTGAACAAGAAACAACTAAACAATTCCTAGAACAACAAAAATCTGCAAGAACTGCAAAACGGCAGATCGATACATCCAAAGCCAAAAGAGGACAGAAGATTTAAAACTACTCAATAAAAAACACTGCGGAGTGTTTACTCCGTTAGGAGTTAGACCTCATTAAAGGCTCGACGTATAAAATGTAGTACTATAAAGTTTATACGAATTATAAAAGACTTTTTTATTGCGATAAATACAAAGATACTAGTCTTTCTTAAAATATAACGCGTGCGCATTCCCACAAAACCATAAGTTCCATGTAGGTTCGATCAACATTCCCAAATATTTATTTCTAAAGCATTCCAATAGTAGTTAGTGTATGAACTTCTAATAACACACCGAATCTAAAACGTATTCTATAAGAATGCGTATATCAGGAGAATAAAGTACTCTAAAAAGTTTTGTAAACACTGCTATAGGAATACTATATTTAATTTAAAAAAGAAGTGCTTATAGCAGTCTTAGAATTGGCAGTTGATTGGAATCACTAAAGTATTAGAAATGTAGCATCCTAATGGCGTTTCCATATTGATTCTATAACAATGCATATAGAAGAAGAATAAAGTACCCTAAAAGATTCCTTTAAGATCATTCCTATAGGCCTTCTATATTGATATAAAAAATAAAGTGTTTATAGCAGCCTTGACAAGGTATTAAAATTCAAGTACTACGCCTTACATGATACCATTCTTTTAGTGTTTTAGCACCTCCAAAATCGGTTTAATCGTTCTTCTTTATTTGAGATAAAGTAATATAAATTTTTAATATCAGAAAAAACCTTTGTGCAAGTTGCTAAATTGTAATACCTAGTACCTAAACAAAAATAACTTCCTGTAGAGATTAAACGTCCACATCTTAATTTTGTTGATGTATGCAATAAAAATCTATGCATTCGCGTTTGATACTGGAAATGTAAATAAGTTACTTTGATTTCTAAGAATTGTGATGAGATATGTACCCAGTTTGATTTACCAGAAACGGTTGTGGGTATATGCAGTTTTACGCTTACGAAAGAAAGACGGCTTAGTCTATATTTATACATGTGTTCTTTTTTGTGCTAAATTAAAGAAAAAGAAGTTATTACATGTTCTGCTGATTTGAGTAAAAGTAAGTACAAAAAAAAAACAATTGAAAACATATATCTATTTTTGTACAATCAGCTTATCCACGTTTTAGCGCTTTATTGTTATTGTTTAATTTTTACTTGGCTTCCAATTAAAAGGTCAATAAAAAGGATAAAGAAACCTTATCATTACTCACAAAAGATATATGACGACACTTGAGAAGTAGAAGCTTAGAGCTGATATCAAACAGTATTAAAAAGAGATGAGAGAAAAGGTAGAGGGGAAACCTATATCCAGAAATGGATGTTAAAAGTCTGACAAAGAAAAAAAAAGAACCCTTAAAGAAAAACGAATTGAAATTTTGGTTCGTAATTATTACCCGAGAACAACATGGGGCTAGAACAAATCCATTAACTGCTACTTCAATAGCTAAAGATACTACCGTAAAACACGTTCCGCAGTGTTTGATTTAATACAGAATGAGTCATATATTTTCATTCTTATTTTTGTGTTGTGCTATAGTTATAATAATCAAAGTAATATCAATCAATTATCAATCGAATTAAATTAAATTTAAGTTGATTGCATTACGAACGATTGTATCAGTCAATTTAATAGAAATGCAAGTTACAGAATATAGCAAAATATTTCAGCTGTGTAAAAACAAAATATATCTACGATACAGTTTGTTACAAACAGAAATTTTGACTAAAACGTAAATTATAAATTATAAATTATAAATTTAATAAATATAAATAATTATTACAAACCATATAAAACGTATTATTAACAGATAAAAAATACCTATGGTAAATAGCGTGTTTATTATTAAATTTTACATTACATTTACAATTGTTTCTAAAATTTTAAGAAGACGCAATAAGTTGTAAAATTTAATTAAATTTTAGATTATACAAAAAGAAGTTTTTAACATTTCCAGTACAAAAACAAACCCAAATTTACGTTACTAAGAATATTAACTGACAAATAAGACAAATAAGAAATTAAATATAAACAACTTTAATATAGTTATATAATTTAAAAACTTTTTTTTTAAGTAAAAAGACTTTAGTATTATTAATATAATCACGTAGAATCTAAAATATGAACATTGCACTGCTAAAGCTTTTACAAACTCAAGTTTTCTGAGAATTTTACAATGTTTTTTTATTTATGAAAAAGTTTTTAAATATTGCATTAAATACGTTTATTTTAAATTATTAAATAATGTGTAAAAACCAAAATATCAATAAAATTTCAATACAGTATAACCGTACATATTAATTAATTTGTATTATAATAAACGCTTGAGTTGTACAAATTAATTAGTATATGTTTCATCGTAAATTATTAATTATTTTTTATATTTTAGTAAAGTAAATCAGTTGATTAAATTATAATTTTAAATGTGCTTAACTCTATGCAAACATGATTAATAAATTTATCTACTGTAATTTTTTTAGCTTAATTCCCATTGGATTTTAGTCAATTTATTATATTGACTTTGGGACTAATTTTTTTATAAAATATACTAAAGATAATTATATTTTTTTAGATGTTTGAATATATATAGTAAGCGTAATATTCTTAATAAATCTTGAATTTTAAAAAATTTAATAATTTGATAATGGATTTACTTACTTGTGGAATCTTGAAGAGTCTTAAAAGATTGGCAACTTGAATTGATGTTACGCTAGAAGCTGCACCGACAACACCTGATATTACTTTTCGTACTTGAGTTTTGTTGCAGTGGTACTCTGCCCCATCGATGTTACTTATAGAACCTAATCAAAAAATAAAAATTATTAGTATATTATTTTACCTGTTTTTAATATTATTAAATAATATATTTTATGCACATTACAAAACATTAACACCAACTCTTGCATTTATTAAATGTCGTTCGATTCTTTCAGTGACAAAAAATTTAATCTGAAAACTTATAGTATTTTTAATTAATATAAATTTAAAGCAAACACGTTCTAATTTTTTTTAAATTAAATTTTAAACAAATATTTGATTACAAAAATTTTAGACGCATTAACAAAATTAAAATAAAGATGGTGGACGATGTTAATGTTTATCCTGCAAGTGATGATAACAAATGCGGTTATTCTAATCAAAAGGTATTAAAAAAGTATGTATGTAACCTGACTTAAATGTAAAGCAGAATATCATAAAGGTTGTGTAACAGGAGTTAAGAATTCTGTGGAATAGTGAAAGCATAGTTGACTGTTGCAGTTCAACAAGTGTTGTTGGAGCTAAAAGTGTTACACAGCAAACCGTAGTTCTTAAAATAAAAACGCAATTACTAAAAATACCGTTTAAAAAAATGGAGGAAAAAATCTACTTTCGACAAAAAAGGTGAAATACCTACAGGCAGCTCTAAATGAGAAAAACAATACAGATGCCCAGCTACGCATAATTGACTAGAAAGAGTAGAAGAGTTAAGAAGCTAAACAAGCCTAACAAAAATGTACGTGAACTAAAAGTAAAACCAAAAAGAGCACAAATTGGCTACCAAGAAAGATATATTCACATACATCAAGAAAACTGTTTTATACGCTGCAATAAAAAAAGTAGTAAAAAAACAAAATTGTGACATTAAAATGTGAAAAAAACTGAACATTGTTAAAGAAAGCTATCAACAAAAGTTGAGTCATAAATACGGCATTATTGAAACTACACTAAAAAACCCTAGGATAAAAGTACCAGAATTTGGACAACTAACAAACCATGAAATAAATGGTTTTAGAAGACAAAATTCTGTCATTGCTGACAGTGATATTTTGACTGCAAGACATTGACATAAATCATCATCTACCGTATATGCAGAGGTTTGTCAACAAAGAGTTTAATCACACAAAATGTAAAAAATGTAACGGTTACAGACACAAAAAACAAAACGCAACTCAATACTGAAATGTCCAAACTGTGGCGACGGATTGTTATGTTAAAAAGTTAGTATGTCAAAATATTTCTAGTATAAAATTTGTCCTCGACACACCCACTTTTCGGAGTTCACTGTCAAATTTTAGAAACACGTTTTTATTTTTCTTCTGGTAACGTTTGTGCAACACAGACCCCCGTTTAGCGGTGTTTACGCCCATCAAAGCTTTCATCATTAAGTTGTTTCATGCCAAGTCCACGTAAATATGCAATCAAATTTTGTGTGAATCTGAGCAAAAGCTTATTTGGGGTAAGTAATCATAATTTTCTTGTATTGGGGGTTTAAATTGATTCTTTCATAATTGTGTATAGCGGATTTCCATGCCCTCCACACGTTTTCTTTACTGGCGGAGATAACAAGCAGATAGCATATTTGACAAAATTTGCATGACGTTACCTTGCTGTAATTAAACCATTTACAACGTAAAGGGGTTGGAGGCATTTACGATTTTGATTTTTTTTTTGGAAAAAACTTTGCTGCGCATTCGCTATTTTCAATGATTGTATGATTTAAAAACGAAATTTACTTGTCGTGACAACAAAGTTAATCAGTGTTTAAGAACAATTAAAATTACAACTAGTGGCACACATTGGATAAATATAGAGTACCACAGGGTACTGAAAGAAACAAAACAACTATTCAAAAAAAAACAAATTTGGAAAACTTACAGACGATGCGGAACTAAGGCAACCACATTATAGAAGAACCTCATTAGGCAGTATTATGACAAAAATTATAGCAAAATTAACACTAATCACAAGCAACGTTCCTGTTGTGTGACAAGGTCGAAGCAGTGGTTATCAATTCGTTAGTCAATATACTGTATTAGTTAAACGAACTAAAAAAAAAATATTTTTAAATAACGTTTTTAGAAAAGAAGGTTCCACGGATAGTGCAGCAGTTTTTTTACCTTCCTCTAGTTCCACTTTGCTGCATTTGTTGCGGGGATCGTGGCGCGCACCGTTCTGGTGTAATGTGCGGTGCTGGAGTAAAATTCCGGCGTAATTACAAATTGTATGTATTAGTTTATTTAAATTAGAACCTGCAATTTTGTCTCGTTACAGGAATACCCAAATTCAATAGCTACATTATTAGCATTGCAGTGTTATGAAACCTCCTGTATAGCAATAGTTATCACAACGAGTAGTTTGGTTAAAACAGGTCCTATAATGGCTTCCGATATGAAACCACAATGTAGTTTAGTTTAGTAAAAACTTATATTTTTATCTAAATGTGAAATAGTGTTTATATTAATAAATTGCAGTGTTACGGAATTTTTTCATGCAGAAAAATTAACGGATATAAAAAAAACTACAACAAAACATATGCAAAACTTCCGTGAAACCCCCAAGATAGCAAACGAAAGAAAGTCTTTCACTTGTTGGTAGCATATTTCTAACCACTATTTCAAAATTCTGAAAATAACCAACATCTTTAAGACGACTACAAACGCCGGGTAAGATGGAATAAATTAAAAAATAATACAAAACTTGTTTTACAGATACCCAAAAACATAGCAACCAATGGAAAAAAATACTTAAAATGCGGAAAGTTTCCAAACAGCATTAAAATAGCTGTGGTGTCGCCAATTTGTAAAAATGGTGCCACCGAAGAAATGTCAAATTGTAAACCTATCTTTTTTTACCAAAAATTTAGAGATCTTAAAGATAGTTGAAGTCATCAACTAGAAAAAAACTGGAAGCATTAGGCATGGCGTTCCACAGAAAAGTATTCTAAGACACACACTATTCATCATCTACATTAACAATTTGCTTTATCTACCACTGCAAAGAAGGCTATTTTGTTATGCAGATAACATTTATCTAATTTATCTATCAAATAATTATATCAAATAATAGAAGCCAATTAACTAACTGACATCGGGCAAATCAAGTTATGGTGTGTTTAAGAAATAACCTAATATTTGTGCTTATCAACCACCAAGAATAAATTAACTCAAAAGAACAATATTAATCCAATATTGCCCAAATTAATATTTTCTAAAACTTTTTCATATCAATTTCAGAATGATACTCCCCTCAATATTGCGGAAACAGACTTGATTGAAAAATGTTTTTGATTGTGTTTATAGTTTCTTCAAAACACATTAAGAAATATATTGTGTTAAATGTATAAAATGCTTACAAGATTAAAATTAGAAACAATTATAGTGTGTGGTACAGAAAAAAACAAGCTATATACAATGCAACCACAAATTTCTAACAATAGGTCAGTGGTTTTTCTATGCAATTTGAATATTGGCAGCGCTTCTGCTGCTCTCTTTTTGTAATAATATGATTTTTTCAATCATATCTTCAATTTCTTGACACTTGAGTTCTTGAGATTTATGGGATGGACGTAGTTCTACCTCTTGCAATTCTCGCTCTATATCCCAGTTTTATATAAAGAACGGCAATGGCCCTGCTAAATATATTTATCGCAAAAGGTTTTTGCTCAACTTATTTTATGCAATAGACAGGCATTAACAATTGAGGTATCTATCAGAATACATTTTTTCCTTGTATAAGGATGTGATGTTTCTTGATGTTTTTTTACTCCTATTCCACATACAGACGTAATTTTGTTTTGTTGTTTTTTTTATCAAAAACAGAGTCATAAACGCCTCGATCGCTTTTTTAATTTCTTTTGCAGATACCAGTGGAACGTTTACAATTCTGTTGTTTTGCAAAGCTTTCCTTGTTACCAAGAGTATTCGTAAGCCTTATTCTTTTGATCAATAGTCGCGTTCACTAGGCAAAAAATTAAAAATCTAATAAAAGGTTGAATTTTTTCATTAGAAGCTGGAAAACTATGTTAATTTTTCACTTTCCTTGCGCAACGAATTGTTTTGTGACTCTGAGACTATATACTCAATCATTAAGAAATTGTTCAAAATATTCCATAGGCGTTTATCCTTTTATGTCTCGTTCAATTTTTTTTACATTAAATGTATACGCCTCATCGCATTGTAAAAACTTTCGTTTTTAGTTTCTGCGGTTTCCTTTTTTTTGTGAAGCGAAAGTCAATAGCCGAGTTCAAATTCTTCTTCAAGATCTGAATCTTCGTCTTCAGCAGTAAAATCATCTATCTACTTCCGGTGAAAGTAGAGCTATGTTACTTTTGAGTTCTCTCGCAAACAAATTTTAGAGGGGTTCATCTATAGTTTAATGATTTTTGGCTAATTTTCATACTACGTAGAACACAAACATGTTTGTTACAAAAAATTGAAAATGATTATGCGAACGCTTGGCGATCTATTTAGGATCGCGGGGTTCTATTGGTAATATCTCAAACTCTATATAAAATATTTAAATACCTTATAACTGCACTAAGTGGTGTAGTATTATATATAAACACATAAATACATGTTTAAGTGCAACGGTAGCCACAAAAAATTTGAATTAAGTATTTAAGATTGGAACTAAGCGTTACCTTTAACTAGAAAAATCACATTAAATGGTATTTTAAAAAACTCTACAAAACCTTTCCAACAATATGTAACCAGTATTTTATTTAAAATTTATTAAAACGAGATGTTTCGAATTGATGTCATCTACAGACTTTTAAAATATATATAAATTAATAAACTTACAGATAAATTTAAATAAAATGAATATATGTCAAAACTTACATAACAATAAAAGGACATATAAGATTGAGAATTATAAATAAATAATTATAAATAAAAAAGACAAAAGTAATAATTTAAAAAAGGACGCGAAAAAATATAATTAATTAAAAAAAAAAGAAATTGTTTATTATCATTAATAATTTCATTCAGTGATTTATTTGGATGTTCTTTAACAATTTCTTTTATTTTTAAAAAAATTAGTTTAGTTATTTTATTACAAATGTGAAGAATTTCATAATCTTTATTTAAATCAAAAGAATGATTAAAATTTAAGATGTGATTAGCAAACGAGTATTTAGATGGGTAATTAAATATATTATTACTTTTAATGCATGAATAGCGTTCTAAAAATTTAGTACGAAATTTATGTCCAGTTTGACCTATATAAAATTACTACATTTCAATTTATAAACTCCTGATATATCAAAAATGTGAATTTTATCTTTTGTATTAACTAATATAGATTTTAAATTATTCTTAAATGAAATTGAAACATTAATATTACAACTTGTAAATAATTTTTGAAATTTAAATGAAGAAATTCGTATGTATGGAAGAGAAAAATAAATTTTAAGTTCACTGGAATTGGAAGTTAGACTTGTCAGGTTTTTAATTTCTATAGAAAAACTAATTTTATTTGTAATCTTTTTATAAAAAATAAAAGACAACCATTATTATTTACTAAATAATAACTTCTTTATTAAAATTATATTTGTCAAGAAGAAAATTATATAAACTGTTAAAGAAAAACTTAAAAGACGCTAATTTATGTGAAATAAGATGAAATGACGAAAAAAGAATAACATGACCAGTAGTAATAGATTTTCTATAAATTCTTATTTTTAAACAATTTATTTAAATTTTCAATACATAAGTCAAGAAAATTAAGTAGCTTGTTGGATTCTTTCTCTAAAGTAAAGCTAACATTAGGATGTAAGATGTTAAGCATTTGAAAACAATGATCTAATTCGTAGTTACTACTTTTAAATATGACTAAAATATTATCAACATATCTTTTATAAAAAAATAAAAGGTTTTTTGAATATATTATTTGAAAACATTTTGTTAATTTTTAAGTTAGCAAGAAAAATTTCTGTAATGGAGAGAGGTTGTTGCTCATAGGTAAACCTGTTTTAATAATGTAAGTTTTATTATTGAATATAAAAAAATTTAAAGTTTAAACATAAACTTAAATAATCAAGAATAAAAGCACAAATATAGCCTAGAAGCTTAGATTCATTCAGAATTGTTTTAATTATTTAATGAAATTCAAAAAATAGTACGCTTGGAAAAAGATTAACAATGTCAAAAGAAACAAGAACACAATTTTTATCTTTTTTTTTTGTCTTTTTTATTTATAATTATCTATATATATATCTGTTTTTGTATCAAGTCTAGATCCGAGGAAAATCATGACAACCCGAGATCCGCCACAAGGAAAAAATATAAGAATTTTTTTTCTGCCTTAATACGTTTATGTCAAGCAACTGAACAATTTTTCCCTCAGAGGGGAAAAGATTTTGCAAATTGATAAACCAGTAACAAAACTAGATCCTTTAGAATAAGAGTTAAGTCAACGTATATGTTTGTTTATTTAGAGATACATGAGTGAACGTGAGATCCAGCAGCGTTGTCAACTTCTGGGATCTCACGTTGAGCAAAATTCAACTACAATAAGATACAAATAATGACGGCGCAAGTTAATTCTATTAATAGACCTCTTATTATACAGAATCTGCTGTGTGACCTTGCAACAAGTTTCAGTTCAGTGTGATTATAATATTGTATTAAGTTACTTCTTATTAAACAAAGTTATCTTTCGTTTTGAATTAATTTTGTTGTCTAACTTAGCAGCAGGTTGAATTTTACAACGTTTTCAATAGTGGATTTTATTAAAATTAACGTTAGTACACAAATGTTAATAACTCAAGTTGAAAATAAATACTTATTGTTTTACGTTATAGTAATATAGTAAAAACATTCGAAATATAAAACTATTAGTTTTGTACTATTAAGATAAGAAAGAAGTCAGTAATGTAAAATACAATTTAAAATCAAACTTTCAAGTTTACATCGATATGAAATTTTATAGTGATTTTTCTGTTTGTTTATATGTTTTTTTTAGTTTTTAATTAAAGACACTTAGGACATAATGGTTTGGTATGTTTTATGTAGTTGTAATAGTAGAAAAAGTGTAAATAAGAAGGTTTAATTGAGTAATACATTTACATGTATGTACCTACATTGACACTTCCATTAGCCTTACATTTGATATTAAGAATCTTTTTGAATTAAACCTAAATTTTAAATCACTGTTTTTTAATTTACTTTATTTGATTTGTCATATATCTTTTATTGACATTTTTAAAGTTTATTGATTAAACCATTTAGATAACTTTTTATCTTTATTTTGCACATTATTTTCTTCTACAATTTCTGGCCATAAGTATACATACATTGATTTCAAATGTTGATGTTTTACATATAATGGAACTAAAATTTCTAAGTTTTTTAATCGAAAGAACTGTTTATAGTATATTACAACTGATCATAAAGTAAACAATAGTTTCCAACGAGTTTCATAAAAATTGTTACCAAATTAACTAGTCTTAGTCTAAAAAATGTCATCTTTACTTTAGATTAATGAAGTTGTTAAAAAAATTAAAGTAAATATTGCTTACTTGCGTAGATCCACAATTATCCAAAAATAGTTTTTTTTAGCAAGTTACAGTATTTTAACATTATAATTATGATTGTATCTTTGAAACATTAAAATTAGAGCAGTTACAATTTTTTTCTAAGGATAACTTCAAGTAACTTGATAAATCATTGTATGTTTGTAAATTAACATATAACTTGTTGATCTCAAAAATTTTCAATGTACGAATAATGTCAGAACTTTAATTATTACGTAATTCTTGATAGCAAACTAAGTCACGGCTAGTAGTTTCACTTTATACATAGAAAATAGATGCTTTATGTTATCTCCAACTGATGATTTAAGAGTCGATATATTAAGCTTTTGTTAAGGTGATCCTAGTTTATTTTTGTCAACCAAAAGAAAAAACTGAACTTGACTTTTGCGTCTTTGTTGTGTGTGAACTCAAACAAACTGACGTTTTAGAAGACATTCCAGCTTGCAACTTCAGAGTGCTAATTGCCATTGATGAAACTGAAAATTTTAGTGATGGACGGACAAGTTTAACTTATTAGGAACCATCAAAGTTTAATAGTCTGGTTGTTCTATTAAGTTAGACGAAAATCACTTATAATCAAATCAAGAATAGTCAATGGTCAATTACAAATCTTTAACCTATACAATTATTTACAAAATAAAGTACTGGTATTTTAAGATAAATTCTTTTTGACAAAAATCAATATTTCTTTTACACAGAGCTTTAAATCATATTTTTTGTAGTACAAAACATTTCAAATACAATCGTAACTTCAATTTGTTATACTGTGTAGCTAAAAAAGTAATACAATTTTTGAATAATTAACAAAGAATTATGTCATGTACATACATATAGTTAAAATTTTTTGTAAAACTAGAAAATTTTTTAGAGCTGTTATGATGATTTGTAAATTCGTGCAAAATACAACAGCTTGTGTATGTCCAAACTTTTTTTTAGAGTACTTTCACTTGTTTCTATGTTTCAATTACAGAGTTTACATAAATGGCATATCCTTTATGCAGCCGCAACACTCGTATAAAAAACGTTATGAACTCTAATTGTGTCTTAATTTTTTAATAGTATAACGAACAGAAAGTGTAAAACTGTCTTAACATATTTTGTTACGCATAGGCCTGATTTCTTTTTCCTGAGCAAAGTCGGAATCTCACTAATATTGTATGAACGTTGTATTATGATTATTTCGGCTTAAAACTAAACAACATATATAAATGATGGGCATTACATAAAATATGCCATGCACGTATTGAGCATCCTAAAAAATAAAAGCGTGTTTGTTATTTGTTTGTTTTTACACTTTGGTGGAAATCAGTAAATAATGCCAAATGCTTCTTTGGTGCCACGTTAAAGTTACAAAATACCATCTTTCTAAATTTAATAAATCTAATCCAATAAAGTAAAAACTCATAAAATTAGAAATGTATAATGTGATCAAACAAGAAGTGTTTTAAAGTCGCAGCACTAAACTCAACCTTAATAAAACAATTTAATGTAAATTTAACTATTCTAAATGTTTTCGCTGAAATTTTGAGATCTTGGAGAGAGAGATTAACATCTTGACCGTTACGTGTTACAGTAATTTTTTTATATACCTTAGCTTTAATGTTAAGTTATCAAAAATTGCGCGAATTCTGTAACAAATGTAATTCAACACACCATCAACTTCGTTTTATTAGTTAATTAGGAAAAATACCTACGTTGAAAAAAGAAACCAACATAAATGTCTAATAGAAGAATTCGTGGTTTTTTTTTGGTTAAATTGAAACTGCATTTATGACGTACATTTATATGAGTTTTATTTTAAATTCTTAAACTTTCGCGGTTGATATGTTTATGATTATAAACAACTTTCGGCTTAGACCGCGTCGTAGTAAAACACTGAGACTTAGGCTTGGTCATAGTCTCTTCTTGAGAGCCAAAACAAGAAGTAGAACTTGGCCTTTGCCGTATTGTCGTTCGTGAACCCAAACAAACTGATGTTTTGCAAGACATTGCAGCTTGCATCTTCAGAGTGGTAAATGTCACTGAAAGAAAAAGTATAAATGACGATATTTATACCAATAGCGATTAGCGTGATTAACGAACGTTATGTTTCCGTTATCGCTTGACTAATTTCGAACGAAGGCCAAGTTCTACTTTATTGTTTTGGCTCTCAAAAAGAGACTATGACCAAGCTTAAGTCTGGGTGTTTTACTACGACGCGGTCTAAGCCGAAAGTCGCTTATAATCATAGTTTTATTTTATCACGCACGTCTATTACTCAGTGAAAAGTGAAAAGATAACATAAAAATTTATTAGTAACGTTTTTGTCTTAGTAATAATTAAGTAGTTGTGTTACACCTTCAGGTAGGAGAAGCAAAAAACCCTTCCTTAGTAGATTTTTGCAGGCGACGTTTCGTGGCGTTATTGTGCGCATTTCATCATGGCCAATAAAAAACGAGCCCAAGGGGAACTGTCCGATGAACTAGTCACAAACTTCAAATTCAATAAATAAACAAACAATGACATTAACAGTTAGTGTAGAGATAAAAATATAATAAATTACAAACAGAAAACATTTACATAGACAAACATCATCTAACTTATTTATAGTTAGTTCCAATTGTTTATTTATTTATTGAACATTAATTTTGTGACTAGCTTATCGAACAGCTCATCTTGGGTCCGTTTTTTATTGGTCATGATGAAATGCGCTCAATCGCGCTACGAAACGTCGCCTATAAAAATCTACCAAAAGTGACTTTTTTGCCTCTCCTACCTGAAAGTGTAATACAACTACTAAATAAAAATGTATCTTACCACAGAATAATTATTGAAAGAATTTGTAAAACACATTCCTTACGAATTATATGCTATACTTTTTCTACAACTATAATCTGTTTAATTATTAATCAAAGTCAAATTAAACTTTTTACAAGAACAAATAACGCAAAAAATTAATAATCTGAAATTAAAAATTTATGTTGGTAGTATACCTGCAGTAATACCTAAAACGACAATTAAAAATTATATGTCGAAACCAGTCCAAACTGTATTTATTTTATGTCAATTTGTCAGTGTCAATTTAACAAATTATAAGTGTAACTATTATTTGAGTTTTAGCTATTTAATACATTGATTTTAAGCAAACGTTAATATGAATGAGCTGAGTCAGTTTAAAAAATATCGATTGTTTACAACAATTTGCTTTTACAGCTAGTAAATAAAAGAAATGTATTTATGAGAAATGTAAATGTTATTTCTTACAAGCTATAAAGAACAAGATGTGAATATGACAAAACAAATAAGGTAAATTTGTAAATATTTAGAAATAATTTGTAATTAATGGGTGTTATTATTAGGATTGGAGATTCACAAACTAAAAAAATAATAAGAAAATTAGTGGTTTTAATAGCATTGTTTTGGAGTAAAAACTGTTTTAATCTTTTTATAACGAACATTTAGAAAATGCAAGAAAAAGTTAATTACCGCAATGAATCGAATATGCTACAAAAATCTACTGTGAATTTAAATAAATGAAATATTGCAATAAATAGAAATTTTAAACATAACAAATCTATTGCAGCTTAGCAATCTCGTTACTTAGAAAAATGATACTAAAGAATAAACAAGAAGACAATTACAAAAGTGAAGATAACAGTGATTGTTTTCGGTAATAATTACTTTTAAATACGTAATTTTTTCAATGTATAAGTGATTTGTACTAGTTTTGTAACCATTGATTGTTCTTGTAGAATTTATCTTATAAAGAAAGGTTTTACTGTAATTTTTAGTCTAAATGCTTATAAACTTTCACAAACAACTCGATTACAATTTTGTTTTATCTAAGTGAACATGTGTAACTTAAACGCACATCGACTCGGTAGGAATGTATGCAAGATAAAAATAATGCTATCTTTGCGTATAAATAGCTTTAAAACACATATAAAACGAGATCCGACAGGTTGCCAAATATACCGGATCTCGACTTAAGTCTAAAATCTAAATTGAAGTTATATACAATAAAATTACTAGGGCGCCCTCTTCAGCTTAAACAGTTGAACTGCTCGTGTATAAAATTGGTCAAAAAGGGTAAAAAGTGAGCTCCAGGCAAAAATTTGGAATTTTACTCTACATCAAATGTCTTCTTGAAAAAACATTATATACACATAGATACAAGGTGAGATCCAAAATCGGATCTCACCTTACAAAACGGATCTAGTGTTGTTCAGTTTATAAGACGAACGGATCTGACCTTGTTACAAAAATACATATATATATATATATATATATATATATATATATATATATATATATTACAACAACGTTTCGGTAAAATCTCATTTACCATTTTCCAGTTTAAAGTAACACTAATAATTATTACAAATGTTATAATTAAATTAAATTGTCACTGTCAAGATTGAATTGTTTGACTCCTTATATATATATATATATATATATAAAAGAAAGTCGTGTTAGTTACTTCACTTATAACTCAAAAACGGGTGAACCGATTTAGCTGAAAATTGGCAGGGAGGTAGTTTAGAGCCAGGAGAAGGACCGTTCGACAGCATTCCCGTGTGACTTGACATGTAACATCAGTCACTATAAAACGTGGTATAACAAAAAAGAATCAGACTTGGAATAACAAAATTGACGTATAATGACAGCTATGTAATGACGTATGGATGACAATTTGATATTTGTAAGAAACCAATAATAAAACTATTTCTATTAAATAAATAATTAACATTATTGCCCAATTGCCCATTCGTATAAACAGTGAAGTGAACTATAAAACTCGGTATGGTTGAAAATTTAAGTTTTTAGGTGAAGTGAAGTTTAATTAATAATGCCGCGACCATGACGATCGAATCTTTCCCGACAAAGCCGTGATGCAAGAAGAATACGAAATACTCTTATGAAAGTAACAAATGATGAAACTGGCGGGATTTACTTCTTAGAAGCACCTGGTGGTACAGAAAAAACTTTTTTGATTTCTATAATATTAGCAACAATTCGCTCACAAAATAAAATTGCACTTGCACTCGCTTCGTCGGGAATTGCAGCAACTTTGCTTGAAGGTGCTCGAACAGTCCATTCAGCAATAAAATTGCCATTAAATATGCAAAGTAATGAAACTCCAACCTGCAAAATTTCGAAGAACTCTGCAATGGCAAAGGTTTTGCAGCAATGTAAAATTATTGTTTAGGCGAATCGAGGATATATAAATCAGTTGATTCGGCTAATAACCAAGCCTTATTTAATATGTTTTATTTAATTATTTTTTATTCACAACGTCCTATCACCAGGGTAACGGTTCTGTTCAGGAGAATTTTTGGCCCCGACTATAAAATACGTAGGAACAAAAAATTGCAATATTAAAAATTTTTTTGACAGTACAAAGTCTGTCGGGTCGGCTAGTTTATTTATAATTCTCAATTTTATATGTCAATTTGTTGTCATGTAATTTTTGGCATTTATTTATTTTATTTAAATTAATCTGTAAGTTTATTAATTTATATATTTATAAGTTCGATTTAAATGATAAATAAAAAAAATCAACTCAAAAAAATGAAGAAAATTTATCCAAGTATTGTATAAAATGAACTTTATACCATGCTTTTGCTCATCCTCATCTCACAAACTACAAAGAATGCAAAACAAGGTTCTAAAGCAAGTGTTAAAATTACCACCGTACACTCTATTAGTTGAATTGTTCTCAATTTAAGTATGTTACATACTATTTTCAAGATAAGTAACGTATTATAAACGCAAACGCGACCTTCACTACAGGGATGTGTATGATCACAATACGCGTAACAGGGACACTCATCTAGAAAAATCAATAAACAACAGTGTGAAGAGTGATATTACTAAGAAAGGTGCCATAACATTCAACAGCTTACCCAGCCAGGTCTTAATAAATTTGAAAAAATTTAAACACGAGTTGAAACACTTTCTGCTTAACTCGTCTCACCTAAAATTGAGATTGTCAATTATTTTTCGCGCAGGTTAAGTAGTACTTTATCAACGGTGTTTTATATAAATGCGTTCTTGCGTCGATCCTTTTTTTTTAGCTGGTTATAGTTATAATATTTAAAACTTAGATTAAGTTCTAGTTTATTGTTCTTACTATTTCCTTGATTTTATATATATGTAATTTGTAATGTAACATGTATTTTCACTTAATTGTAAACACATAAGTATACACCAAAACTGCCTAACATTGAGAAATCTCTCTTTTGCTTACATGAGTTATTTAAATAAATCTAAAAAAAAATACTTTCTGATATGTAAGATGCGTAAATCAAAACATTTTTTTTTACTTTACAAAAATGAATTTATTATCTATAAATGTATAACAAATAATTTATATTTAAATAGAACTAACCTATTAACTACACATTTCTGTAGATTACCAAACTTGTGCTCTAACTCTATCACTTTAAATGTTGAATGTAGTTTGTTTTGTTAATTGAAAATTATACCATAGTTTAGAATAAGGTTTACTGCATACATATGCAGAAATGCGGTTGAAAATTACGTATACCAAAAACTCCAGTGTAAATGTTGTTTAATATATAATGAAACGTATATTTTTATTTATAAAGTAATGAAAAATCTTATTGTATTAACAATTAAAATTAAATAAATAATTTAGATTAGTAAGAAAACATTTGAATTAATGAAAGATTATCATTTGCAAAATCTTAAAAGTATTCATAATTGTAAACCTAAGGTTTTTGAATAAATTTTGAATTGCCAAAATTGAATCAGATAAAGGCAATAAATAAAAGAACAGTGATATTTATCTACACTTAATTCAAATTCGTAATAAAGTCAAATTTAAAAGTTAAATTTTAAGTTTTAATTTCAACAACTGTATGGTTTAAAGACGTTGTTAGTATAGCGTAAAAACGCTATTTAGATAATTTTATTATTGAAATTAATAATTGCTATATAAAATTAATTATTTAAAAAATATTTAGATTAAAAGTATTTATTTAAGTAAAAACAAGAGTATGTTTAATATAAAATAAATACTTAATAACAATAATAGAATATACGTAAAAACTAAACAATTTAAAAAACGGATAATAAAAATAAACAATAAGAAGCATTTACTGTTAAATTCGCACGCAACAAATATTGTGCTTCGTTTGTTAAAATTATTTACTTTAAAAAATGTACAAAAAAATTAACATTAATTAATCGGTATCAACATTTAAAGAATTAAAAAAAAAATTAATTTTGTTAACCAAATTGTAATGATTGTAAATTCTCTAATAACGTTTTAAAATACTACGTAACGTAGTTACAACGAAAGCAATAAAACTGATTAAATAGCACAAAAAGTAAGAATTTCGCCCAAAAACTTTTTTCAAATGTGAACATTTGCATATGAAACAGCTTTTAGCAAAATGAAGGTTGCGTTTACCAACAATAGATGATAAACATAAACATATCAAAACTATTTTAGTTCTGTTTAAACATAATTTAAAAACAAAATTGCATCGATTCATACAATGTTGATCTTTATTCATATACAAGGTGTTCCACACAAACTTATTAAACGTTTTTAGTTATTAAAAATGTGTCGTTGTGTATTTCTTAAATTTATCAACTTTAAAAAATAAAATTTGTTTTCTTTATAATTTGTTTCACGTTTTTGTATTTTGATAAAATTTAGAATACGGCAATAGTAGCTCGCGCGTCACCGGCTGGATATTTTGATATAATTCGATATCTACGGTGCGAATCTTGCGCTCGATTTCATTTCCCGTTTGACATTTGTTTTGAAACTTTTGGTTTCAGTAAAACCGTTGTCCGTTCAATCAGACATAACTTTTTTTTTTATTTTAACATTGTCGTTATTACGCTTCTAGCTATTTAAATGAAATGAAGATAATCTGCTTACAGAATAAAGTGTATTTTGTTCTACTTTACACTAACAGTTAATGGCTACCGACGCCATCTTGTTTATGTTAATTTATAAATTTTTGACAGCAAATTTGGCGGAAGCTCAAGCATTTTATTCAAGCTCAACTACAAAGGGTAAAAGTACTATTTTCTTGTAATGGTGCCTAGAAAACCAATTCAGCGAGGTGTTGTCACGTGGGATTAATAACCGTGGTGTTCGCTCAAATATGATTTTGAATAGTTACCTGTGTTACAAGTGTTTTACGTGACTTATAAGCTTTTTGTAGCTGTACCACCTATTTATTTATATTTTAATTTATTATGCCTTTAGATTTATTAAATATGTTTTATTACTCATACTAAGCTACATTTTAAAATGTAGTATTTTTTTTGAGTCGAGTTTATAGTTCAGTTTTTAACTCACTTAAATTTTTGTACTTACTGTGTACATCGACATTATTATTTGTATTCAATGCCAGAGTTTGGCAAATGTAAGTAAACTATTGCAAGCTTACACTCATCGAAAGTTTGAGAAGTAATATTTCTAAAGCATTATAATTATTGCTACTTACAATATTGAACTGCTGGTCTACGGTAAGCTTTATGTTGTTGTACTAATTTAAACTTTAAGTCTTGTTTGTCAAGAATGACATCATCGCTTCTACATGTAATTATTATTGTATAATTGTAATTTATAGTTTTATTTATAATTTTTAATAAAACAAATTTATTAAATAATTCACTTTAAAAAAAAAACACTAGTAATAGCATCTATTGTTGATTTTTAACCGATGTATCTTACAACAAATGATAAATTAAGGTTACCCAAACAAATATTGACAATGACAATTGACACCTTAAAAAACAGAAACATAGAAAATAATAAACCGGAATAAAAAAATACGAACATCAATGAACCTAACAGATAGCTGTGTAACAAGCGACGAACAACAAAGAATTATCGGAGATCGTAAAAGACGTAAACTGAGAATATATGTAAATATTTATTGAAAACGATTCAGCAAACCTTCATGTTTATAAAATATTTTCAAATTTACTAAGTCTACACAAGTTTTAAAAGATACGTTATATTACAAAAATGATAACCAAATTTTGGTAAAGAAAATATAGCATTTAGAATTTGAATAAAAATTTTAAACAAGAGCTTTAGTTATTACGCATGTCTATATAAAATTTTGTAAAAAAATCCTGTTTTATATAACTATTGTTTAATATAGTTCTATTAAAATAACGGAATTCCAAGTCTATATTATCAGGTTTAACAAAACATCTTTGTGTCGAATGACAATAAGTCAAAACGCAGAGATATTTGTTTGTATGTGTGGTTTTACAATAAACAAAATGGCCCATAAGTCGGTCGAATTTATGTGTTACTAGAACGATCACAAATGAGAGAAATTCTTCTCAATTTTTATGGCGAATTTGTTATCAGGGTGTTCGTTGTTTAGATTATCAAGAAACCTATAAAATTTGAAGCGATTGCGGGACCAAACAGTAAACGTATCATCAACATACTTTTTGGTTTAAAGATTGACGATTCCAAAGCAACCGTTTTAACAAATTCCATAAACATGCTACAACAGAGACTCGTAGCAACACCTCAAAACATCACCAATAAAAAGAATCAAATTCAAGTGTCTGTCATAATGAGACAGAATTTGCTGAATAATAACAAATAAATCTTTAATAGAACCTTGGTAAAAAGTAAAGTGACATCAAAGCTGGCAGGAAGATTCTGAGATTCATTCATAGATTTCAAACATTAAATGAAATGATGAGAATCGAGTGTATGAAAAGAAGTTTTACTCCCAAAATCAAATTTTCTACATTTTCATTTCAAAGTGTATACCAAATTCCTTATTCATGTGGTTTAGTCTACATCGGTGAAACTGGTCGTTCCGTCATCATACGTATTGCAGAAAAAAAAACATATGTTTAAATTATTTTACTATAGGCCATAATATATGTTTTGAAAACGCCTTAATTATTGCAAAATAGAAAAGTCCGAGAAAGCATAGAAATCATAAAACGCATCAATAACTTCATTTGTAACAACGGTTTTAAACTATCTTCTTTTTGGTTTCCAGTTTTCACTGGAACACGCCTTTTTTGAAACGTAATCTATTCAGAGTCGAGCTCATTCAACCGCGGTAATGCTTCTTTTACCAAAATAAAAAATCAGCATTGCCGCAAGCGGATTTTTTTGTGTAATAAACATATCTGCAGCTAGTCGTGTATTCTGTATATAACTTATTTCCAGTTCAATGCCTTCTAAGATGTTGACCTGGATTGTTGTGTTCATCTGCAGTGATTCTTTTTGTTAGCGCTGTTTTGTGTGTGTTTAATTTTTTGCGGTGGCAGGTGTAAGTGAACAACGTGCAGCTGTGAAATTTCGTTTTCTACTCGGTAAAAATGCCGTTGAAATTGTTTTAATGTTGAAAACAGCTTACAAAAGTGACACTATAAGAAAAACTCAAATCTACGAGTAGTTTTCTCAGGTTAAAATTGGCGACATCTCGTTTCATAACAAACCTCATTCTGGACCTTTATCAACTGCCTAAATCGGCAAAAATAATTAAAAAATCAAAAATTTCTGATCACAAACTGTCGACAAACAACTAACTAATTATCAGAGATTAGTGAATTATCTTGGAGTTCGGCTTAGCGAACCTTAACAAAGATTTGGAAATAAAAAAAATTGTTTTCGAGTTTTTTTTTTTGGTTCTGACTGACAAACAACTAGAAACTAAAGTTGAAACAAGCCGTGCTTTGAAACAACACCTTGAAACTGACCCAGATTTTTTGTCAAAGATCAGTAATGAGACATGATCAGACATTGTCATGTAGCGTATAGATACAGAAATTAAATAGTCAAATTAATAGAAAACGTTATTGTCACCCCGTTCAAAAAATCAAATCAATCTTCAAAACAATAGCGATTTGCTGTGTTGATACCAAGGGCGTAGTTCATTTTCCCAGGGCAGATTGTCAATGAAACCTTTTATTTAATAGTTTCTCCAAAACGACACAGCCCTCTGTATTAACCAGTTTTTGAGTAAAAATGGTTTCCGCTGCCCTACCTTTGCTACTTGCCTGACTTCATGCAACAGAAAATGACATCAGCCATATAATTTTTTTTCTGTTTTGCTAGCATGCCAAAGCTATTTTTCTAAAGTTTTTGATTATTGCGTGCAAACATGTCAATTTTGCCAATATTTTGGCCAAATTTGTTTTTTCAATTTGCAGACGGTTTGAGATCTATCAAAAGACACAATAAAACGGCTATTTCCATTTTGTGCATTACACGTATGTGTCAGTGAGTTTTCACATTAGTATCTTAAATAATACATTCTGATTTTGAGTAGTAAATGGCGATTTAGGATGTAGTTGTTATGAAGAATTCACTGAGGTAAAGATGTATTTTTTATTTACAGCTTAATATATTTTTTTTACTTTAACATTAGCAACTTTGGTTACCTATACGTGTTCTTTTAACTTTGGTTACCTGCACTTGTTTGTTTAACTTTAAGATACTGTCACCTGTTTTCTCATATTGTCAAATTCGTGTAAATAATTAATACGGTACGTGTGGAGTATTAAGAATTGTTCTGAATGCGTATTCTGCAAACCTAAGTTAAATGTGAACATAGTAAAACCTCTCAATAACAGACCGCAACGGGGTAAACAATATTGTCCGTTATAGAAAGGTCTCCGCTAAAGAAAGGGTCGGATTTAACTGCGTAAAACTAAATATATTTTGAATAAAAATTTTTGTTAATTTTGAGACATCGTCACTTTACGTGTTTGCTATATAGTTTTGTTTGCAGTAAGTTTGGGGTATAAGAAATTGTCCGTTGAATGAATGAAAAGTGTCTGTTGCTCAAAGGTGTCCGTTAACAGAGGTGTTACTGTACTAAAACGATTACCAACAAATTAAAAAGCTCACCTACCAAAATATCTACACTTACATCGGAAAACTTACCGCACTTAGGAATTCTTTTCTTTACCTATTAAATGAAGCTAAGGCATTTATTTGTAATAACGCTGTATGTACGTAACAATTTATTTTTTAACAATTTTAACGAAATCCAGGACACTAAATTGTGAGTATCTTGTTTCTTATATTTTTTTATATCTACATTATCAGTCTTTTGCTTGCACGACTGTACGTAATATTACGTTTGCACGTACTTTTTTACATGTAATAAATTAAACGGTGCGCCTTGTTTCGCTTAAGTGCGTGATATTTGACATTTGTGTTGTATTCACCAAGCAAATTTTTTTAAAATGTAAAGTTAAACCACCAAATTTGTTTATATGTACCAAATGTTGCCTAATCTAAGCAATCTGCATTATTATTATTGACTGTGATATGTTCTGACTAATATTCAATTGATATTTATCTGCTTAGTTCTATCTCGTTTTTCACTCCTATCTCTTTGTTGAAATAAATATATTCCTTGTTATAAAATGTGTTTTGCAATTCCTGTATTCGACAAATGTAAGCGGAATCTGTATTTAATATTTTTCTCCAGTTCTGGCGCCCTTTTAATTATTTTATGAGTAGCACACCTAGTACCCTCCACTATTCTCTCGGCGAAGTGTTTTGAGGTGCCATATGCAGTAAATTATGGGTAGATTTACCTAACAAACTTTATAGAAAAAAAATTGAACTAGGTTGTTAAATCCCACAACCTTAGTGGCCATTGTTGGTCACCACAAAGCAAAATGAGCCAATCTATGCTTTTTTAAATATACTTTATCAAGCACTATTAACTGTCATAGCTTGACCTGTTTTATCTTCAAAAAATAAAAGGCCTTAAAACTACTTACCCAAAATCCACACCAAATGATGATTTTTTAGTCCTCAAATACAGTAATTCTTTTTTCGAAAAGCCGTCATTCTTTTGTTGTCTTAGAATCCAACTAACACAATCTCATTTTTTTAGGTGAACAAGCACTTTCAGTTCTTCAGTTAATTGAATTTGCACAAAAAATTTTCTTCAATGGGAAATATCTTATGCTCAAATGTTATGAACAACGTCGATTTCTACCTAACAACATTGACACTGTCACAAACCAATGCAATGTTTTCAATAGACCGATCAAAAACGTTCTTAATTTTGATGTTGACTGTAGATCTTGTCGCATGGAATTATTATATATAATCAAGTGTCTTAATTGTACTGTATAGCCGTTAAAGTTAATTACATAACTAAAGTAACTAAAATAAATACATTATATTCCATATGTAAATAATTTTTTCTTAAAACTTCTAAAATAACTACGTTTCAACAATTTAATGTAATTATATATTATTTATATGTATATTTTCCTAACCTATTCTTTTTTGTCTCTTACTAATGTTTTTTCTTCATTCCAGTTTAATTCATTGTTCTGCAGGTTGTCTATTATTATGTTGTTCTTTGGTTTTCCTGTTTTATTTTTTTGTTATGATCTTATGACCATACTTTTCTCGGTGCTCCTTCTTCGTTCGTTCTTACTATATATCCAAATCATTTTAATTGCTGGCGTTTGAATGAGTTTATTATTGGTTCTACTCTTAAACCTGTCTAACCTCGTTTTGGTTACTGCCACATTTGTCTTATATACAGGGTGTAACAGGTATAACTAATATCCTCTTAATGGGAGATAACTGTAATGATTTAGATCATATTTGCATTATAAACATAAAATTTCTTCCTCATAGATTTTGAGAAAAATTAATATTAAAATTTAAGACGGCCCTGTCATAGAATGTAAACTCGTAGAAAGAAAAGACAATAACCCAATTCATTATCGTTTAGTAGTAAACAACACGTACAAAGTGCAAGAATGCGATAAGATTGTTTTACTTAGTTTTACTGTAGATTGTTGAACACGTACAGAGACCATAACCTTAGTTAATATAAAATAAAATTATGTAGCTAAAATTTCCTTTTCCGCCCATTCAGGGGTCATTGTGTCTATTTCGGTAGTGCGTTACTGCTGATTAGATCTTCATTTATTTCAAGATAAGCAACCAAGTCCGTAATTACATCTAATTATTACAAGAATTTAAGAAAAATTGATGAAAAGCTAGAGCACTTGTTTATGAACAAAATGTGTTAGAAATTACCATATCCACATTCTATTAAAAGATTATTAGTTATACTTGTTACACCCTGCACGTGTTAGGATTGGCTTACAAATTGTTTTGTAAACTGTCATTTTTGATTTTTGTAATATTTCTTTTATTGTGACAAATGTACTATTTAACGAATAATCGCAATTACCAGTGTACAGTGTTTGTCATCTTTTCCTATCGCTATAATTTTTCTCTTTTCAACATTATCATCTGCAAATACAGTTTCTACTACTTCTATTGACCTCAAGTTTCTGTATCCCACTTTCAATTTTTTGTTTTTTTTTTTAAATAATTTTATTATGTTGTCTAACTATTCCTCCTTATCGTAAAATCTTTTTGGTCGTGAATTCTTCTGATTGTGAATTACCAGTCTTCTTTATCTCTTTATAGAATTTTGTAATTTAATATCAATTCTTTTTTGTTTCAGACTACTCCACACTAAGGTATGCTGTCAAAAGCTGTTTATAAATCATTGAAAACCACAAAAATCGGTTTACTAGTGTATTTTCCTGTTTGCTTTATCGTAAATATGTGATCTTGCACACCTCTTTCTTTCCTGAACCTACATTAAGAATTTGCCAGATGGGTTTCTATCATTAACTCTAATCTTCTTTCTAGAATTGTTTGATATTGTTTTACTATATGCACATTTATGTAAATCTCCTGTGGTTTGAACTTTCTCGTCTATCCTCTTTGTATACTGGCATCTGTATGCGTATCTCCCAATCCTTTGGTGTTCTTTCATCGTGCCATGCTTTGTTAAACAATTCGGTTAATATTTCTAATCTTTTACTTTCCAGGTTTTTAACCATCTTGGTTCTGTCACGTCCTGCTGCTTTTCTTCTTTTTAAGCTTTTCCAAGCTCAATTGCATTCTCTATTTGTATGTCAGAATCCTTGTTAATGGCTGCGTTGACTACCTCTTGTTCTTCTTCTATATTTAGACTTAGCTAATCTATTGTTAGCATTTCTTCAAAGTATTCCTTCCATCTCTTTAGAATGTCTTCGTGTCCTGTCGCTTCCTTCTTTTATTTTAATATGCTTAGTTATATCTTTTCCGAAAAGATTTTATAAAATGGTTTTTGATCGTTTTTCCAAATTCTTCCCACACGTTTTGTTTTGCTTCTTTCTATATTTGTGTGACTTTATTTCGTTGTTCTTTATTTCGGTTAAAATGATCAGTTTTTTTAGAACCCAAGTATTCTTTTCACTTCAGTTTTGTTAATTCTTATTTCTTTACTTACTTTATCGCTCCACTATAATGTTTGTTTTTTACGGTCACTCATTTTCACAATGCCGCACAACTTTATTCCTGTCTTTATCATGGTTTTTTTGATATTTTGCCCTAGCTCTTTAGTTGATATTTTGGTAACCACTCTTTTAATAATACTCATTTCTATTTTAGTTCTCTTTTTCCTAATTTTTTCTCTTTTAGTTTATATATTTCAATTGGTTCTATACAATTTCTTCTATCTTTTGTATTTTATCATTTTTCCAAATAGATTCTCATTTTTTACATGAGTAGTTAGTGATCAGTGTAATGTAATGTATTACAGACTTCTTTCCATTGCTCTTTATTTCTTGGGTGTGTTTGTGTATATTCTTAGGTGCGTAAAAAATGTACTCATTCCTAATTTTAATATCGGCAAGTTTCAAATTATATTTTTGACAACTTATGTTTTTGTTAATACATAAATTGTAAATTATCCATACATTTATTAGTGATAAATCAAGTGTGTTAAAAAAATACTTTTTCAGGCCACCACCTGAAAGACGATATGGTTGTATACTTTTTTGATTTTGGCACATAATAAAATTACTCACAAATTTATTTTATATTTTAAATGCTGTTGCAAACTTATCAAATTTTTAACGACCTTGACGAGTTTGTTTTAAGTGGAATCAAGTAAACTGCTTCATTTAGTTACAAATATCTCCGAGGGTTGCATCACAAAATTAGACGCCCGTGTATCCTTAATTGTTTCAGCTTCAGTTTCTTAATATTAGACAGCATTGCCAACGTTTTGTTTAACATATCCGGTTAAACCATCTTATTTTCTAAGTATCATGCTGCATCATATTCTACACTGCAGTTTAATGTTTTTGAAAAACTAGATAAATGCTCATTTTTTTCATCATCACTACTGGTGCTCAACAATGCATCTTCCAAAACGTAGGATGGATGCTCTGCTAATGACTCTGCACTATTATTATTATGATTATCACCGTCGAAATCGTACAAAAATCAATTATTAATTTCATATTACGGTTTGTCTTCATTAACATATTTCGACATCTTGAACTTGAAGTAACTAAAATTCTTGATGCATTGTGCACGAGTATTTATACATACATACTAATTCTTCGAAGCTGATAGGAAGTGTGTAGTTATTGAAAAGATTATTATTTTAAACTATTTCACTTACTTGTAATGTTAATTTAGATTAATTAGCAGTTGATCTAAATGCTTAGAAATTTGTCAAAACATGCAGATTAGGAAACAATTGTCATAATGACCGCAACCGTACTTAAAGGTAATTATAATAAAAAAAGAAACAATTACAAACACAATTCGAACAAAAGCTTTTAAAAAGTTATATTAGTCACTTAAAAAAAAAACAAAAAAAGATTGTTGAAATTGGAATAATTACAAAGGAATTAGAAGTGAATTAAAATAGAGAATGGTCATTTTGACCGCACTTGTATTTCTAGTGTTAATACAAAACATTGAAATTTATTAATATTTAATTTGAACAGTTATTATTATTTATTCAGTTTATGGTAAATAACTAAATTGTCTATCAAATTAATATCTACCATATTTTCTTTATAATAGAATTCTATTACATTTTATTTGTTAATTTTATTAATTCTGTAAAGTAAAGTTAAAAATAAAGTTTTCCAAACATAGTAATTTAAAACATATTAATTTATTGTGTGTGTCAACAATTTGATTAATGAAACTATATAATAAAAGATTTTCAATTAAATTCTAATAAATTAATTCAAGCGTTAACTACCGGCTACTACTAATAAAATAATTAAATATATTTTAACGTCAATAGTTACACAATACTAAAACACATTAATTTAAATTATCTTTAATTTAAAAAACCTACTAAAACGTTATTAAAAGCTTGTATAATTATTTTAAAATAAAATTAGTGAGTACTACAAAAAACTATTTTCGTAATGCTTGTAAATTTATTTAAAATATTATAAGTTGTTATTGATACTTATTTTAAAATAAATATTTATAATATTTGTGCAGCATTCTACAGTAATGAAATAATAGATAACATTAGTAATCCTGACTTGTATAAATGTATGGTTTAAATGAGATAAGTTTGTATTCTCTGTGTACAATTTGATGTCTCTTGAGTCAAGATCAGAACTGTTAATGCCAATGCTTGAGATTACAGTTGCACGTAATTAAATAATTACAAGGTGTACGATTTAGTTTGTGATAAACATAATAAATTATGCAAAACAACGTTATCAATAAAATTTGCATATTATTAAGTAAAATCTTAACGTCACTAAGCCATTGTGTTTCTTAATTAGATAATTTGCATTATAGTTGTTAAACAAATGTAAACATGTAATTAAATGTAAACTATCATACATTTTAGTAAGCTTTTAGAGTTAGTTGTTTCTTAAATTAAACAAAAAAGTATAATTACGTTTTAAATATAAACTGTAGTTTATATAAATGCTTCATAAACTAAAAACAATTGTACCTTACAGCCAAGTCTTTGTTATTTAACATAACTATAAATTATAAGCTCAGCAAACCAAAATACAAATAATTTTGTAGAAAATGTAACAAATGATTATTTTTCTAAATATAAATATTACACGATTAAACCAAAACAGAATTACTAATAAATTGGTTGGAACTAATACCATAAATAAACACTTATGATTTGTAAATTACATTTAATCAATAATTAGAAAACGTTTTTATATTGATGTTTGCATAAGTTTAAATAATTGAAAAAAATAGTTGTTTCAAAAAAATAATTTTCTATAGAATTGTTTCAGTTTAGTAAAAAATAAATTTTTAGTAAATTTTGAAAGAGTGCATATTACATTGTGCTTATAAAAAAATTATTATATTACGGATTTAATAATAAAATCTATTAAATAATTTTTTATTGTATATATAATAATTATTATATTCGTATGTTTAAGTCATTGTTACTAAGCAGATGCTTTAAATTTATGTTCTAATTATGTTAAATCACGGTAAACTTTTATAGCTAAATAATAATTACAATTGAAGAACTTACGTGCAAAAACCGATAAATCCACTTCTTTTTTTAGAGAAATTTTTAAGGAACATCTAGAGGTGAATTGAATAGGCGTATTAAATTGCAATATTTTTTTAAAAACGTTTTTTTGCTAACAAAAAACAAATTTTTAAATATGGTTTTTAAAATGATGTATTTTAAATACTAAATTTAACGCTTGGTCTAATAAATTATATAAATTTAGTATAATAAAAAAAATTCTGGTTAAATAGCACCAAAAATAGCAAAAAACTAAAATCTTTAGTGAAACCTCGTTTTCTAAGCCAGTCGTTCCAAAAGTAATACGGACTTCCAGAGGTTCCCGAAATTATTTAAAAGAATTAAAATGAGTTTGGGATCTCTGAACAACGTCAGGTAGTCGACGCAAAGTTTAATATAAAATTAGAAAATTGCAACACATTTTTATTGTTTTATGGAAGTTAAAATAAATAATAATAAATAAGTTATTAGCGACTTTTACGTCCTAAGTAAAATATAATTACAGAAGTAATGACAAGCGGTGAGTCACGTCTATCTTTACAAGATTATACAAGAACGCAATAAATGCGATACCTAAATTAACTATAATATAAATTATAAAAAAGTCGTGCATCAAATCAACAATTTAGTTCAGTTTTATGTGTGATGTGAAGTGCATACAACAAATTTTTCTAGTCTTGGTCAAAAATATATATAATTTTTTGTATTGTTACGCAGATAGCGCTCTTTCGTTACGTAATTTTATAGAAATGAAATTGCCATCTTTTTTTAATTTAAATTTATTTAAGTTGATTACAAACGTTATATATCAGTTATCAGTACAGTAATCTCCATTCATTACGGTTTTTTTTAAATTGAAAACTTAAAAAGAGATTGCAAGTTTTTCTAACACAGATGTGTTTCTATCATTAAAGATTCTGTAAAAGAAGCTACACATATTGGGTGTTATAATTTAATATAATGCACCTTAAAAATTATATTTTGTTTATTTTGTTTACTGTTTACTGTATTATTACTTTGTGTTGTTAATTAATTTTTAAATTGTTTATTTTTCTTGAAACATTAATTGGTACACAATGAGTACCTATAAATTATGTGACATTTACATAAAATTTTATCCTTACATTACAAATTATTAATTCAAGAAAGCGTTACATTGCAGCTCTCCATTCCAAGGAAAAAACCGCACACTGTTGATGAAGAACTTATTCTACCAGCGTTTGGTATTATAAAAAGAATTCTACTAAGCAATAATACTGTACGAAGAAGGATTGATAAAATGGCTTAGTGCGTACTTAACACTTAATGGCGCTTTATTTGGATCTTAACCAAAGATTCATTCTTTTTTGCATATCCCCGACTAGACGTGAAATCTTTTTGCAAGTAGTCAAACTTAGAGCAAAAATGCAGATGAATACATACTAATACAGAAGCAACATATTGAATGATCCATAAATGAGGAGATAAAACCAATATTTAAACAAAAATACGAAAACTTCTGGTTACGAAAACAAATCCTAATTTTATATCAAGCATTATGGGTTGTCGTACAGAAGCTTATCCATTTTTCTTTTCACTACATTGTGGATTCAGTGCCGTTATAAGCTTCATTACAAAAAAAACGAAATCCACTAGAAATTACTACTCGTGGGAATTTGCGGTTACTACTCACAAACATTGAGCCGGACAAATCCTTAATATTTTTTTTTTTAATTTTAATACAGGTTATAATTTCAATAGATACTTTTTCCACAAAATATTTTATTTTTACCTCACCATTTACCATTCAAGACATCAAAGCTCTGTGGGTAAGTTTTGATTATAAAAAGCCGTCCGTAAGCCAAAAAAATTACAAACTAAACAAACTAAGAATATTTTTACAGCTTTGCCATGTTGTTGTTTATTGGTTTTAGATCCGTTTATTACTTTTTTGTTCTAGATCATTTCTGAACAGTTCTGCTCTTTTTAAGTCGGACCAAAATATTGATTCCCGATTTCTTTTCTTTTATCTGAAAGGCTACTTTCTAAATTTGTTATTTTATAAAGTGACATATTGTCACCTTTTGATTTGTTTTTTAGCAATATCAATTTTTTTGTCCGGTCTCAACAATAACAGTTTTATACCTGCGCCTGATTTCTTTCAAATTTTTGTAACACTATTCGTTTTATAAGAGTGATTTTTTTGGTTTTTTTGAAACAAGATTCTAGATCTTTAACGTCAAATAATACGCTACTCTGGTCCTAGCCTTTTGATTTTTCAACATTTTCTCAAATTTTTTCAGACTTACTGCAAGATATAACTGTTCGTTTATTTTTGAAAAACTCCAAAATTAATGGTCAGCGGCTAAAAGCGATGGCTACAAACCAAAAAAAAATTTGAGATTTGTAGTATTACGTGATGATTTGAATCTGAACCAAAAAATACGTCATAAAATAGCTGATGTAGATAGTTTAGCAGAGCAAATCTTACATCTACTCATCATTCGCCTACTTGGTTTTTACCCCAAGTAAAAAATATAGAACTCATCATTTATGAGTGTGCGTGGAAGTAGTTTAACCTTTTAGAGGTCAAAACATATTTTTTAAGATTTTGGTGGCTTAAACCTCAATAAATTATAAAAGGCATCAATTCTTTTTTTATAAAAAGTTAATTCTGCGTTTAAAATTTTTCTGATATCTAGATTTATCTATATTTTAATCTGATCTTTTAAATTTACACATTTGGCACAAACATCTGATGCTGAGCTAGAAAACCTAATATTAAACTCATTCACAGAAACTCTAAAAAATACTTAAAAATTTGTCCGGTTTTATTTGTTACAATTATTTTGGTATAATTGTAGAAGTTTTTAATAAAAAGTTCAGAACTTAAATAAAGCTTTTTAGACTTTGCACGGTTAAAATATCTCTTTTTAACTTGTAGGTTATTAATAAAAATTCTAATTTTTGTTTTTTTAGGTTCGGTTTTGTGAGATACGTGATCACTACTACGATTTTATTTCGAAGGAAAAATTAAATTTATGCGATTGACTCTATTTTTTCTAACATTTAAAGCGTTTGCAAAAATTGCTCGCAAACTTAAGCTTATGTTTTAGTAATTAAAAAGAAAAACTTGATTGAGAAACTCCTTTTTAGAATTTTGTGTAGTGTATTCTCATTTTCAAAACTACTGATATAAGATGACATAATTTAATGTCTTGGTCTATTCTTTTATTTTTCTAATAAAACCTTTGCCGTGTGTGTTTAAAATCATGCAAAGTTAACATTCTACAGAAAAATGTAAAGCCATCTTTATAACTGCAAGGTTTTTTCAATTTTGTTGCGTTCTATCATTATTCGCGTATCCATACAATACAATTAATTTATTACCAACTCCTTTAAATTTAAAAAACAAAAAAATGATCTTATTTTTTAACTTAATTAGGTTTTATCTGAACTACTAAAATTTTCATAAGATTTTGAACACGAAATGTCGGATTTTGCTCGAATCTGAATTAGCAAATGGATAAAACAGGTTCAAGTTAACGACAATCAAAGTATACTATGTTAAAAATAAAATAAAGGCTTTTGCAAGTAACTTCTTCAATTATAAACTTTTTTCTGTGTTTCTGTAAAACAAATTCTATTTATATTTGACCAATTGGACAAATTGGACGTAACTAAAATAGCGAGACACTTTGCTTAGATTATACATAAAATAATGTTGTATTCATTACTCATTTAAACATTTTTTTTGTTAATCATGTTTTAGAATGTAACCGTTATTAAATTATTGTGTAAATAAAGTTGTTAATTTTAATAATAATTGTTTTAAATAACTTTTATTTATTTTATATAAATTTTTTGATAGCTATTAATGAAATTTGTATGAAAAAATAATTATGATTTACATTTGCGCAATACACAAAATGCTTGTACTTAAAAATAAATACTGATACTTAATAATATTTTGCAACAATATTACTTATAACTTTTTTACGTTTATTAAAAGTTTGTTTTATTGTTGCGTATTAAAAAGTTTAAGACTTTTGTGACGCCAATTAATTTAAATTCCTTTTTTGGTAACTTTTAAGAGTTACCTACTATTAAGAAATTATTCTTATAATGAAAACAGTTTCTAAATTGTTATCAAGTTTTTTATAAATGCCCACTTTAAAATTTGTTTGCTATTAATTTTTTTAAATATATATTTTCAAAGGTTTCGATGATTTTGTTTAAAATATGTTTTATATTGAGAGTAGTGCTTTTTAAACAATTTTTATTGTGTTGTGATCTAAAAATTTACTTAAAAAGTTTAGATACAAATTTTAAAAACATAACGGATTTCAAATTTTTTAGCTGTTTTTATTATCAATTATGTTTCGTATTGTATTTTTATACCAGCTTACCGGTGCTGCTTTCTAAGCGTATATTTTTTTGACGCTTTTTTGTTTTGCTTCTTGTTTTCTGCATGGCAGAAAAATGAGTAGTTTTAGTGACTATTCTAGTAAAAGTGATGGATATATCTGAAAGTCTAAAAGTTTGCCGCTCGGAATTCTGTAGCTTTCAAACAGTTCACAAATCAAGTGTCTTGAGAATTTCACAATTGCGAGTTTCTAGTAGTTCACTTGAAAAAGATACCCGTTGCCAACACAATAATCGCTTTAACAAAATCTTGGAGAACCGACAATAAATGGCCATATTACAAGTTTCTCAGCACAAGAATCCTATTACTCTAGAAACAAAAATTAAAAAAAAATCTTTTAGCTGAGGAAGAAAAGCAACAGCTAATAATTAAAAAATGAGGGCGTGTACTAGTGTACACATGTAAGAAGTGAAACTTCTTTATGGCCTTATTTTTCGCAAAATGATCTACATGCAACTTTTCAGAAATTGGTTAAATAAAGTTAAATTAGATAAAGTTTAAACAAAAGGATTTTATTATCATAGACATGAATACAAATAATACAATTATTTCACTTTAACTTTTTGCTACTAAGATTATTACAGCATTTCATTAATTGTAATAGAATTATTACTATCATTGTCATCGTTATTATATATTTTTGTAATTAATGGCTTATGGTAACTGAAATATGAAATTGAATCTACAAAAATTAGTTAATTGATTTACAAAAATTAATAACATATTTCAGAATTTATACTCTATGCCAATTAATTGATGTTCATTAAATTAGCAGTCGTATTAATTAAAATGTGACGCGTAACGAAATAAGCGACATGCTATCCCTACTGCGTTGGAGAAACTGAAAGTACTCTTCGTCTGAACCAACCGTGGTAGGGGCAAGAAAAAGATGGCGCGTAACGGAAAAATGTGACCCGTAAAATGTGACGGCAATTTTTTTCCAACGCCGATAAAGAAGTTTCAATTCAATAATAGCATTTCATTAATTGAAATAGAATTATTACTATCATTGTCATCGTTCAATCAGAAACTGAGTTTAACCTTAAATATCTTAAATTTAAACATTAAATTAGCAGTCGTATTAATTAAAAATGTGACGCGTAACGAAATAAGCGACATGCTATCCCTACTGCGTTGGAGAAACTGAAAGTACTCTTCGTCTGAACCAACCGTGTTTCACTTTAACTTTTGCTACTAAGATTATTACAGCATTTCATTAATTGAAATAGAATTATTACTATCATTGTCATCGTTCAATCAGAAATTGAGGTTAACCTTAAATATCTTAAATTTAATAATTAATGGCTTATGGTAACTGAAATATGAAATTGAATCTACAAAAATTAGTTAATTGATTTACAAAAATTAATAACATATTTCAGAATTTATACTCTATGCCAATTAATTGATGTTCATTAAATTAGCAGTCTTATTAATTAATAAATACTATTTTAATGAAATCATATACATTGACCGATAGTTACAATAAGAAACTGAGGTTAACCTTAAATATCTTAAATTTAAAATTAGATAAATTTTAAACAAAAGGATTTTATTATAGTAGACATGAATACAAATAATACAATTATTTCACTTTAACTTTTGCTACTAAGATTATTACAGCATTTGATTAATTGAAATAGAATTATTACTATCATTGTCATCGTTCAAACAGAAACTGCGGTTAACCTTAAATATATTAAATTTAAAATGTCATCGTTCAATCAGAAACTGAGGTTAACCTTAAATATATTAAATTTTAAATGTCATCGTTCAATCAGAAACTGAGGTTAACCTTAAATATTTTAAATTTAAATTAATAACATATTTCAGAATTTATACTCTATGTCAATTAATTCCACCCAAGTATTAGAAAAATAGGTATAATTACTTACTTTTGTTAAAAATCCACTGGAATTAGAATTAAAATAAAGCCTTTGATTTTGTTGATCACCTTAGTATTGATATATTATTTTAAAATGTCATCGTTCAATCAGAAACTGAGGTTAACCTTAAATATTTTAAATTTAAATTAATAACATATTTCAGAATTTATACTCTATGTCAATTAATTCCACCCAAGTATTAGAAAAATAGATATAATTACTTACTTTTGTTAAAAATCCACTGGAATTAGAATTAAAATAAAGCCTTTGATTTTGTTGATCACTTTAGTATTGATATATTATTTATCACGTCGCTACGCTACGGAAAAATGTGACGATAAAAAATGTGACGTGACGCGTAAAATGTGACGGTAAATTTTTTTCCAACGCCGATAAAGAAGTTTCACTTCAAAAAAACATCTTTGCAAAGCACAAGTTTATTAAGATAATTTAAAAACAAAGGGAATATATTTTATGCCAGACAAATATGGGTTTTCAATCAGTTGTTTCACTTATGTTCTGACAAGTTTGTCAATTACATGTTTGACAAAACTGTCGCAAAAAAAAGATGCATTAAAACAGTTTTTTTTGTGGCATTACATTCAAAAATATGAAACAAAATGCTGCCAAGTTTTATCTTTTGTTAACTCTAGTTAATAAGGGAAGATTTTCCAAAATAATGCATTATTTGCCAGGTCATAGTTTTTTACCCCATGACAAATTGACCTCGATTGAAAGTTGTGGCAAAAAATTTATCGTTGAACGTGTTATAGAAAACACGATTTATGATTTTAAATTTTACTATAAACTTTATTTTATAGAATCCTCGGTTATAAAAAAAAAACCATTTAAAATCCCAAAATATAGAATTTTTCTGTACGATTCTAAAAATCCAGATAAGGTATTTGTAACAGAAGCTTATAATGTGATTGTCATTATTGATTACCCTTTTTTTAAACATATAGAAACTATAATTGACTTAAGTAATGCTCTTTTAGCATACAAAAGAATTTGACATTGAAGAGCAAAACATATGTACATTGTATTTACTGAGGATATAAAAAGAGCAATGATGATGATTTTTTAAATTGTCATATTGTGTATTTTTTTAGCTGTCATTATTATTAATTAGTAATAGATTACAGCATCGTAAACAAATTGACAGAACAGAAAATAAAAAAGTTTATAGTCGGAGAAAAAACCGAATCAGACCATCAACCTTTGATAATAGAACTGCAGGAGACAGAAAAAAAGATAACAAAGACAGACAAAAAGTAGAAATTTTGTAAGATTACGATGTGGAAAAAAGAAGATATCATAAGATACAAGAACCTTTTTGATGACTTAATCGACAAAAAAGAGATAAAAAGTATAGAACAACTGATAAATACGGCAAAGAATAAATAAACTTAAAAAAATTAAACCACCGGAACAGATAATATACCAAACAAAACTTGGATTAACCTATCAGAAATAGGAAAACAACTATTAGAAAAAACCTTAAACAAAATTTGGCAGCAAAGAAACATACTAATGAACAAAGAAACAAAAGGCAAATTTATCCAATATTTAAGGCGGAAGAAAGACTGGACCAGAGAAATTATAGAAGCATTACCGCGTTAAATACGATATACAAAATACATGCAGTCATCGTGAATGTCAGACTAAAAAGAGAACTCGAGGGAAAAGACACCTTAACGAAGAGTTTTAGAAAAGAGAAGAGTACCATAGATAATATTTACATATTAAATTATGCGACAGAAAGAGAATTAAAGAAAGAAAATGAAAAAAGTTACGCCTTTTTTGTAGACTTAAAGGCAGCATTTAATAGTATAAATAGAATAAAACTGTTTGAGTGCATGCACAAATCAAAAATTGTGAAAAAGTGAGACCCTAATAGTGAAGATTTAGGATATTGTTACGAAAGGAAAATTTTAGGATTAATTATTAAATGTGAAATATACAATTATTCATATAGATTATTCATATAGAAGTTAGCTTATCAATTTAAGAAATGTAATCATACATCCAAAGAGAAAGATGAGTTATAATTCTCAATGTTACATTGCGGTAATTACTATAAAAATTGGAACCAACATCCACATGGAAAATTACATACCTTGACTAAACCTTCCTGTAAAAACAGGCATGTGGAAGATGTGGTTTCAAAGAACTATGGATGTATGAAGAGTATAAATATTATACCAGTAGTAGGAGGCATTCATTATTCGTTATTATTCATTTATGCATTAGGCATTATTGAGTCACTCATAGTCGTATAGTCGTTAAGACGGTAGTGCAGTGAAATGTCGCTTCAAATAATGTAAGTCTTTATATTTTTATTAATTGTTAAGCTTTATATTAAATGTAAATAAAATGCTTAAATATTACTTCGAGAAATTATTCTGGTTGAAAGTCACGACCTCTTGCATAGCAAACCCCGCTATAACCCCCGTATCGTGACAATATTTACGCCGAAACGATTAACGGAATTAAAAACGGTAGAAAGGAGCTGACCTTTTGAATAACAAAAGGATTGAGGCAATGATATCATTTAAGTTCCACCCTTTTCAACCTATATATAGCGGATATAGAAAGAGTAATAGTAGGCAATACAAAAATACTCGCACTAGCTTACGCAGACGATAATACTATTGGCAAATAAATCAGATGAAATGAAGGCTTTGATAAGAAGTTTAGAAAAATATCTGCAGAAGAAAAAACTAATATTGAACGTAAAAGAATAAAAAATAATGGAATTTTGGAGAGATGGCGGCAGAAAGAAAAATTAAAAGTGGAGATGGCACAACGAAAAGAAGAAGTTGTAAAAAAATTTAAATTTCTTTTTATATATCTATATATATTTAAATACTATTTGCAACAGAATAACGGACCAGAAACCCACTAGAAACTTGTAAAAAAAGCAAAAATCGATATAGGACAACTATGGAGAATAGGAAAACAAAAGTCCGCGATAACTTCAAACCCAAAATGATATTTTTTGATTGCATAGCCAAAATTATACTCATGTACGCAGCGTAAGTGTGGGGTTGGCGACTTGAGGGGCAGCTAGAAACTGCACAGCAGACGTACATAAAATGGATACTAGAACTGGAAAAAACTACACCCTCGTACATAATCCTGGCAAAAACCAACAGGAACACAATACAAATTGAAGCAGTCAGAAGAGCAGTGCGTTCTGAATAGAAGGTGAAAAACGCGTAGGATAAAAATTACCTGGCCGAAGTGTGGCGAGGTATGAGGAAAGATGAACAAAGGAACAAAATAGTAAAATAGGCGGAGAAAAAGAAACAATTAAAAAAAAGCGCTGGGATGTCCTTAGAAAAAGCGAGAAAAGAAAAAAAAAGAGGAGAGCTGGAGAGTGAGGTCTAAAAAAGAAAGAAATACACTTGCAAGAAATAGAAGAAAAAACGAAGGAAAAAAAATTTACAGCAAAATAAGAACACACGGGGATGTACCAAAATACCTAAAAACATAAGGAGAAAAGGAAACTACAGATTAATAGCAAGATTTAAATGCGGCAACAAAGCAAAAGGCAAAAGAAGCTGGGGCAAAAAGGAAAAGAACGGTTGTAGATTGTGTGATTATGATTCCGAGACAATGGTGCACCTACTATGGCAATGTAGGAAGTTAGAGCAGCGGGTATCAGGGTTTTACATAAAGATGAGAGGGGAGAAAGATGGACAAAAAACGTCAAAGACAGTCGAGAGAGGAAGAGGATAAAGGAAGAAGAAGAAGAATGAGATATTCCTTTGAACTTAATGTTTGTCTATATTATACAGATGTACAGGTTTTATATAGTAGCATGTAATTTATTTAAAAAAAAAGTACAATAAACCATCTATTTATCTTAATTAGTAATCTAGAAAAAAAAAACTTTGTTTATTTTTGTTATATTTAAAGTGACTTAAGCAATATTATCAAATTATTTAACCCTTTTTGTTACAATTTTATTCTATTTTGGGGGTAAATAATAGCAATATCAAGGTACAAATTACTTACTAAAATAAATTTGTAGTCAATACTTATGTGCAAATTGCAAAAATTAGTTTAAATTTTAAACTAATTTATCTTAAAACAATGTATGCTGCACATGGACTGTTATTGCACCAAGCCCTTCAATTACTTTATAGTATAGTGATTGCTTACTTCGAGAAATTAATATATCTACAATTGTATTTGTTGATTCCTTACTACTGTGATATTTTATATATAAGTATTTGTTGACTTGATCTTTTTACAGACGTTGATAGAGAAATTAATAAATCCTGGTTTATAAATTTTATCGTTGCACCTGTATTTTAGTTAAAATCTAACTATAAATTTAGATAACTAATTCTGAACTAATGAGTTGTATTTGTAATGCCACTGTGCTGTAGTTTGTATTCATCTTCAAATTTTAATAATAATTGTACCTTATTAGTACTAAGAAAAGATTGTAAACCGTAAGTAACTCGTTGTTTTGCTGTCGATCGTATAAACTGCGACTCATTATACGTCCTTTGATAACACAAATATTTGTTGTGATTTTAACGTTCAAATTATTTAAGCTCGGGGGCTTGATTTATAGTCGCCATTCTTATTTATCTACCATTGATTTGTAGAAAGTTCAAACTTGAAAGTTTAATTTTCGCTTTGAGCGAATTTTACCGTTTACAAGCATCTTTAAAAATAAATTTATGCTTATACGTCTTTTGTTTGTATTTTTTTAGTTATGTGTTAGTTGTAACGGGCACCTACAATAAAATATTTTTGTTCTGCTGCCCTTTTTAATTGATTTAAATCTGTACATTAAAAATAGACTGATTTGTACTGATTGCTTTATCCACGCCACTCTCTGTTATCTTTACTTCACAGTGGTTTAAGTTTGCAAGTAATTGTACGACTTAAGCTAAGTGCACGTTACTATTTCCATCTCTGTAATTGATTCGTTGCTTTCTAAAGTATAGTTTTTTCAGTATTAGAACTGTTAAGCTACAGTTTTGTTGGTCAAATTTTTTTAAATCAAAATATTAGGGTAAATAACGTAATCTTGCATTTTCTATAGTAAATGCTAATTATAAAAAAACTAATTTTTAACCGAAATTTTCATATTATTTCATATTCCTAAGAACAACACTTATTAATTAGAAAGTATCTTTAAACATTTACTGCAGCAAAAAACGTTTGTATACCAACATCGTATTTGTGGTAAAAACTTTAAAACATTGTTAACGATTCAAGCTCTAACCTTTATTTACTAGCTGCACAAACAAATTCTTATAAATAATTGATATTCAAATTAATACAAGTCATCCAAATTAAGTTTTATTTTGTATTAAAAAAATTAAAATAGCACGTAATTTGAAATTTCGTGTATTTAAAACACGTAAACGATTCTCACCATTTTTCTAAAAAAAGATAATTATCTAAAAGTCAAAAATTAAGTAATATTAACACATAATCTTTTATAAACTTCTAAACTAAATTTATTAATACCACAAACACAAAAAAGTGTCAAAAATATTAAGCTGGTTATTTATTATAAATGTAAAAACTTACATTTTTAACAAAGTTAACAACTTTTATTACAAAAATTAAAAACAGTTTTTTAATGCATTAAATATTATACTATTCAATTCAATAGTATAACGCATTGTTTACATTTACATTTATACTTTAAAATATTTTTTTGTGCTGCCAACATCGCAAACGTCAATATTCGTTCGTTACGTAATGAACGAAAAAAGCTCTAGGGTGGCAATATAAAAACTAGGAATCCACATAAAATTAAGTGTTCAAAGACAATTAATATATTAGAACGAGTATGCGACAGATGGAAAAATCATTTTAAAAATCTTGAAATTCAGTTAAAATTGAAGAAAAACGATGTTAAAGTAAATGTCAAATCTGACAGATTTAGTAATAAATGTAGTACCAACATATTATTTTTCTGTTGATTTTTTTTATTTTTTCAAAAAAGAATGTAATTTTATGAAAGGCAAGACAAAAAATAATGTACATTACTCTCGTCGAAAGAATCATAGCATAACTCACTCACATGCAACGCTTGGCCGTGCGGCCTCGCGTCGCATTAACGTTCGTTATGCTATTTCTTACTTTCGACTCTTGTTACGTAAACTACTATTAACAATACTTATAACTACTTTTAATTTGCTCTAGTATTAAAATAAATTAAAAAAAAGTTAATTTAAAATAGTTATTTGTAATGAATTTTGTATTTATAAAATTTATTAGACAAATTTTAAAATTTATAAAACAAAATGTTTTTATTTTTGTTTTTTATTTAATATATTTAAAATTTTATTTATAACTTTTATTAAATCAGTATAATAAAAATTCATATTTTAGAATCTACGTCAATTTTTTTTAGCAACAATGGGTTTTGAATAATAAAAATCAAACAATGTCATTTTATTAATATTGTCAATTCACAATGTACACAATCAGTCTTTGTTAGTTTTCAATCTCTACAAAAATAATTTAAATTTTTATATTTTCGGATTACAAAATTAATTACGTTATTATTTGATTGTTACTGAGAATTTCTAAACGTTGATAGAAAAAATTGCTTTTGTAAAATATTTATAAATTACATTTTTTAAACAATATGAATTATAATAGAACGTTGATTAATTAAACTAATGGACCAACAAAAAAAATGTTGTAACATCTGCCTTATGTAGTTCAAACCTCAACCAGCAACTGTCAAAGTAAGTTATTATTAATCTTAGTAATAAGGTTTTCTAAGTTGCTTTTAGTAAGCTTTCTTTAATTATATGTACTTTTAAGTAATATTAAAAATGTTTAGTACTGTACTCATTTCTATTGAAAAGCTGCATGTTTAAAAATATTTTTGTTCATACACAGGGTGTTTGGTTTTTGCTGAGTAGCATAAAGTTACACTTTTTTAGATAGCAACCCATCAATTTTTTTATGTTTGATGAAAGTTTAATTTAAACGGAACACACTTTTTAAGTTTTTTTATTTGATTGCGGTGTTGCCATTTTAGAGGAATTTCTTTAAAAATGCAGCATCAGAAAGAAATGGCCACAAAACTGGTGTTTTTTAAAATTTTAAAATTTATTTTTGTAAATTCGTAGATGAAGTTAAAAGTACTTAAATAGTATAAAAGATTTTTTTGATTCGCAATACTTATTTTGTACGAAAGCACTAATTTTCAAATTTTTCAAATTGTTAAAACTCATTTTTTCTAAATAGCACCCACAATTTCTTTCAAATGTTTCTAATGTAGTTTTTAATTCTCTATGAATTTGCACTAGCACATTTTGCTCCTAACATCTACAGTTGTAGAGAGATTTATAAATTTTTAATTAAATCAGAACACATTATATTAATCAAACAGGTTTAATGTATTTATTCTATTAAACAAAAAACAAAAAGAGGAAGACCATTAAAAAACCAACAAAAATTAAAAAAATATTTATTTAACAAATGTTAAAGTAAAATTTAAGACAGAAAAGTTAAATATGTTCATTATTAATTATTAGTAGTTAGGGTTCATTTCAAGACTAAAAACCGCTGCGCTGAAACCAATTTTGTTTAGAATGTCAGTATACTAGCTAACCAAAAAACGTTTGCACTTTTCTTACGGCGTTTGTGGTGTCCACATTTATCCCACAAGTTGTTACAAATCCTTTTTCATTTTTGTGTTTTATATTTTTTTATATTATATTCATCGTCTTGTATGCATTCATTTTTTCGTTAAATTAAAGATAAGCCATTACAGTTAACGTACATTGCTTACAGATAATGTTTTTAGTTAGAATTTATTTCGCATAATTGTCAATTTCCTAATTTATCCGACGCGCACCTTACGACTCTTTAGTCGTGAAATGACCACTAACAATAAAACATTATTTACCTACGGTTATAACAGTGATACTCTACAACCCACTATTGTACTTAACTCTTTACCGCCCATTGTATCTATTTGAGTACAGCAGTTAAATTGACTTAATAGTGCCATCTTTTATATAATAGCTTTTTACAATTTTGAAAAAATGTAATACCCCTAAACATGAAATCATCTGATAGTTTAACTTTAGTTTATTTTTGTTAGTTGTTTCAGGTCTTGTAACGTTTCCGTTACTGTTACTATTTGATTTTAAATTATTTATATTATTTAATTAAAATTTGCGTGTAAACCTTCCTTTACTTTTATTTTGTGTAATCTCACCTTTTAAGGCGTTGGCATCTTGAGATTCATTCATTACTCAGCGCTTGACGAGTATGTAGCGTTTGACTTGCGTGGCACTTGGAAGCCATGTAATATTTTTTTTATCTTACCTTATATCTACATTATCGTTATTTAAAAAGTCTGTGTTAATAATACAGGTATGTCTTTCATTTATATTTTGTTGGATTTATCTAATTCCCAGTTTCTATTTGTTTTAGACTTTTTTTTTTTGGGGTACCGATTTTATCTTTAAATGAAATTATCGTTACCTATATAAATTGAATGGATTGGGTGTACAAATAACACCGTCAATGCCAATTATCCAAATCGATTTTCGTTAAGAAAATATACCTTAGTCCTAAATTTTTGATGGGAAAATTTACCAAGGCCATTCGCCAGCTTTAACTTTGCATTCCGGTGGAAATTCGATCCGTATGCGTGAGTTGGTTTTATCTACATTCCTTTCGTTGATTAAAGACTGCCTTATCAACAAACTTGGTTTTCTTCTTACAAAATAACATATTTAAACGTAACTTATTAAATATAAATGCAAAAGAATAAAATTTTCTCTAATTAATATCAAAATTACATTTGCCTATTGCAAATATTTAAAGTAACTTAATTAAAATTGTTTCTCTTAGTTGTAAAGAAGTACCGGTATTATCTTAGTTTTAAGTTTAATTAATTAAATATTGAAAATTTCAATTTTTAGATTTAAGTAACCGTAATGAATTTTACCTTATTGTTTTTGTTGTTTTGTTTTTGAATATAAGATTATAACTATCTTTTAAAATTGAATCAATGATTTTTTTCTGTGTAACTTTTTCTTTCAGATAAGACTTTAATAGTTTAGTCTTAAAATCAAACTATTTGGCATCCCTGACATCAGAAGTTAATTGACCAATTTTGACAATTTTTCTAATTGTTTGATTGATTTCTTATATTGTTTGTTAGCGCGCTCTTCTCTTACCTAAATTACCTGAGTTGCGCTACAGTCTGAACACGTACGATGTTTTAAAGGTGTGTAATCATTTTATTAATTTGTGGCGAGTTTAAAATATTAAGTTATTTTGGCAATCAACTGATATTTATTGACACAAATGGAGTTAAATAAAAGGTGTAAGTATGTAATTATCTAAATTTAAAAATAAAGAAATCGGGGTATTGTGTGAAAGTTATGTGTACTCAAATGAGTACAACGGGCACCTACAGGTTTTTTTGATATTATGTAATTTTACTGCAGATATGAATTCCAACAATGATTTTAAAGCTGTTGGTGTTCTTTCTTTCTATGTCAAGAGATATAAGTACCTTCCATTAGCTTTAGAAGATACTCGTGCTTCTACCTCTCAGTCTGGAGTGGATATTGATATTATACTTCCAGACCAAGATATTTTATCTAATAAAGAAGACATTCAAGATGACGATATCCAAGATAAAAATTTTGAATTATTTGACGATGTTGAAGTTTGGTACTTAAACATATAGTCACTTAGACCAATTTGTACTCTTCCGAAAAATAACCATGGTTTCTTTGTATCTATTCTTTTTATTTAATTCAAGAAGTCCAGAAGTTTATTCCACGGAGTCTTTTTTAACTCATCATCAGTTAGTTGTGATTTGCCGACAATCGTTGTGTGTTGCATTTGATATGTTTTGCATTTGCACAGCAGATGCTGCGGAGTCTTGTTGTTTACCAAGCATCCGCGGCATAGAGGGCTACTTTGCAGTCTTATTTTATGCATATGTTTGTTAAGGCCACAGTGCCCTGTTATTATCCTGTGAGTTTCTTTAACTTTTGTCGACACATGCGTGATAATGCAGTTTAAATGTTTGATTGTAGCTTTGCAAGGAAAAGTTTTGTTTTTCTTATTTCAGAAGTTTTTTCATAGTTTCTTATACTTCGCTGCTAGTTTGCTGCAAATTATTTTTTTCCTGGTCTTGTAGGCAATTCCAAAAACAAGTTCAGGTCCGATATATGTCGCTGTTGTGCCCTTTTTAGCTAGTGCGTCCGCCATTAGGTTTCCTGTTACATGTGGTCTTTCGGTATTCAGATAAGCTGCACTGGTTGGCGTGTTGCTAATATTTCTAGACTGTTTATACGTGTCATAATCAGTTTGGATTTTATTACTAGCAATTTAGCGCTAGTAGTGCTGCTTGGCTGTCAGACATAATCGATATCGGACCGTTTGCGTATAATTTCGAGTCAATAATGTTCTACTATCCAATAGCAGCAACTTCAACTTAAAAAACGAACTCATATTTACCCAAGATCAGCGAAAATTGCTTCCCATGGTGCCTGTCTCCATATTCTCCTGCTTCGGTACCGTTGCGGGTCAATGTTTTTTGTCCACTCGTCGTCGTTTCGTTTCTATGTTCGGCTATTTCTAGAAATCGATTTTTAGAAATATAACGTTACATTCACTTTGCCGATAATACTATAGCATCACAAAACATAATAGCAAAACTTTGGCATTTGCTAACACACCTAAACCAAAACTCCAACAGTGGGGCATTTTTTATGAAGATTTATGTGTTGATAAATTTATGGTTAAATTTTTTAAGCGACATTTTGTAACCATCATTTAAAATAAATGATTGGTTGTTTATTTGCGTAAAAGACTTGGCATTTGGAATTACGTTATTCATTTTATGTATTTTGGATTTGTTTTGTTGATTTTAGATTGAGTTTAATAAGTTATTTTACGTTTTTAATTTTTTTTTATAATTCAAAATTGTTGATAAAATTTTGTATTTTGTTACGTCGTGGATCATCTGATTCTGCGAATCTGTTTATTGAGCATGTTTCTTTGTTTAATCAGAATTCCAGTGGTAATTTATGTTTCCCTTCTGAGATATCATTGTAATTAAATATATTTTAGCCGTTTGTCTATTTCGAGTTGGTTTAAAAGTTCTTTGTATAAGTGCATTTTCAATACAGTTGTACTTTGATTTCTTTGTGTCAATCGTTTAGATTACGTAGAAAATTAAGACATTATCTTAATTTATTAGGCAGTTTAAATTCTTGTAATATAATTTTTTGTCAATTTGACATTTTTACGTAGCAACCAAATGCCGTGGCCCAATACTACAAATTAGACGTAATTTGATCTGTTTGCCTCCTTGTCGCACTTTTGGTTTAATTTATTAAGTAACCTAAAGTGGATTTGTGCGTGAGTTTGTTTCACAATCCAATTTCTTTCGCCTTGGTGGCGGATCAATAAGAAATCTTCCGTCGGTAAATTATTTATATGGTTGTGGTACCCTATCGAGGTTCCGGACGACGTCAGCTGGTCTATGGTAACCAGGAGCTCGACTTCAAACAGTAAAGGTTTTTATTGATTATCGATAGTTTAGTTATTCGTAAGTTCAGTGTGTTAAAAGCTTTGGGTTTTAAGTAAAATCACAAGTGTCTAGAATTAATGAATGTAACGATAATGTGATTAACAATTATTGTCAGTATTTGCCGAAACTATGTGACATAATCTAGTAATAAAATTTGTTCGACGTTAACCGGATAATTTTACTATTAAAGTTTTTATCTTGGTTTGATAATAAATTAATTTATTTAATTTTATAATTAATTTCAATGTAACGCGCACACGGCCGTGCCTTAGGAAATTAAAATTTTCCATTGTTTTTTTTTTTGTTTTATTTCTTTAAATTGTGTTTGTTTTTTTTGTCTTTGTGCATTTATTCAAGTAACTTTAATATTTTTTTGTTTATTAAACGTTCATTTAACGTACATTTTTGTGTTGTTTTGTTTTGTTAATTTTGTTAATTTTAACACTACTGTTTTATTTTTTTTGTGTTCAAATAAATGTTAAATAGTTAATATTGTAAATAAGCTTTTAATTCTGTCGGCCTTCGCGTAAGTAAATTTTTTAGAATTATTTCAGGTTTTAGTGAGATACACTCTATTAAAGGTAAGCCCATTTAGAGTGTATCCTTCAGGAGCGGGCTTGTGGTTGGCAAAGGCCCGAAGTCCATTAAGCTTTATTCCTTCCTGGCGCCCTTTGGTTTAAACTTTCTTTTTGATTTTGTATTTTGTCAAGTTTTCCAAATCAATCACGAAATTTTGTGTATAATCTACCCCGTCTTCACTGAGCGCTGGCATAACATCGTTTATGTTACCTTATTTCAGGCAAGTGACATTGTTTGAATTTTTGCATCTAACAACTTTAGAAAGCAATTTATAAAAAGCAAACCAATTAAGTTTGGCTACAAGAACTGGTTATTATATAGTGGCAGTATTTATTATTATGCTGCTGACTGTGCAGCCAAAAATAGCGCAACAAAAAAACTAAGTTGCCATTGCAATCACAGGTACTACTTGATATGGCAGTAAAACTTGCTTGCCCATAAAAACACAAATTATATTTTGATAACTTTTTTACTAGTTACGATCTTCTTGTACAATTGACAGAAAAAGGAATTTGAGCTACTAGAACCGTTAGAGACAATAGATCAAAAAAAACTTACTAGCAAATCTCAAACAATTTCAAAAACGAGAAACAGATTAATATAAACTTCAATATGACAAAAAAAAGTATCTCATTTACACCACATTGGTGTAACAATGGACACAAATTATGATTCAATGGAACCGTTGGCACAGGTAAAACTTTAGTTTACTACAGCAAAAATAAAAGTAGAGATATCACAACCTGGTTTATTTAGAAGTTGTAATAAGTCCATGGGTGGTGTACACTTGCATGACCAGGCACTTAATAATTCCCGAATCGCTGCTAAAGAAAAGAAATGGTGGTGAATTTTTCATTAATTTTATAAACATGCGTGTTGTAAATGCGTGAAGACTATATCAACTAGCAAAAGAAGATCCACATACAAGTCTTCTTCACTTTCAAAGAATATTTGCATGACATTATTTAAGTTGTTATACTAAATCCGTTTTTACAAAATTACGACCGAGCGGTAGTACTTTTCCCAAAAAATTTATTAAACAATTAAGATGTGTATTAAGCAATTTCATTTAAACTAATTTTCTAAGTTTCACTGTAGAATAAAAAATACTTTGTAGATTCTATTGTACTCATTTGAGTACATGTATATATCTTATAAGTTTTGTTTTTGACATCGAATACCGTGGGCGTTAATGGGTTAAATATGAAAGCATACACAGCTAGTAATAGAAAGAAGAAATTATTACAATTAATAAATTTATAATTTTTATTTGATTTTATTTAATTAAAATAAAAATTTATTAAATACTTTAAAAAAACTATTTTTTACAACTTTAAAAACATTCAAATTTTACTTATTACGTTATTAAAACAAGTTTATGACATAATTACAAAAAGGTAGCATACAAAATTGTCTGCATTTGTTAGCCGTCACTGTAAGAGTATAATATACACAAATCAAGTTTATTTTAAATTTGGGACTACCTTTTGCATATGTATAAGGGGCGACGTAAACTAGAAAACACGTCAATCACTTCTGCTTCCTAAACAAAAGATTACCTTAAAACTGAAAGTATTTGCATATAAATTTACCTTTTTTATATATAAATTTGTGTCACTACTAATTACAAACAATTTAGTTAAATAATATACAGAATATCTAACAATTTAAAAAAAAATATTTGCATGTTTTGTCAATTGTGGACTAATGTCTACTAGAATTCTATTTATTAAAAATATTTATAAAAAAATAACAAAATTTAAAAACATTTTTTTCCAAATCAAATTAAAAAAAATTATTTAACTAAAATGTTTTACAGCATAATTTTGAACAAGGTTTTGTAATATAATTAAACGTTTATGTTTAATAAAACGTTACACGTTTAAAATATTTTTTTATTAAAATTTGTTCTATTATAAGATAGAAATTAACTTTTAACACATTCCAGTAAAAATTAGAAAAATAAGAAATTTATATTTACTATTACATAAATTTGCCTATTTTAATTTATATTTAATGCAGTTACATTTTAGTAATAAATAACAAACCATATAAAAGAAATTAAAATACAAAAATTTTTAATTTAAACTTTTTGTCGAGTTAAAAAGTAAACAAGCCATAGTCTTAATAAACGTAATAAAACGTTCTAAGAAGCACTTGGAAGTTGCGTTTTGTACAACGAATATAGATTTTACTATTATTTTATTATTATGCATCCAAAAAAAATTCTAATAAACGGTTCTTACTTTTTACATAAATTATTTTGCATTTATTTAATAAACAAAAATAAAAATAACGAGTTTTTAAATTGATATTATTTCTGTTATGTACGAGTGAAAGTCTTATTTAATTTAAAATACAGTCAGGTTTAAGCTATTTAATATACGTATTACGTAAGAGGATTTACCCAACGTAATATTAATAATTACCCTAGAAGTTTTAAGGATTTTAAGAGCATTAACTTTATCCTATGTATCCGCTGACTACTTTGTTAAAAAATTAATTTTACTTACACGTATTGTAGTTTGTTCTTATGAATTATTTTTCTAATAATACAATTTTTTTAACATTGAATATGTTTCCTATATGGTTTTATATATAAATAATTACAAATGCAAAAAAAAAATTAATTAAGAACTACACAAAAACCTATTGTTTAAAAATAAACAAAACCGTATATTTTTAATAGCTATTTTTATAAAACGTAATAAAATGTTTTTACGTTTATTACACTTTTAAATATATTGTGCTAATATTGACTGTGTTAAAAGTTTTTGTTTATTAAATAGAAATTAATTTTAAAATTAAGTTGTTTTTATTTTACAATCGCAAATCCTAAAACCCCATTTATTTTTCTAATTGCTAGTGTAATCTACTACGTTTCATATCAAGTTTTAAGGTTATATTTCATTTAAACATAAATAATAGTTTTATTTGTGGTTTAAGTAAATTTCATAGTATCAAAGTTAAAATCCCTAAGTTTAGTATTTACATTATGGTATCAGTTTTTTCGTTACCTCTAATCCCATATGCATCGTAAAATGTAAGTGTTATATTCTATTTGAATTTTATATACTCAGGAGATTGAAAAAATCACTAAAATGTAAACTAACTTCGAGGTTTCAACATCAAGATGATTCGTAAAACTTATTTGAAAAGAAGTAAATTTGGTAATTTGTAAATAAATAAAATTGTTTTTCAAAATATCTTTATATATGTACTTATAAACACTTTTATTTGTTTAATTTATTTTATGTTATTGTATAAATAAGCACTTTAAACTAAATTATGCGTGCAGGGTTTCTTGATTACAAAATCGCCGAAAAAACAAAATACTAATGAAAAAGTATAGATTTTTTGTATATATTAATGTAAAAATCCTAGAATAATTTAATATTTTTAATCTAAGGAGAAAAATAACATTTTCCGGTAATTTTCTAATGGGTATTAAAACACTCTACAATTTGGACCAAGCAACAATTACATTGCTCCCATGCACGATAGGAAAATTACCAGACATGAATAATGTTTAACTTTTAGGTAAGGTTTTTTAGTGCTCTAATTTATACAAAAATTCAAGAACACATATGATTTGTAACTGATTAAAATCGTTAAACGATACATTATTTTATTAAAATACGTATAATCTTAACACTAGAAATACGGATGCGATCAAAATAACGGATTTCAAATTTTATTCGATTCTGATTTTTTGCTATCGTTTCCGTTGTGACAAAATTTTATTACTTTTTCTAAAAATAACTAATGATATGATTTTTTAAGAATATTTGTTAGCATTGTGCATACAATTGCTTTTTTCATACTTACTTTTAGGTACGGTTTTAGTAACTACACATTTTCTAGAAGTTTCGAAAAATGAGTAAGTATAAATAATCGTGCATATTAAACAAAGCACTTTAGTTACTTTACGTTTAAGATGTCAAAATATCTTAATAAAATAAAGTAGTGAAAACGTTTTAATTTTTTTAATTATTTAAACAATTGGTGATTAAGAGTGGATTAATTGAAGAAAAACGTGTAACTGAAACTAACTCAAAGAATGAAACGGTATTAATTATAGGTGAATATTTTTATTATATTTAGGTTAAGAACGCCGGTTTTTATTGATTTACTATTGGAGATCTTTTTTTTTACATTAAATCAGAAATTAAGGCAAGTGTAGTGTGCAATAAATTACAATTGTAGGTTACGGTTATTGATGTTTACATCATTGTACAACGGAGTTTTTTTTGCAATGCTATTGGCATAATCAGATAGAACTAACGTCGTCAATAGCGCCACATTGTGTCATTACGCCGTGTAGATGTGTGACGTTATTAATCGTAAACGTTTTTCAGTAACGCTACGGTGTGCTGTTACGGTTTCCAAAATATTAGTGCGGATTAAATACAAACTCTTTGTAACGTGCTGTAATTATGTACGCTCGATTATAATAAGTTATTAACTTTAAACGTGCTAATTTTAAATTTAATACTGCGCTACTTTGTTTACGACCCGCTTATACATTTTATGCGCGGCAACGCGTTAAGAGCATTTGCATTTTTACAATTGAGTTGCAATTTTGTTATGTTTTTCCCCATTGTTATTAAGATCGCAAAGTTTTTCAGTGTAAATTCTTCAATAACATGTATATTACTTTGAGGAATTAGCAACTACAATTTAAGACATTAGTACTGGTGCACAATTTGGTTTTGAAATTGAGATAACTCCCAATTGTTAATTAAGACGAGGTGTAATAGGGTTCATTGGTTACGCACGTTTTTAAGATATGAAGAATTCCATTTATACGGCTGATATGGCGTCGTTATTTTATCGATTGACAGTAAAATTATATTATAAACGCGTATACGCGGCCCCTGTCATAAAGTAGAAACCAATAGTTGCTAGTCGATTGTTGTAGTAGTGATATAAGTTCACACGCAGTCGTAAACGCCATTTACAAGACGATTTGTTCTTATGTTTATTTTAGTTTTGTTTACGTTAAGGAAACGGCAAGTGTGCTATCGCAATGCCCAGTGTTATATATATTTTAAGTATTTTGGAACATCTACCCTATTAATGTGTAATGAATGACGATTTCGATATGTTACATTTAAAAGATTAGCTGGGGTAAGACTGCAATTCTATTTTACGGTGCGATTTATTTTTGTTTGTTATCACAGCAAGTGTGGTCACCCCTATTTGTCTGTAATTAGGACGTGAACGGATGCCGGAATGAAATAAACAAATTAAATTTAAACAAAGTTTAATAGTTAATTAAAATTAGGTAATGTGAAATATTTGTTGGGTAGGATATTAAAGACGAAGACTTGGTGGCACACCTGTTATTTATTAGTTAAAATGTTTTTTGGAAATTTAAAGCATTATGTGTATATTAATCATCAGATAAACTATTTGCAACTTACTTCTAATGGCACCGTATATTTATTAGTTAAACTTTTAGCAACTTTAGAGGAGTGTTTTGAATATGGTATTAGCTAATTGCATTTCAAAAAAACCGCAAGTAACATTTTTCTATATTTCATAATTTGTATTGGTGTCAATTGTTGATACAAACGACTTAGATATGTGAATTTTATCACAGTTAATTTATGCAGCTTTTTTCCTAATGATCTGTTAAAATTATCACCGTTGCGCTTCGCTTCTGACTACGTAATCACCTGAGATTTTTATTTATTCGTTTCTCCTTCTTATAATACACCAAATTACATTAACTAAATTCAACAATAACAAGTCATTACTTACGTGTATGAAGTGTTGCCTAAATTAAGAATCCGTTATTACTAGCATTATTGTATTTTTTTACTAGTGAACAATTATTTATTATGAACTTTGTTTTCTGATTGTTTTTATTCGATTTATGTTGGCATTGCAATAAATATACTCATTGTTAGACTTATGTTTTTTGATTTGTCTACTTTAAGTGTTTGTCAGGTAAAAACGAGCACTTGGAGTTATTTCTCTTCGTTTGGCGCTTTTTTAAATTGAATTAGAATCGGCACATTAAATGCAGGCTGTATCTTATTAGTTACTACCACTTTACGGTAAAATGGTGTAAAAAAAATTACTATAAGTAAAATAAAATAAAGATCATTAGTTTGTTCAATTGTTTAGCAGCTCTTGAAAAAAAATTTTTGTCCTTTCTAGATGGTGTTCAAGTAAAAGAAAAAGACGTCAAAATTAGTTAACAGAAAGTATGCAACAGGCTGTAAATGTTGTAGTAAGTGGTGAAATAGGTTACCATTAAACATCTTTGTCTTTGCTGTTTGTCAGACTACTGTAAAACGTTACGTAAAAAAACTAAGTCGTTTCAACAGCTTTAAACGCTAAAAAAACTTGTTTTTACTCCCTTACAAGAAAACAAACTTGTTAAATATTTTAAAGCTGTATATAACAAAATTGTCTCTCAACTTGATGAACAAAACCAGATCGATAATCCTTTTAATAAAGATAATAAAATTATTGAGATAAAATGGATGCATAAGTTTCTTAATAGACACAAAATGTCAATTAGAAAACCCGAGGCAGCGTCAGGCTTAAGAAAGTGAATGTAAAACAATTCTTTAAACTGTTGGAAGAAACTGTCGAGAAATAATACTAACAGCAAAAAAAAATCTACAACGTTGACAAAGCTAAAATGTTTGTAAATCCAAAAATGGTCTCAAAAATATAACTATAACGCCAAGTTGGCCAGTCGAGAGAAGTAATACTATTACAGTAGAAATTTGTTTCTCTACAACGAGAGCCTATATGCAAGTAACGCCAATATTTTTCCGTAAGCAAATGCAGCAAGAGTTTTTGGATGGCGTCGTTTCCGTTGAACTAAAAATAAAACATTGTTTATTTGATGGTTTTAAAATTTTGTGCTATTTTAGAACTTTAAAAAAATTACCAGTTCTGCTTTTGCTATTCTTTGTACGGTGAAAAAATAGTTAAATTCAAATCCGCGTTAAATTTGAATATATTGTTTGTACTGGTTAAAATTTTGAAGTCGGTATGAACGAACAACGAACGAACAACAAACGAACAACGAACAAACAACGAACAAACAATAAACAAACGAAAGAACGAACGAACAACGAACGAACAACGAACGAACAACAAACGAACAACGAACGAACAACGAACGAACAACGAACAAACAACGAACAAACAATAAACAAACGAACGAACAACGAAAGAACGAACGAACAACGAACGAACAACGAACGAACAACGAACGAACAACGAACGAACAACGAACGAACAACGAATGAACAACGAACGAACAACAAACGAACAACGAACAAACAAGGAACAAACAATAAACAAACGAACGAACAACGAAAGAACGAACGAACAACGAACGAACAACGAACGAACAACGAACGAACAACAAACGAACAACGAACGAACAACGAACGAACAACGAACGAACAACGAACGAACAAAACGAACAACGAACGAACAACAAACGTACAACAAACAAACAAACAACAAACAAACAAACGAACAACGAACGAACACCAGTATTTAATGACATACTTCAGTTTGACCTGAGTTTAACGTTTGTCATATTGGTTAATTTATTTGCAGTTTTAAGTTTTTATTGTTTTTATTCATTTGGCAAAATAGTATTTTTTTAATACTGTGGAAGACATTTGTGTATATTTAGGTGCGCGCTGAAATGGTTTATTAAAGATTAATGTTAAAGTAAAATTTTCTAGTTTAGGTTATTCATTTATTTAATTATGTCGCCACCGAGAAAACGAACAGCCCGGAATTTTTCGATTGATGACAAGGAACGCATTGTAAATATCTTTAAAACTAGTACAGAAGAACACCCCGATAGAGCTGAGACCCAAATTATCGAGTACTGCAAAAGCCGCAGGTAATTTTAATTAAGTTATTAATATTATCTATATCGATTACAATTTTAGATGTGTGTGTCTCGAGTTTTTTCAATATTATTCGTGAATATTAGGAAACACATGGCCTTCAAGCATCAAAAGTGTATCACAAACCACGATCAGTTTTGGACAACATCGATGATGTAGCTAAAAATGCTATTCGACGTTTAATGCATAGTTTTTTTGAAAGAAATGAACCGCCAACTCTGAATAAAATGTTAGCGCCATTGCAGGAAAACGAAAATCTACCTCAATTAAAAAGGACCACGATGAGTTTGCTAATTGAAGAAATTGGATTTCGGTGGGTAAACAAATTGTTTATTTGTACATGTTTTAATGGGATTGTGGTTTTGCATTTTAGATTCTCAAAAAGATCACGCAAGAGCATTCTTAAAGAAAAAAACGAGATCATTGCCTAGAGACGACGTTATCTGCGAGAAATCCGAAATAACAGGAAAGAGAGCATGAAATGGTATTTTTTAGATAAAACTTGGGTGAACGCTGTTCATACTGTAAGCGAGGAGTTGACCACTACGCAAATGTGGTGTACAAGTCACCGTAAATGTCAACGCAAATGTGGCAGTTTTCGCACATATTCACAATTTTGTAGCAAATGTCAAAAATTTCTCAAAAATGTTGCAATTTTCTCGCAAATGTCGCAATTTTCTCGCAAATGTCGAAGTTTTGTCGCAAATGTCGAAATTTTTTGGCAAATGTCGCGATTAATTTAGCAAATGTCAAATTTTTTTCATAAGTGTCGCAATTTTTTGCAAATGTCACATTTTTTCGGAAATGTATGATACCTACACAAAAGAAATTGTAATATTTGATTATATTCTAAGAATAAAATATTTAAACGACTACATTTAAGTAATACGCCATGTCATAAAGTCTTACACTTACTTATAGTTTTCGTAATATGTTTGACGTTTTCGCTACATTCGAACATTACAATAGGAAATTGAATTAAATAGAGAAAGTAACACAAAAAAGGATATGATTAATTAATTCAGACTTCTCCGAGGAAGATGAGTCGAGCAGGAATGTAACTCATCAGAGTTACAATTCCGTTTCCAGCAAGCCTTCCACACTAAAAATAAAAAATGATAAATGTAGTTTGCAAAAATATTCTAGAAGATCACGCTCTAAAAGAGTTAGGGAACGGGTAATAAAAGATGGATATGAACAACCCTTAATTACAAATTTTTGCCATCAAGCGAACAAGGTAAAAAAAAACTATTCCTAGAGAATAATGAACTTCGTGCTATGCTATATGAAGAAGCTAAAATAATAAGTTTTAGGAATAGCGTCTGTTTCTAATTTTTTACAATGCCTTCTAGACACAACAATTTCAAATAGTAATAAAAAATCAAGTAAAGGGAACAAGTATGATCATAAATTCTTTACTTACTTATTTCTTGTTGGCGGCAGATTATTATACGAAACTTTGTACGCAAACATGAAAAACGGTTTACCCTCAATTACAATAATAGGACGGAGTCTAATTCACAACCACTTTAAAGAAAAGCATTTTCGTTTTTAAAAACTGTTTGATTTTTTGGAAGAAAGAAATCTACCAAAAGTTGTTTGGCTTAGTGAGGATAGTACCAAAATAACTGTTAGAATCCAATATGATTCGAAGAGTAATAAAATTGTCTGTTTTGTTCTTCCATTAGTAAACGAAATACCTGAAAAAAGTCATTTTCTAGCAACCTCTGCAAAACAAATACAAAGTTTTTTCTACAGAATATGCATATGCGATTATGGCAAGTTCTAATTGATAAATGTAGACCATTTTGTCTAGTTGCTTTTGGAACAGATAATTCATTTACATATAAAGATGTTCTTGCCAGATGGAAATATATTACCAATGAAATGGGTCGCTGTGGTATTCAATGCTTGGGATATTCGTCTGATGGAGACCCTAGGTTAATGAAGCCGATGAGATGCGGTTCACAGTTTCATGCATGTAACTCAAAATGGAATTGGTTTCATATGGATTTGGATAATGGGCTAATATGTGTTCAGGATACAGTCCACATTGGAACTAAACTGAGAAGTCGACTATTGAAGACAAATATTTGTATACAAATGGAAGATGTTGTTGTTAGTTCTGAACACATTAAACATTTAATATTGAACATTTCCAAAAATAAGCATAGATTGACTTTATCTGTGACTAAAGCAGAAGATAAAATAAACTTCCGGGCGGTTGAAAGAATTTAATCAGATCGGATACTTCTCCTTTTGGACGAAAGGAAAGTAAGACAACTGTAATATACCTAAAAATAATAGGATATGTATTACACTTTTACTTATGCAAAGATATTTCTCTTGCACAAAGATTGCATTACATGTGGTATGCAGAATTTTTCTAAAGATTGTGGCGAGGTTCCTTAAAATCTAAGAAAAACTTTTCCGTTACTGACAACTTTATTACACTCAATGCCTATCTTTGCATAGAACTAAATGTACACGCTTTAGTAAAATTAATTAGAAAATTTCGAAATAACGAAAACTTAAAAAACGGAGTACATTTTGCTACATGGCTCTTTAGTTCACAACCATGTGAGCAGACTTTTTGAGCCACACGTTCACTCACTTCAACATTTTCTACTATGGTGAATTTCAGTATATTAGAAATTTTAAATAGAATTTCAAAGATTGAAACAATCAACCAAATTACCAATGATTTGTCAAAAAGATTTGTTTTTCCAAGAGTGCGAACTTCTAATAAACACAACAAACAGTGAATTTTTTGACGACACAAAAAATAGAAAGTATTTGTCTAGAAGCTTTTGATGAGGCAAAAAAAAGATGCTTTAGCATTAGGTTTTAAATATAAAAAAAACATATTTATGTTGTTGATATTCCTCATCCGGTGTTGTTGGTAGAGCAAAATGATGGTGAAATAGTTTCTTGTAACCTACTTGATTCAGAAGACATCATGCTAAATAAATTAGATAATTTGGAAAGTTTACTAGAAAAACATGACACAGAGAATTGCCTAGCAGAGACTAAGATAACAGATATGGAACTACAGATTTTAACGATGAGTTGTGGATGAAAGATTGTAATGTAGAAAAACTGAATGAAACTAGCCCTTATGTCGGTTATTATCACAATTTGAAAAACTTCCCTCTGTTGGCTATTAAATGACCAGGTTACTAGGTAATAGTTATATTATACTACGTATGAATGATTGTTAATATTTTTTTTATTTTAGAGTGAGTTCGGATCGTCTAATGAGATTTAAGACATTAAAAAAATATAAGCAAAGTGGTCAAAGTGAAACTATTTTCATTGAAAACGACTTATATTATGCAGTGTACTATTCTGATTTGTAGTACATTGGAAAGGTGTTAGAAGTTCTACCAAATACAATAAAAGTTAAATTCTTGCGAGCATCACTTCAAGATTTTTTTTGGCCCAGATGATATACAAAATGTACATGTTGATTATATATTTTTTGGTCCAATAAATATAATTGGAACAGGTCCATTCACAATTAGCCAGATGGATTACCTTAATATTACCTCTAAGTATAAGGAATTAAAACGAATTGTAAAGTGAAATTAAATTATTATTAACAACCTATATACATACCTACAATTAAGAACCCCTAAGATCCTCCAAACTTTTTTCGAAACCTTTTTTTTACATTTTTCGAAATTTTTTATCTACCCTGGTCTATATCACTATTTCGCTCAAATAAATACAACCTACATTACGATTACAAAATATAATTTAAGTTTTAAAACGAACGTGACTGAAGCAAATTAATAACAGTTAGAATGTCAGTTGTGTTTTTATCGTAAACGTCACAATTTTCTCACAAATGTCGCAATTTTCTCGCAAATGTTGCAATTTTCTCTAAATGTCACAATTTTCTCGCAAATGTCGCAATTTTCTCGCAAATGTTACAAATGTGAGAGAAACTCGCAAATGTGTACACAACTTTGGTATGTGGTTAACCCCTCGACTATTAGCAAAGTATGGAAAGACACAACAATCGTGACTCTGAAGCAAGCTTTCATCGAAGGATTAACGACAGGGTTAAAAAACCCTTCGGGCAAGGGAAATCGTCTTATAATACTCCACATAGAATCTGAAGACGGTTTGGTGAGAATAGTTTTGCTATGCTTTGAATAAAAAAAAACTGGAGATTATCATGAAGAAATGACGAGAAGTTTTCGAACACTGGCTATTACAAATTATGTGATTGTAATTGATAATGTTTCTTATCATAGCAGGAAAACAGAAGATTCTAAATCCAAGAATAAAAAAAGCAGACATACAAGCTTGGTTGGAAGCAAGTCCATTATTTACCTAACAGATATTGTAAATGCTAAACTTTTGCTTCTTGTTAGAGAGGCTGCCATCATGTCAAAGTATGTAACTGATGAAATGACAAAAGAACCGGATCATACTGTTTTGCTATTGCCTCCGTATCACTGTAAATTCAATCTTACTAAGTTGATATGGAATCAAATAAAAGGAGAAGTCGCAAGAAACAATGCAACAATGAAAATGAAAGACCTTCAATTATTTCAGCAAGTTGTAGGCAATGTATTTGCAGAAAACTAGAAAAATGCTATTCGTCACGCACAAGCTGAAGAAGAAAGAATGTGGCAAACTGACATCGCAATGGAGATTATAGTGGAACCGTTGTTAATTCGTGTGGAGGATGACTCTTCTTCACCTAAATCATTCTAAACGTCTTTTTTTTATACAGAATTTTATTTAAAATCCTATAAAATATGTCATGATTTTAGTTCGTCAAATTTATTAATCAGTAAAAATTTAATGAAGCGCTTGTGTTATTTAATAAATTTTTAAAATAAATCGTGTAACTAAATTATCAAATAAAGTTGTAAACGTATTTATTTGTTATAATTAGAAATTTTTAATTTTGTAAATTCATTAAATTTATACGTTTTCCTATGAACTCTAATCTTTAATGCCTATATTATACATTACATAATTTTTATTTAAATTATCATACAAAATTGAAGAAGATTGTCACTCATTAGATACAAAAAAAATATAGCTGTAATGAAGAATTACGCTGAGAAGAATGTTAATAATATTATGTTTTCTTTTTTATCGCACTCACCGTCCTTAGGCATTAGAAGTTGCAATTATAAAACCATTAAGTGCATATTATGACGCCGAAGTAAGAGAATAGAATTAAACAAATCCTGAACAAATAGGAACATTTTCAAATCTTTTCTTTGTTTAGTGCTATATATTTAAGAGCATTAACAATGATTTCAACCATTTTTTCTAAAGCAGATTTTTTGCCATCAGCTACAACTGACTTATAAATCGATCTAAACTGAAAGTCATGTATATCCTATTCAACAAGACAAATGTACCCTCGAATATAGGAAAAAACGCCCAAACTTCTACCAGGATCATCCAAAAAGAGTGACATTAGTTTTAAGCTTGTAAGCTTCAAAGCGATTTTAGCAGTGCCTAAAATAAACCTATCTAAGAAACAAATGTTAAAAAAAATTTGTTGTCACAAGTAGGTTAACAATTCATCTTCAGGTGTAAAAGATGAAAATGATCAAGTGATACATATTAATAAATTCTGTTAATAATTTTTTTGCGGTTTGAGTATTGTACCCTATTTTGCTATTTACTACGAGCATAATGAGTATATTTGCATTATTTTAACGTTAAGTACCCCATTTTGCTCTCCTGACCTCTATTTATGTGTTTTATAACAACTTTCTTGTTTTGTAGATTTTGTTACAATGATCATAATTTTTTGTTATTATTATAATTATTTAATAAATTAAATAATGTGTTTTTATTTTTTTGAATTTTTTAATTTTAAATTTTAAATATATTTTGTTTTAGTTAAATAAATTACCACCAGACCAATTCTAGTTTTAATAAGAATTAATTTTAATTTTTTTGTTGTGGTTAATATTGTTAAGTCGTTTGGAGAGTGTAGGAATATAATTCTGTATAATTAAATGTAGTTCATGTAGTATAAAAAATGTAACCGTAACCTATTTGTAATGAAATTCAATTTACAAATTAACATTTAAATAATTTTCTAATTAAACGCAAAATCTAAACATCACATAAACAAATTTTATTCTAAAAAGCAATTTTAACTGTCAGTAATTTTAAAATTAAAACAAACGTATTTTTTTGTTATAGTATTTTATATAACAATTTAAATTTGTGTTTCATTTTAAATTTATAATTTTGCTGTTTTTACATATGATTTCAGTTTTACATTTATGATAATTTTTTTTTTTATATTATTAAGGTGACATGTTGACACCGATTGGGTTATAACCATAAATCAAACTATTGAATCCTAACACACCTAAAATCTCCCAATAGTGTTTTTGTAACAAGTTACAATAAAAAGCTTTTACTTCCTCTTACTTGTTTTATATTGTCTATATTTTCAGTATTTTTATAAATAAAAAAAATATTTTTATAAATGTTTACATATAAGCAGTGATTTATTGTGTTTCTTAAATGTAATAAATGTTAATAAATAAAAACTTCTAAATTTTTGAAAAATTTGGGCTGTAGATGTAATGGAGCAAAAATCCCTCTACTTAAAAACCACTGTTACAAAACTAATTTTTTGACACATTTAAAAAAATATTGACTATTGCTTGTGTATAGATAACAAAAATTGTTTTTAATAAAACAACATAAATATATATACAATTTAAAACAACATTGTTAAAGTTGTTTATATAAAAACAGCAACATACTACTCGTTTTACGTACATTAAAAAAAATGCATTACAATATATACAAAATAATATTATTTTGTTATAGAATAATATAAAATAAGTTAATTGTAGAACTTGTTTAAACTAAACTTTTGTAATTAAATGTAGGTAAACAATAATAAATTATTTGACTAGCAGTTAATATAAATAACTTAAAATGTATAGGTTATGTAAATGCTGTTAATATACAATGTAAATTGCTCAAAGCCGTTTGCTTACATACTGTTATTATTATAAAATATTTACAAGTAGTTTTTAGGTAAATAACGAATTTTAGTTGGTTTATAAATATATAACAAATAAGCCGAGTAAAACAGACAAGATAAACATTATATATTACGTTGTATTTACTACATTATCACAACAAATTTGTGTTATTTAAAATATAAATTTTTATTCTATCGTGTAATAAAGTTAAATGTTATAACTTTGCAAGCAAGTTGTTTAACTTTTATGAAAAAATTAATTTAAATCCAGTTTGTTCAATATATGTATCAAAAATGCCCATCTGTTGCAAAACTTTATAAACGAAAAAAGTTCAAACGTAAATCATAAAATCGATATACTGGTAAACAAATTTAAATAACATAATGTAGCATAAACAAATCAAATATAAAAGTTACCAATTATAGGGTTACGTTATTTACATATTCATATGTTAGGTACACAAGAATTAAACATTTCAATAATTAGGAATTAACATTTTTAGACAGACGTGTAGTCTTTTAAAAAGAATTAATAACAATTTAATAACAATTTTAATTACATAAGTTGATTAATTGATTTAAAATAAGATTGTTAAGTTTATAAACTAATGTTTTTGCAAAATAAATAGACATAGTTATTAAAAAAAATAGAGACGGCGATTGTCGTTAATATTCATTTTGGGAAAAATTGTTCGATACAAAAAATGTTTATGTAATTTTTATCCACAATTGGAAATACTTGAATTTTTGTTATCAGCAATTGTTTCTGATTTACGCCGTTCCCCATATTTTTTTCAAATGGGAATATATTAGTTTTACTTCACCATTCGATAAAACTTTTTTTTCTCTTTAAAACAGCACTATAAAACCTTTTTTTAAATTTGTTTTAATAACATTTTTTCAAGAAAACGCCGATTCAAGTATTTACATCAAGTAGGTATATGGAAGACAAAGACGATAAACAAACTGAATCAAGGTAACTTTATCGGTGGTTATTGTTTACGTCAAATTATTAATTTGTTACTGTTGATATTAGCAATGGCGAGTTTAAGTAAAACGTGATGTTTGTGACGCTTGTAATTTATTTATTAATACGCATTCAAATAGAAAACCAATTTCGAAATCCGTTGATGCTAAAACAGTAAAACGCTTTTAACAAACTGGTAGCGTTAAAGATTTGCAAAGAAGTGTTACATCTAGAAATGCGATTAGCCATGATAAAAAACTGGAGGCGTTATTAACTGTATCTGAAGATCCTTATTTATTAACCAATCGGTTAGCGGCAATTTCAATATTTCACAGTCATCGATCGTTTTAATTTTGAAAAGTCAAAAATATAAACCTTAAGGACCTTGTACACGAGTTGACGGAAGATGATTTTGGTAGAGGACTACAATTTTGGGAAGAAATGTTAAATATTTGCAATAATAACGAAAATGTTGTTAACAATATTTTTTTCTCTGGCGAAACTGCGTTATACCTTAACAGTGAAGTAAACAGACATAACTGCAGATACTAGCAATCGGAAAATTCTCATTGGTTATTGGAGCACCATACGCAATATCCCCAGAAGATTAACGTTTGAGTTGGCATTCTAGGGGGTCATATTATTGGTCCCTTTTTTATCGATGGGAAATTAACTTTGACTTTATATGTGCAGTTATAACAGAATCAACTTATACCTGCTTGTGCTGTGTTCTATCTACATTTGGTTTTTCTAAACATATGGGTTGGGAGACAAGGAAAGATTAAGTAGCCTGGTTTAAGCCCTTTAGGGGGTATAATGTTAAGTTTCACGGTCTCCTGAATCAGAAAAATTTATTCTTAGCAAAAATTTTGGGTGCCTATGTGTGTGTGTGTGTGTCTGTGTATGTGTGTGTTTATGTGTAGGGTGCGCAACAATTGTGTGGACACACGCCCTACTACTTCTTCACTACTGGGGCCTTACATATGGCCACACTTTTTCTAACCATTTTTAAACGTATTTACGTGCCCTCCCTACCCATCTATATTAGACACCACTACATGTCCCCACAACTATTGCTGAAATATGGTGTGTAACATAACCAAAACACAACCAACTTTGTGTGGCCTTGATTAGTGCTGCCCTCTACAATAAGTTTGCTCCTTTCGTACTTTGTAAGTGTATATTTCACATTCTTGCGTAAATGTTCAGAAGTGACAACTGACAATGAAGTTTCGTAGAAATAGCACTTTTATCACGAATTGTGTATACTATTTTTTCCAACATCGCAAAAATGAGTCCCAATTTTAAATTTCTTTATAATTTTTTACCCTCCAAGAATCTAGTTGCTGATTTTGTATTCTAACGTTGCTATGGAAATGACTTTTCCTCACTAGTGATGGCAAACACCTATTTTCCTCACTACACTGAGTGAAGAAAGTGTCATTTTCAGATGCGATGTTGGAAAAAGTATTATTTTTCACTGTTTAGAGCTTAGAATATTTATCTTGTCTGTGAATTTAGCTAGGTGACACACTGGAGAAACGAATTTCGTGAAACTTGTTTGTGATATAAGTTTACATGAAACTAGTTTCTCGTTTAGTGCACACTGTAGAAACTAATTTCATAAATTTTACTATTCCGTCCTTACAAATGAAACGAATTTCACGAAACAAGTAACAAAAAACAGAACACGTTGCGATTCGCGCAACTGGTTGCCGAAACAATTTCTGGTCTACTGTTTCCGAAACGCCAGTGTGCATCGTTTCATATAAATACATGGGTTATTTGATATTGCAACGAGTTGCATGTTTCACGAAATTCGTTTCTCCAGTGTGTCATCTAGCTTTTCCTGTAAAATTTCTGATTACTCATTAATCTAGTGAATAGTACCCCACCTTTTTTTTTATTTATTGTAATCAACACAATTATGAGGAACTTTCCGATCGGTTTGAATATTTTGATGACAAAACATGGATATAATAGAATATGATATTCGAGAATATACTTGTAATACGGCCTGACAATATTAACAAAATTTTTATTTTTTTGCTGATAAATAATTTTACGTAGGTATATAAATAATTCAGCCAAAATACATAATCCTTTGACGCTAAAGTAAATCAACTAGCACGTATATAAACCATGGATAATACTGCCGCTGCACTTTTTACAACTACATCTACTTAAACATTCAAATTCATAACGTCTTTTTACACCTACTTGTGGCAATGACATCACTTTGAATAGCTCACATTAATCCTTATGTGTTCCAGTGTACAACTTTCCTTCACTTAATCCAACTTTTGGACAACTCTTTGTCAATTTAATTAGAATATTAAGTAGCCTTACCATGTGTATTTTTCAAATTTAGTTTGAAATTTTGTTTTAATGTCTAATCTAAATTGTAGCAACTTAAATTTGGATCTGCAACGTTTTTATCTACCTTCTTAAATGATATTTTCAATGATAGAGATAGATATGTGATGAATCAAAAGTTTCTCAATATTTGTTAATAATAAATAATGCTTTTCGCATGAATTGAATAAATCGTACGCACTCCTTTCGTTTAGTGTTAATCCAGTAGAAATAATAATATTTAAAATTAATTATAAAATCGTGTTCCATTTGAAGAGAAAATTATCGTTTATGATTTCATCTTTTATTGTAGAACCCTTTTGGCTTGCGCAATGTACGCAACACATTTAGAATCTTCTGGTACACCACAAAGCATTAAATGGCTTGAAAGAGTGAAAGTGAGCAAGGCGGAACTATTTAAACATTTGGGGCAGAAGACAAAATACTGGTGTCCAGTATTATTTTCAAAGTAAATATTGTCCGCTTGAAAAGGTTTTAGTTCCTTCTTACATTAGAGGAAGAAAAAAAAATTTGGCTGGGGAGGACGGTAATGAAACCAATAAATGTAGTACAAGTAATATTAAAGCTAGCAATGTAGAAGAACGTTATAATGAAGTTACTGTTGTTAATAAAAAGAATTTTAAGGAAACAGAGAGTATGTTTAATGGAAAAACGATATCTATCAATGAGGCAGAAAAGAAAACCTTGTGTAGTGCTATAAATGACAGATATCCCGAGGTATTGGTTGATATAACTAACATGTCAAAGAAAAACGAGTTGTCATATGTGAAAGAGGATTAAACGAAATCTGAAACCACGGTATTTTCGCCCGCTATAAATAAATATAGTATTGAACTTAATACCACAAAAAATAATGTTAAAGAGAACTTGAGACCTTTCCTATCCAATTCTGAAGTAAATATTAAAGAGCATACCATAAACAAAAATTCTGGTACAAACAAGGAAAATATATCACACAAGTAACAAGCACTCCATTTGATGTAGAAGAGAAAACCAACGAAAAAGGAAACACCAGCTACAGTAAAAATAATAAGATTACCATACTATCTAATATTGTCCTAAAGGAACCAATAACAAACGATCATATAGACGATGATGCATCTATCCAAAGTAATGATGAATCGTATCAATCATCCTGTAGTGAATACGTGCCTTTCTCATATTCCTCTTCTCATGAAGGTGATGAAGATGATTACGCAAATTTACGCAAAGAGTTCCAAATTCCTGACAACAGTAGTGATAGCGAAATAGAGACAACTGCTTACGTTAATCGTGCAAAAAAGACCATCTCTGGAAGTCGTGTTTATGATAAAAGACATGCTTCTTGCTTCTGTGACAAATTGATCGGCACAGTTGTAACCATCGTTTAAAAACGATTGGTTGTTTAAGTAATTTTTGGTAACGGACACAGTATTTGGATTGACGATTTTCATTTAATGTATTCTGTATTTGTTTCAATGTGATTTTAGATTGAGTTTAATAAGTTATTTTACGATTTTAAATTCAAAGTTACAATGTAATTGTTGATAAAGTTTTGTATTTTGCTACGCCGTAAAAATTCCAGTGGTAATTTATGTTTCCCTTCTGAGATATAATCGTAATTAAATATATTTTCGCCGTTTGTTTATTTTAAGTTGGTTAAAAGTTCTTTGTTCGAGTACATTTGTACTTGAATTTCTTTATGTCAATCGTTTAGATTACGTGGAAAAATTAAGTCGTTATCTTAATTTATTAGGCAGTTTAAATTCTTGTAATATAATATTTTGTCAATTTGACATTTTCACATACAAGCGAAACGCTGTGTCCTAATGATATGACTGTGACGTAATAGGGGCTGATTGCCTCTTTGTTGCACTTCTTAACGAGAGTGTTTTGCTTCTTGAGGTTTCGAACGCAGCCTTTGTGGAAAGGGTAGTCGACAAAAGTTGATATATAGATGTGTTTTTGGTAAATGAAGGAGAGTTCGAAGTTAGTTGGTTGACGGTCGTCAAAATGTAGTTAACGCAGGTGATAATTCACCTTTTCTAATAATTACCGTGGAAGTAAATGAAGATGGTACAGTGATTCTTTAAGTGGAAAATAAAACTTTCCTTTTTCGTAATTACGGTTTATGGAGATCACTGTTTTCCTAATTAATATCGCATGTTTCGTTAAGTGAATTTTGTGCGTGAGTTTGTTTCGCAATCTCATATCTTTCGCCTTGGGGGCGGATTAATAAATCTTCCATTGGTAAATTATTCATCTGGATTTGGTACCCTATCGAGGTTCCGGACGTTCTGCTGGCCTACGCTAACCAAAAGCCCGTCTTCGAGTAATTCAAGGTATTTATTTTGCACCATCTATTGATATGTGAAATTTACGTTTACGCGATTAAGTGTTAAAAGCTTTGAATTTTCAAGTAAAAATTACAAGTGTCTCGAAGTTAACGTTAATGTAACTAATTAATGACCGTATTTCACGGTACTGTTTTAATCCTAAGTTTAAAATTTATTAAACGGGACCGAATTATCGATTCAAATTTTATATTTATATGTTAGTTTTATAAGTATTTTTCATTTTGCTTTTAAATTATATCGACACACACACGGCCGTGATCATAGATGTTTTAAGATTGATTAATTTGTGCTGTTTATTTCTTTAAAATTCTGTATTGTGTATTTTATTATTTTGTTTGTGTATTTATCCCATTAACTTTAAATTTGTTTTGATCAAACGTGCATTCACGTATTATTTTTCTATTATTTTGCTACTGTTTTGTGTATTTTATTTTGATAATCTCAATTCAATTATTTTATTATTTTATTCATTTTGTTTTATTTTGTTCAAATAAATGTTAAATTGTTAAATTGTAAAGAGCTTTTAATTCCGTCGGCCTCCGCGTGTGTAACTTTATTAGTTTATTTTAGATTTTAGCAAATGCACCCTCTAAGGTAAGTCCGTTGGGGGTGTATACTACAGAAGCGGACTTATGGTTGGCAAGGGTCATTAGTCCATTAAGCTTTATTCCTTCCTGGCGCCCTTTGATTTTGACCTTATTATTTATCGATTTTGTGTTTTTGTCAAGTAAATCCATTTCGATCACGAAACTTTTAAATAAAACCCACCCCTTCTCCATTGAGCTAGTGGCACACCCCGTTTATGTTACTACATTGCAGGCAGTGACTTTGTGTTAATTTTGGCATGTAACACAGTTACGAGGCACTTAAAGTTGGTACATTTTAAAGAAATTGAAGTTGCGAAACTATTAACTATGGATAAAAACTCTGAAAGACGAAAAAAGGAGTTTTTATGTTTGCTTAGAGCCGGCGACTATTACAATAACTGCCAAATACTGGCAATGAAAAAGGGTGAACTTATTTTAAGCAGGCGCCTTTCTTCAAAAGGCAGATCAAGAGTGTTGTCAAAGTATGGTCCTTGCCCAAACTGCCAAGGGTTCTTTTTGCTAACAACGTTATGGCGCCACGTTAAAAATAGTTGCCCCAATAAAAAAAATATCTGTGATAACACTTCCCGTAGGGACGTGAGAGGTGAAAGTTACGCACTTTTGTCCAGTTGGTTGGAAACCAATACATCAGTAGAATTTCAAAAAGATATACTATCAACGTTAAAACATGATGATGTTGGTATAGTTTGTAGAGAAGATTAATTAATTATTAAGTTAGGAGCTCTATTATTTGAAAAATTTAGTGTCCAACAACACGATTTCATTCGTCAAACAATGCGTCAGTTAGCGAGGCTAATCATTCAAGTTCGATCCACTTCAAGTTTAACAAATTTAGAGCAAATTCTACTACCTAAGAATTTTGATACTATTGTGAAAAGTGTGAAACAATTATACGTTTCCACAATAAATTTTATTTCTGATAGATTTTAATAAAATTTTGTTCATTTTAAAAATACCGAATCGAGTATCGTTGATTATAGTTTTGGATGTTGTCAGGTTGCTAGGTTACGACGAAATTATAGCAAGGGATTTAATACCCTTCTTATCGATATCGTAACTATGATGTTATAAGCTTATAATAACACTATCAGAAACAAAAAAAATTAATATTGAAATACCTATGGTGCGTAAACCAATTTTACACACGGTATGTAACTTGCAATTACAATGGAAATTTCCATTCAATGTAAGTATATAACCCTGTATACATTTTTGTTAAAAAAACGTTAAATATGATTTAAAATTTTGTTTTAATAACTTTTAGTACAGAACAATGTGTGTGTGCTATTTTGGCAATAATTTTTAAGAAAACAGAAAAATAAAAATAGAAAAGCAGCTATTACATTAGTTCAATGCGGTATCAAAAGAAAAATTATCATAGTAAAATTACACATTTTTTTTAGCTTTTTAAGTGTATTGTCAATTATTTAAAACGTTTATTTGCAAATCAATACGCAGTTGTTAATTAACAAATTTGAGTTTAAAAAAAAGTATGTAAAAGATGTTGCATTAAATTCATCATAAAATAACGGTTGATTAGAAGATCCCAACTACGTACTTATAAGTGTAAAACATAACTTTTTTTCTCGCGCGCCTCTCTTTGTAAATTGTCTGCACCGTCTAATGTTGCCGCAGACGATCAGCACAATATCTTTGCAAGTGGCAAACTTGTTTCAAATATAATTTGATTTTATATTTAATATAATAAAATTGCTGATGATAAGATTATTTCTAAACCACTAACAAATCTTTTTAAAATATTCAAAAAAATTATTTTGGATTACTATTGAAGTAGTAATTTTTTTAAATTATGTTTCTAATTTCTATGTTTGATATGCTGACAAAGTAAATATGTTAATTGTTGATAAATTAATATGAGGCGCCATTTGTACCATAAATATTTTTTACATATATATATATTAAATAAAGCCAATATATTAAAAATTTTAAAAAAATAATATATATCATCCAAATATAAAAACATATCAGGTAATACGAGTACAGATATATATAAAATTTGAGGACGAAATATATAAAACTTCAGCTTTGAATATGAACCACTAGTGGCGCTGTATCTAGAAACAAAATTGACAACAGCGTAGATGTTGATGCATCTATTACTGCTATTACTTATTGTTTACCTTTTAACTGTTAGACAAAGATCTGTTTCCTGTTAGATTTCAAATGGATATAGAGAAGAGTTTATGTTGGAATTGGTTCGATGTTTTGAAGTGGCATATACAATAAGTTTAACCATGTAAAGCTTGTAGATTAGGGATGGCATAATTTTTGCATGTCTGAAAAACTCTAATAGTCGACATAGATCATTACCAAAGAAGTGTTTCGACAAATAACACTATTTCGTTATTCACGTAATTAAATAAAAACATATTTCAATCTGTGGATACAATTCCCCAACTTCGTACTCAAAGCTTTCTTCAATACAGATCGATGCAAATTGTAAAATGGTTTCATTTACACTATAATGCAGCATATTAAACATAACTTACCATAGTGTAAGATTGTTTGTATTGATCTAAACAGACTTAAATTGGTCTCATAAATTCTTAGAAGTAGTTGCTGAAGATCATTACATGCACTTTGTATTAGGATTTTTAAGGTATGGCAATTAGTTTCTAGTTTATAGGCATATTCGGATAATACTCGTATATCTGGCTGAGGTTGTTCATATCGATAACTATATGCTACTTCAAAACATCGAACCAATTCCAACATAAACTCTTCTATATCCATTTGAAATCTAACAGAAAACAGATCTTTGTCTAACAGTTAAAAGGTAAACAATAAGTAATAGCAGTAATAGATGCATCAACATCTACGCTGTTGCCAATTTTGTTTCTAGATACAGCGCCACTAGTGGTTCATATTCAAAGCTGAAGTTTTATATATTTCGTCCTCAAATTTTATATATATCTGTACTCGTATTACCTGATATGTTTTTATATTTAGATGATATATATTATTTTTTAAAAATTTTTAATATATTAGCTTTATTTAATATATATATCTAAAAATATTTATGGTACAAACGGCGCCTCATAAATTAATTTTAATTTAACTACAAACTTTGATTGCGCTACAAGACGTATAAACCCAAATTACCACTTTAAATTATTTGAAATCTTTTTCATTGTTTTCTTCTTATTTTTATTTGTTGAAAATAAATAAATTTATATGGAATGATATTCATTATCTACTACAATTTCTATTGGCTTTATGAATCTGTCAGTTGACGGCTTAAGCTATCGGAGAAGCAAACGTGACACTACGTAAACTATCACACATTAAAGTTGTGGTTGGTCAAAGTTTTAGATGACAGGAAATCTCAAACATTGCCGATTTATAAAAAAATCGTTTCTTAATTGCTTTTCTATTGCGATAATTGTATTAGTTGCATGTAACTACTTATATTAAATAAATAAGTACATAACAAAAGTTGTTGACTCATTTTAACGCAGATTTTGTTTTTCAAAAAAGTAATTTACTATAACACATTGATAAGATTCTTGTAAATATTCGATAAACAAAACCTTGGAATTCATAGTAATTTAAGTGCTGCATGGCAACATTGCTATAACGTAAAATCAAAATTCTGCAGTAATCTACAATAGTTACCAACGTGATTAGTAATTATGCTGACCAAAGAATGGATCGACCCTAATTTCCTAGCAATCTTACTTTTTTTGCACGAAATACGTCCTAAGGTTAATTATCTTTCAGTTAATACTACAATCAATAATAAACTGTAATCTTAGTAATGTAAATAAAAAATGGTTGTTTTTGTAATAGTTAAAAATAAATTGGTTGAAAATACATAGGTATAACATGTAGCAAACAGCAGTAAATAAAATAATTTTGGCATTGACAAAAAAAATTAATAGAACATTATATAACAACATTGAAAAGTATATTATTACACTAAGACTGTAAAACCCTTTATTTTGTAGGAGTGGCTATAAAAACTACTTTATAAGTTTTCTTATGGCGACGTTTCGTGGAACGGTTGTGTCCACTTCTTCAGGCCAAGGAAAACAAATACACAGTAGAATAGTCCGCAAACAACGTCATTAATACAAAATTAATAAATAACAAAAAACAATTAATGTAAAAATACACGAAAACCACTACAAACCAAATCACTAACAAACAATTTTCATTCTAATCTGTGCTTGAAAACCAAAACAAGAAGTAACACTTGGTTTTTGCCGTATTGTCGTTCATGAACTTAAACAAACTGACGTTTCTTAAAACATTGCAGCTTGCAACTTCAGAGCAGTAAATGTCAATGAAGGAAAAAGTGTAAATAACGTCATTAGTAGTAGAAAGTAAAAAGGAGTTATAGGCAACACTTTAGTTTGGTCTAAGTTTAGTGTGCTTTTGGTTCCACACGTGTTCTAATACTGCTGATTTTGTAACTTTGCGTTGTTTGTAGTCAGTTTTATGTTCTTTAGTTTAACTTCAATAGAAAGTCCCGTCTGTTCTATATAACTTGATCCACAGGAACAAGAAATTTTGTAAACTCCGGCATGTTTTAAAGCTCCTTGTTTAACTTTAACAGGTGTAAACCAACTGTCCAAGGTATCCGTAGTCGTAAAAACAGTTTTAATATACATATATCAAAAAACCGGTATCAAATAAAAAAAAAAACTTTTAAGCTCTCGTTTATTTTGTTTTTTAGAATACTGGTAAATAATTTCAACCTGGATTCTACCAATGTTATTCCTCAATAATTTGCTAGATTTTGTTGTACTTTTTTTTTGTGTATAGATACTGAAATACTAGTTTTGCAGTTCGTCAGAGTTTTTCCAATTATAATGATTTTTTTAAATAATAGTGTTATTTGCAGAGTCGATGCTTGTCCTGCCGTAATTCATAAATACATTTATTATTCCATCTTCATTTGGATGTTTTCTATTTTAAAATTTAATGCATGTGATACTTTTGCTTCGTCTATGCTAGCAGAGTGTTTTGCGTCGTCCACGTCTTCTTCGTCGTCGTGTGTTATGAAATCCCCATCTTCTGTGTTTTCTGAATTTGCCTACACTTCTTTGAAATGTTTTTACCACTGCTTGCTTTCAATTGCATTTATTCGTTAATATTATTTTACGTTGTTTTTTCTTCTTCTGCTATAACTAATAATTTAAAATAAAATTCACGCTGTCCTTGGTTTTCTGCTAACACTCTCGCCGATACGTAACGAGAAGAAAAGCGCAAACGGAAAAAAAATTAGTCACTCCTTTTGTACTTTGCTGTTGTTGCGATCGCTATATTTTATCCAAACGCTTTCCGACAATCTGTAAGCAATTCTTCTTTATATTTAAATTTTCTCGTTGGTTATTCTTTTTAAATTTTAGCAATAATAACAAATAATTGAGAAATATTCTGGCAGCATTAAAATTTGTTAAGATTACGGCAACTATGTTGTTACAATACTATGAAATTTTTGTTTAACAAATCTGTTCGAGTTTTAGGAGTTTTTTTCCCATATAGAATAATCCAGTAATCTTCAGAAGCTATGATTTGGAAATTTTATGTGACAAATACAGCTTCAGTCAAAAACATTGGCAAATATCGAATTGAACAAAGACTGTTTTAATTGTATTTTATAATTTTATATTTTCAGCCTTCAGTTTGTGTTAATTAATTAATTTGATTATTAATAATATTTCTAATTTGTAACCGGCAACGTTGTAATCGGCACCTAACGCCGTACGTAACCTTACTTGCTACGTTTTTTGTCGTTTATCAATATCTGAGTGGTAGTGATACCAGAAAACTTTGGTGAGGTAAGTTTTTGTGTCACGACTGTACGTAAGTTAATTAGTTCATTGATCAAGTTTGAAATTTGCGGTGATTACTAATTATTCTATTTGCTATTAAAAATCTGTAAATCCTCTGTTCTGATATTTAACCTAGTTCACAAAAGTGACAGTTTGTTACTATGTGATGGTTATACCCATTGCATGTGTATATAAAGCTACAGGGTTTGTTGATTAAATTGTAGAAATTATATGACAGTGTATCTTTTGGTGTTGATGAGTTTTAAAAAAGCAAAACGATCATTCAGTAGTTCACTCGTGGCATTTGCAGAATTGAATTGGCATTTCTTTAACCCTAATGTCTTTCACGTTGTGATTTTGTCCCATAGTTTTATTAAGATTCATTTTGAATTACGCGGGTATATTTCCCACCTTCTAAACTATTTACAGTTTACAGTTGCTAAATTTTTATAATTACTGTTAAAATAAACTTTGTGGTGTATAAAAAATGTTCAGTAACTTGTTTGCTATTAACCTTTTTAGATTTTTACTTTCCTATAAGGGAAGCATAGGAATCGCGATTTTTTTAAAATTTTTATTGCATAATTTTTGCATAATAGGTTTCGAAGTTTTCTGAATCAGAACAATGTATTTTGGACAAAAAATTTTAGGTGTCTGTGTGTAACGATGTACTCACGATAACTCTCGAACCAACAGTCTTAGTAACTTGAAATTTCTTATGGAACTGGCTTTTCATATTTTCTAGGTTCTGTCAAAAGATGGGTCCAATAAAGAAGCCGGAATCGGGTATTATTTTTACAGTTTCTTATAGAGCTAATTATTCCTAACAATTTATTTAAATACATTTTTTTTTAACATTAACAGTTTACTAGATATTTGATTTATAATTTAAAGTGAAATCCATATAATCCTAGTTTCGAATCCTGCCTACGACAATTTTTTTAGAAAAAAAATCCATATCTTGAAGCAAAAACAAGATACGTTAAAAAATAACAATTCTTCTCTATATTTTTTTGACTTGTCTATATACGAAGTGCTGCATCTTATTTAAATTATCTTTGGATGTACCTACAATAACTCTCGAACCAAAAGTCTATATCTTGAAAGGAAAAGAAAGTACGTTAAAAAATAACAAATTTTCTCAATATTCTGTTGACTAGTTTATATACGGAGTGCTGCATCTTATTTAAGTTATCTTTGGATGTAGCCACAATAGCTACCGAACCAAAAGTCCTAGTAACTTGAAATTTAGTATAGAGCTGGCTTTTTATGTTTTCCTTGTTTTGTCAAAAAAAGAATTTGATAAAAAAAACGGAAATTGGTGTACCCGCCATTATTTACAGTTTTTTTTTATATAATTTTGTACGTATGTAAATTATTTGAATTATTTTTACAGTTTCTCAAAAAGAACATTCTTCCTAACAGTTTATTAATTTATAATTAACAGTTTATCAAATTTTTAATTTGTAATTTAAAATGAATTTACAAATATATTATAGTTTTGAATCTTGCTTGCGACGACTTTTTTACTGATTTACTAAAGTGGTAAGTATATAAGATTTAGTCGATATGATTTTAATGAATTCAAGTAGAAAAACTTTTAAATGGTTTTCTGACAGCATAACCTTAAAAAATATGTAGACTTTCTTTCATCATTCCTTATAGGAAATTCGTGTGGTAATCACACTAGTTTTTTTTATAATTACCGTTAAATAGAGTAGTAATAGTACATATTATTGTTGGAGAAATATATATTTACTTGTAAAATTTTTTTTGCTTGCTTTTTTCTCTAACTTGTTTGCTTCGTAGTAATACGTAACTTTGGTTCCTCAAAGTTTAAGCTCTTTATCAATACGTGGAGTAACGCTTAGTTATTATTCTATCTTTATTACAGTTTCTTAATTATTCTTACTTACCGAAATTGTAGCTAGCTGTGGTTATGGTATATTTAAAAATTTTGGCAGTAAAAAGTCTTTGCGTTCGCCAGAGTCCAAACTTGTATGTCCTACTAGACAAACTTACTCTTCAAGGAGATGTACCATGAAACGGCATCCGTTATTTGTCTACTGTCAAGTGTTATTCTGGGTTTGCAATACATTTGAGAGTTTTCTATAAATTTTAGCTACATAGGTGCTAATTTGTCCGTTACTTCTCGTTAACCTTGTGCCTTCATCGTCAAATCTCATCCAACTAAAAATTTGCAAAAACCTGCTTTAGCTCATTGCTACCAAAAAATTAGACGGTGGAAACATCTTACCACAGCATCCGAGTAAGCTTACGATTAACTTTTAGTGCTCCAACACATAACCAATAATATGGCATATATTTTAATTTTATTGACATTCTTCCAGATACTATTATCTTACCCGTTATTACAATTTCCAGCTTTACAAGCTTCTCGTTGATATCTAAAAATAATTTTTTCATTCGCTATATTAGAAGAAATAAATAACTTAAACGCTTCTGATACACTGTTAAACTTAAACAATAAGTTATTAACAATTTAAGAAAGATAATAATACATTTAAAACATTTTTATATTTTAAATATTTTTAGACACATCGTTTTGTTTACGTAAACTTATAATATTTATTAATGAACTTGACATACTAATAATAAACGTTTAAAACAACTTAAATATTCTAATTATAAAAGTAATTAGGAATTGTGCAGCCGTTACGCAAGATAATGTAAAATAATAATACGAAGAAAACCTATAAAATGTTTACTAATTAAAACTAAAGGTACTGAATTTATTAATTTTCTTACATAATCAACGTTTTCTTTTTAAGTATTTGGAAAGCGAAACATTTTATATTTATACGCGTTCGTTATTACAATATTATAATTTTCAGGATATTTTAATTTGAACTTTTGTAACTAAATGTAAAAAAAGAATTTTTGTATTTGCGAATCAAAAAAAAAAAAAATTTAAATGTAAATAGAACAATTGAAATAAACTCATTTGTTTAAGTGTGAAGATTGACAAAATTTTAAAGTAAAAACGATAGTTTTAATACATCTATTTATGCTTTTTTATAACAAACTATTGATTGCACCAATTTCATTTACAATTACGTTGCAATTAGAATTACTGAATAAAAATAGTTTTGTTTATGTTATTACTTCTGCAGATAATTTTATGCTGTATCTGAAATTTTAGTTACCCAAAATACTATATGTGCAGAATTTTAAGAAATAACACAATTGTTTTAGTTTTTCATTATTTAAAAATTATCCTTAAAATACTTAAAAGAAACTAATTTGAGTAATAATGGTAAAACAATTGTAAAAATAAATTTTACTTAAGACAGACCAAACCAATTGTTTTAAACAATTAATTATAATGAAAATTAATTTTTATGTAGTATTTGTTCAATTATAACTTTATTAAAATTTTGGGATGTAATTGAATATACAATGGCTTAATTTTTTTTAAAGTTGATAAAGTTTCTAAAACACCTATCTTGCATAAATAAATTAATTAAATTAAAATGATAACAAAATTAAAACAAACTGAAAAAAAATAAGTAAAAGATTTGTTAGTGCTCATTCACAATGAGCATAAGCATAAAAACAGATACGTAATTCATAATGTATCTTTGCATTGTTCTTTAATAATTCGTAAGTCTATGTCGTGTTTATTTATACAACTCTTATGATCAAACGTAAGAAATACATAAAGTAATAAGGTGTGTTTTAGTTGCATTTGGTACTGAATTGGTACTACAGAGATGGGTACTGATTTATTGATCTTGCTCTATCGTTACATTGAACTTAAGTTTTTTGCTTTTCTTGGTAATTGCACTGTATCGACAGCAAAGTTATTTTATTGTTAAACATTATTAATACGACTTTTACTTGTGATAAATTTTTGAGCAAGTTTGAACGTGCTGTTAATAGAGCAACAGCATTCATGAAAAATTTAAATATATCATTAAACGCAAAACAGATTCTGCTTAAGAAAGATTTTTTAAACGCCAAATCACATTTTTGAAAAACATTCTCAATGTGATACGTACTTCTGTAACGGACATAAAACACAAAAAGTATTTAAACATTTTTTATAATGTTTGTTTTGTACAATACACAACTTTGCAAATACATATTTATTTGCTTAATTATCTATATAAATACTGCATTTTTAAGATGACTTAATTCCTGGTTTACTGTCGAGTGAGATATATCGAAACAATAAAATTGTTAATATTTTTGTTATTAAACTTGTTTTAATAAGTGATGCCCATTAGTCAGATAAAAACGATATCAATAATGAGAATTTTGCTGAGGGCGAATAATGTTAGTTTTGTTGCCTAACTATATCCTTCGTTTTTATAAAATTTATTAATTATAAAAACTTTTTTATTTAATTACTAATTTGTTGTAAAAACTGAAAAAAACGCACAGACGTCGTATGTTATTAAAGAATCCGGTACGTGTAAAATATATTTAGATATTATTATTAGAATCGGAGTAATATTATAAATACGTTTAAACAATAGATATAATTAATTCAAAAACTAAAACATATAATTAACATTTCTTTACGTACGTCCTATATAACCATATTTCCAATAATCCAGTAGTAACCACTTAGAAAACTTATAAAAGCAAGAAAAATTTTGCAGTTTTACTGTACCTTATGCATTTCCTTTATAGGAGCCTTAATTGTAAACGCTTTGTCACTTTATACCAAAATTTTATATATAAAAAAAATCCTTCAAAAACGTAATCGTTAAAGGCATTACACAAACAAAAATTAAAAAAAAACGTAATCATGCAGACGTATCTAAAACAAATTACGTGGAAGCAAAAACTGTAGTCGAAATAAGAAAAAATATTGTTTTGCAAAAGTCATAATTATTAAGTTTAAATTAATTATAAAAAAATTAAAAATTTATTATGAATCTGTAGAGCAATAATAAAATTTTTTTGTTTTATTTTTTTATTTTTGCAATATTTTTATGCAATTTTATTGTTTTAATTTTTTTGCAATAATCAAAAGGAGTTTTACTATAACATTTAATCAAATATACGGAGTGGTACACCACAATCGCCACGGTCTTTACACGAGTATCTGTAGAAATTTTCAAATTATTTTTTTTATACATATACATAGTGCATAAAAACACATTTTAAAATTATTGTGAATTATATAGGGTCACTGACAATCAGAAAATATTATTTTTTACCAAAAAAGCAAAAAAAAGTATGGTCGAATTTGAGTACATGAAAAAGTTACATGTTCGCAACTTCGACCTTCGGTCGATTTTACGTTAACATTAGAACTTAATATATTTTACCATTGTCAGTAACTAATTTCAAAATTGGTTCTTTTCTAATATATTTTAGATAATATTGGTAATTGATTATGTAATGTCTAAATTTCGACCTATTATAAATCGGATATTTATTTTTGTACGGCCCTAAAATTTTACATAATTATACATATTTTTTTCGTTTTTTACACACAATTATAAGTAATATTAGAGGTTATTTTATGCATAGAGTTACTTATTTTTTCTGATATGTTATTTGATAATAATCAATACATTTTTGGAGAGTGTAAATATGTTATCATTCCAAATATTACTATTGTATGGTTCCTAATTTTGACAACACAGTCGAAATTACGAAATTACAGTATAATGCTGTATATTTAACTTCGACCTCTTTAGAACTATCCTTTTTTTGCACAAAATGAATCAAAGGTACATGAAATACACCAAAGAAAGTTTGAATTTAGCGCTACAATCAGTGAACGATGGCGTACTAATTATTAGAAAGGCTTCTGTTACGTACAAAATCCCGAAAACCACACTTATTAATAAAATAAAAAATAGACATCCTAAAAAACTGGGCTCTTCAACCGTACTTTCTTTAGAAGAGGAACGAATCCTGGTAAAATGGATACAGGAATTAGGGGTCCTCGGTTTTCCAGTCACCAGAAGGCAGCTCTTGAAATCTGTTGGAAAATTAACTGAAAAATTAAATCGACAAAATCCATTTACATCTGGAAAACCAGGTAGAAAATGGTTTCAGTTGTTTTTGCAGCGACACCCAGAAATTTTCAAAAGAGTGCCACAATCTCTAACAGCAAGTAGAGCCCAAGTTTCCGAAGACGATATTAGAAACTGGTTTTCGAGAGTTCATAAGTATTTTGAAGATAACGATCTTTTGGAAGTACTGCAAGATCCACGTCGAATCTTTAACTGCGACGAATCTGGGTTTTTTGAGCACCCAAAGAAAAACAAGTTTTGGTTAAGAAAGGATCAACTAAAGTATACTCTAGAACTGCCAATGATGAAAAAGAATGCTTGACAGTCTTAGTTACTATATGTGCTAATGGTAGCTGGCAACCGCTTTTAACTTTATATCCATACAAAAAAAGAATTCCAGCTTCTATAGTGAGGAAAATGCCAGAAAAATGGGGCTTGGGAAGATCAGAATCCGGCTGGATGACGGGAGAAAATTTTTACGAGTACATAACTAACGTTTTTTATCCGTGGCTTGTAGATAACCAAATTTATTTTCCCGTTGTATTATTCCTAGATGGCCACGCTTCTCATATTAACCTTCCTATGACTGAATTCTGCAAAGAAAAACAAATCATTTTAACGGCACTTTTACCCTATTCAACACATAGACTACAGCCACTAGATGTTGGCTTGTTTTACCCAATAAAAAATGTATGGCGCAAAGTAATACAAGACTGGCGTATGAATAATGTAGAAAAAAACTACAGAAAGAAGATTTTGCTTACTTAATCAATAAGCGTTTAAGAGAAGCTGGTACACAATCAAATATTGCCAACGCATTTCATTTCTGTGGAATATTTCCTTTTAATCCGAACAACTTAGACTACTCAAAATTGGTTAAACAAATTCCCCACAAAGTCATTGAACAAATGCCACAGCCGCAGGAAAACGCAGAAGTAGTAGACAATAAGTTTGTGATAAAATTTGAAACAAAATTAAGTCCCAGATTTCTAAACAAATTTAAAAGTTGTCATGGAAATTGGAATGAGGATTTAAAATATGAAGGTCTTTTTGAATTTTGGCAAAAAATTTAACTACCTACATTATCTGTTACTGAACATGATGAGACGCTAAAAAACAACGATGTCTGCATTGACAATGGCGAACTTGTAGTTCCTGTTTTAATGGAAATTAGGTTAGATGATACAGTATGGTTAGAAAACAATGGTATTATTGACGCAAAAGTACAACAAGATGGAACTCTTGTAATATCTAATTCAAGTACACCCAAAAACGTCCCAACCCAATATCAGGAAAAACTTGATGGCACATCGCCAACTATTTTAGAGGAAAAACTAGCAAAACCTGGCACAAGTCACGAGATTCAAGAAGTTAGTCCACTAACAGAGGTACAAAGTAACAAACTTGAAACTCCAATAAAACAAATTGAAAACGGAAATACTCAGTATCCAACGCCATTTAAATCAGCTTTATTTTGGCCAAATCGTACAGAACGTGTCAAAAGAAAAATTACCGATTCTTCAAAGAGTAAATTACCAAAGTTACAACCGACAGTAGTTAAAATATGAAGAGAGGGATCAGGAACAACGCGAGGAAAACACTACAAGAAATATTGAGGAAAATAGTGATAAAGATAAACATGAATCTGACAACAAAACAGATCAAGAGCTGAATCAAAACGTAGCTGAGAACAAAGAAAGTGTAGAATATATACCTAATATATATGTATGTCTCGTTAATTACGATGGTCAGTTGTATCCAGGTAAAATTTTGGAAGTATCAGAGGAATCGGTAAAAGTTACAGCCATGGCGAAAAGTGGATGTTTATTTAAATGGCCTGAGAAAGAAAATATACTTGACTACTTCTATGGTGATATTATATGTAAAATAAATCCCCCAATTTTAGTTAATAAAAGAAGTGTGTATAAAGTACCTGAAGTAAGTGAGCTAATGCTTAATAAAAAATAACACCTTACTAAACTATGTATTTAGTTTTTTCTACATGCCTAACAATTGTATTTTTGATTGTTTCCTTTCTGAATTTTAATTTTGTTGTTTGCTTTTCAAATAAACATTTTACAGCTGTTACTTTTTATTCATAACCATATTAATGTTCACCTGTACGAAGCAAACATCTGTTAATTTTAGCATAGGTCGAAATTTGGAACACAACAGGTCGATGTTAAGGACAAACCTAGTTTTTGGACGAAGTTAAGAACATTTTTAATTTTTTGAAAGCTTCTTGTAAAATGCTGATTTTACACAAAAGTATATTAATAAAAAATATACTGCTAAAAAAATATTCATTGGAAATTTATGATGATAATAAGAAATTTTTTTATCTAGTAGAAACTTGGCTTAGTTCCTATAAAATTGTATATAAACACAAAAATAGGTTTCAGTGGTCGAAGTTTGGTACATTTACGTTAATTGGTATTTTTAGAATATAGGAGGTAATCATAAAATTAGGTAATTTTGTCGGTGTTGTGTAAAGAAACGTACCTAGAAATTCATGTAATATATAATTGAATGTGAACGTTGCATACATTAAGAACAGCCTTAGGTACTTATAAAGATTAGAAAAGCAATATTTTTGTCCTTAAAATCCGTATTATTAGTAAAGGATTTTTCTTCGTAACTCTGATTCGTTTTGTAGGCCAACTCAGGCCAGATAGAATTTGATTCAAAATGATTCCCTAAATATTAAAAAATTTTTGGTTGGCATTCTGTGGCAAAGGTCGGTACAAGCAATCGAATTTTTTTATGAGTGCATGTTAAAAATACATTCAAAATTACTTATTAGACAAATGGGAGGCATGCCTACATACTTATGTTTAGGGACAGATGCCTATTATGCAAACATGAAAAAGTAATTGTTAAAAAAACGCGTCACGAATGGATATATTGAAATTATTCATCTTAACAAGCATTCTTCCAATATACATAAAGTTAAACATACAAATGTGATACGCGACTGCTTGGTATTTTTATTATAATCGGTGCCCGCTGCAGTTCTTCGAGATACTCCGACTCCTCGTCTTTTTATGCGTCGCGCGCTGTACTATTTCAAAGAGTCTTCTTGTTATCCTGTCGCATTTGAGTCAGTGCGGTCATTTCAAGTGTTTTGATTTTGTAGTGTGAAGCAACTTTATCTTAAAGTTCGAGTTTTAAATTTACTGAAAGACTATTTTCAAACAAATGATGACAAACTTGCTACAAAAACTCTTGTACAGTAAAAGTGTTAACCGCAAAAGTGACCGTTTTGTGGCAAAATTTGATGTCTGGCCGAGAGAGGAAATTAAATTTCCCGATGAGGTCCTTCGAAGTGTTCTGCATTCCTCTTATTCAACATTAAGTGGAGTTGGCAGACTTTCCAAGGACTTTAGAGAATGATCTTCGATAATTAAACAGCAAAAGACAGAACAATTGCGAGGGGATACATCTGTCGCCGAATTATTATTCGCTACAGCAATAAAACAGCAAATACAGCCCCAGAAAAGAATCGGTTAAGTTATTCTTTAGCAGAGGCCGTAGCTTTGCTCATTTAATGTAATTTGACTCGCAATGAATATAACATCTTGCGAAGTGGAGCTAACTTCACGGACACGACTTATATCCTCCATAGTGGGGATTCGATGGAACCTCGGGTTATGCCACATATAAATACAGAAATCTTTTCACCACTTCCCTGGTACCGCTGAAACTGCTTGACATAGATTCAAAAGAAATTTTGTCGAAATATCTTCGACCTGCGTCTAGGAGATACTGCCGACCATTAAGGCTGCAATGGTTGCCTGAGACATTAACTATAGAAGAAGCGAATGTTACCAGTACCATTAAACTTTGAATGCGGTACAAATCAACAGTTAGACTTATAAACTTCAATTTACCTTTAACTATGGTTGATGGTAAAGTGTGTAACGCATTAACAAATACGTCAAGTATGAGTTGTTATATTTGCAATGCCAAAATATCACAAATGAACGATATAGTAAGTTTTCGTCGACGACCAGTTAATCAAGATATGTTAAAATTTGTTTTTTCTGTGCTGCATGCATATATCCGGTGTTTTGAATGCTTATTGCATGTAGCATAGAAACTTGATTTGAAAACTTGGAAAGGTTCAAAAGATAACAGAAAAATATTTGAGAAACAAAAACGACTTTTAAAAACTCAGTTCCGGCAGATAATGGGACTTTTAGTGGACATTGCAAAATCGGGCTTTAGAAACATAAATGATGGCAACACTACAAAGCGTTTTTTTTTCAAACCCAGTTTTATCAGCCGATACAACGGAGCTAGATGATGACTTATTTAAGCGGTTTGGAGTAATTTTGCCGACTGGTTACAAAATAGACAATGAAACCTTTGAGCAGTACTGCTTAAAAATAGCTCAAAAGTATGTCTTGTTGTACAAGTGGTACTATATGCCGCTTTCTGTACATAAATTACTCATACATGGACCTATCATAGGTCAGAAAGCTTTAGTTCCAATTGGTGAACTTTCCGAAGAAGCACAAGAAATAAAGAACAAAGATATAAGAGCATATCGTAGACATCATACACGTTCAGAAAAATTGAATGAAGAATTGTTTTACAGGTTAATTTTTATTTTCGATCCATACCTAAGCTCATTTGTCATCGACCCAAAAAAACGTAGGAAAGTAGAAAGCTGATATGATAAAATTAATAAAAATAAACTAAGAAGGATAAGATACTCTTTCCCAAGATCATGAAAAAGAAGCCAAAGAAAGCGAAAAAGACGACGAAGAAGAAGAAGAACTATCTGATTATTAATTGGAAATATTATAATAATAAATTGCATTTTTATATCAACATTGTATTTTTTTCACTTTGCTTTACAATGTCATTAAACTTACCCCCTTATGAGACCTGAGAACAAAAACTTACATAAAAACTTTTAAAACCAACATACTCTACAGTATGTCAAGTCCCCGTATATTAATTTTGAGGTGTATTTGACAAAAAGTTTAAAAGTTATGGTGTCTTTTTCTGATTCTAAACCACAGTGCGACGTTTTGTGGACCAGTACCACCTTTTCAAGGCAAAAAAACTAGATGCATAACAACACAGTCATTAATTAAAAGGTTAGTAAACAACGTAAAACGTTACCCGAAGAATTAGACGCACTGGTCCACGAAACGTTGCCTCTAAAAACACACTAGTACTATTTCAAGAATTCATCAGTTTTTTTAAATAGCAAGTGCTCTAGATTATCAAAGTAATCTATAGACAACAAAAAACTTAGTATTGAATCTACGGAGCGAAAAAGTTTGAAAACCACTGATTCAGACTAATACTGTTGCATTGCGTCAAACGTTAGTAGCATCTGCCGTTGTTGCAACCTTTAATTTAACTCATGTTCACAGTTGAGCTACAAAAAAATCTATATATACAAGAAATTACAAAGACTTAACCAACGCAATGGCATGAAACAACTGCTAAAATTTAAGAAGGAAGCAAAATATTTTTTAACTGTTGACATAAAAAGCCACAAAATTGTTAGCAACGTTGCAAAAAAATAAACGCAATGTGGTTTTGTTTTTAACCCTTAACCGGAAAGATTGCATCTGATAGACTAGTACTCACAAACTTTGTAAATTATTTTTAAACGAACACGCTTACAGCTTGGTGATGTAGTGTAATACTTAGGCAGTACGACAGATGTATCCTCCATTTTACTAATAGAATTAATGCCATAATTAAAAATTAAAATTAGTCGGTCGTGTTTTGTCATCAAAGGAATGTGCGATTTTGTAAAAAAAACTTTGAAAAGATTGTAATGCAGTGGTGTCATGAAACCGATAGTGGCGCGAATGTTGTAGATAAAGTTTTAAAACAAGAAAATTTGCAATTCAAACATGGCAGTGCATTTGAACCTTCCGATAGCCAGAAAAATGCGAAAAACAAGATTGCGAAAAGTGAAAATGCTGAGAGCTACAAAGACAAAAATACTGTGGTTATGAAAAAACCTGCTAAGTACGTATATGGCAAAAACAGGCTTAGATAGTGCAAGTTTGAATTCGTCCTTCATCGCGCACTAAAAAACATAACATTATAATGAAAATTCCTGTTCTCAAAGGTAAAGCAAGTAATATTGGCCAAGAAACTACACCGTTTTTCGTTTGGAACTGTGAGGAAACATTGCACTGGACAAACTATAAGCTTACTCATTTGCGTCTCAAATATAAAAAAGATACGAGTAATGTAAGAGAATGTGATAAAGTAGAAACAAAGGTTTTTCTAAAGCTGTTTATTTTTACGTCCGTTTTTAAGTCACACAACGAAAACATGGAAACTCTTTTTGCAACAGATTGCTCCGGGGACGATATATTTAAATCAGTAATGAGTAAAAAACGGTTTTCTATTTTTTTGTCAGCTTTGAGATTTGACAATCCTAATACTAGAGGTACTCACAAGCAAGAAAATTCTGTAGATTTCGATTATAAGCGACTTTTGGCTTAGACCGCGTCGTAGTTAAACACCCAGACTTAAGCTTTGTCCCAGTTTCTCCTTCAGAGCTAAAACAAGAAGCAGAAGTTGGCCTTTGCCGCATTGTCGTTCGTAAACCCAAACAAACTGACGTTTTGCAAGACGGTTCATCTTTCTCTTAGAGAACATAATACCAGTAGCCATGATTTTCTGTGTCTTAAACCGTCTTTTTTTGTTTTTCTATTTCCATAGCTTTGCGGATTAGTCTGGGAAAGTAGAAAGGAGTTCTAGCCAACACTTGAGTTTGGTCAAAGTTTAGCGTGTGTCCTTGGTTCCACACGTGTTCTGTCACTGTTGATTTAGTAACTCTGCGGCGTTTGCAGTCAGTCATATGTTCTTTTACGGTAGCTTCAATAAAGCGTCCCGTCTGTCCTACATAACTTGATCCAAGGGAACAAGAAATTTTGTAAACTCCGGCATGTTTTACAGCCCTTTGTTTGTCTTTAGCAGATTTAAACCAAGTGTTCAGGGTATCCTTAGTCTGTAGATTTCACCAGCTTTAAGAAGTCGTTGTCGATTTAAAATGTATATACTTCAAAAACCATGTAAATATGAAATCAAAATAATGTGCCTAACAAATGCAAGAACGAGTTATTTCTACAATGCCTACAAATATTGTGAAAAAAAATTTGATGTTTTAACCTAGCGTTTTTTGGCTCTAACAGAAATATAAACACCAAAAATTGATTAGATCAATACAGTTAATAAATGTATTACGATAAAATGAACTAACATATGTAGGCACACTAAAGAGGAATAAACCAGATATTCATTTATCATTTTTACCAAATCTGAAAATATTTGTAGGATCAACAAAATATGGTCTCTAACAGTGTTCTTTCGTCTCCTTGACGTTTCAACCGCAAATTCATATATTTTGTAATACAGTACAACGGAACAGTAAAACAATTAATAAAAAAATCTACGAAATATAACACAATAGTTTGGATGGCTTTTGTAGATTTCAGAAAGGCATTTGAAACCAAAAAATTTAGGCTTTGATAAAACTTTTTCAAAATGCTAGGGTGAACCAACGCTATATAAACAATATAAAAAACATTTATAAAGAATTCACAATGACGATAAAGATATACAAAATAACGGATAGAATAATCATCAAAAAAAGGGGCCGTCAAGAAGACGTAACTTCTAGTACGCGAAAACATATTTAAAAACTTGAAATAGAAACATAAAATATTAAACATACAAGAAGAACATTTACATAATTTGATGTTTGTTGACGGATGTTATATTGTTGGCAAAGAATAAAAAGATTAACAGGCATGCTAAAACAGCTAGAAAAATAAATGGCAAAAATACAAAGACAACTCAAAAACACGATTCACTACAACTGAACCGAATACAGACAAAGCAACAATTGTAATGTATAAAGAAACAATACACAAATCGGAATCATATAATACTTAGAACAATCTATAGCACTAGACAAACAAAACCAAGAATTACAAGTTGACAGAACAATTAAACTAGAGTGAACAACTTACGGGAATAAAAAAATATGCATATACCCAGCTGTAACGTATGGTTCTGAGACCTAGGATTAAAAACAAACTAAAAGCTTATTAGAAGCCTGTAGAAAGAAAAACTCTAAAAATATTCCTGAGAGATCACAAACCAGTGGATAAAAAAACAAAATTGTAGACTTTATAGAAATAATCATGTCTCTAAAATGGCAATAAGCTAAACACGTGAAAACCATGGGAAGAACGGAAAACCGTTAGAAAACCTTAACAACGTTGATAGAATAAGATAACAAAAATTGCAGGATTCAATTGGTATCAGATTGCACAAAATAGAAATACCTGAATAATAGAAATGTATCTTAATAGACAAGCTAATAAACTATAGGTTGAGCCCAATAGAGCAAAATCCCTAAAGTAACTATGCCATAAAAAATGCCTACCTATTGTGGGGCGTTGTTACGGTAAAAACTTTAACTTGCGGTAAGCGGCGACCATTTTTTAGTAATTTAATCACCTCAGAGCTTTGTGAATCGTAGATGTGTAACTAATAAAATTCAGCTCTTTGATGTACCGATTATAATGTAATTAAAAAAGCGCTAAAAGATCCCATTTACACCTAACAACGTTTAAAATAGATAAATGAACTAGCACCAGTCTAACAAGTATATTTATTGCAACGATAGCATAAGAGAATAAGAAAACAAATATATTAAGAAATATGGGTTTGTCAACAATATGGCAGTAGAACTAATAATGCAGAATTTTTAAATTAAGCAACACCTTGTACACATAAGCAGCAAATGGTTTACATTCATTAGATTAACGCTGATACTTACCTACTTACTCAGCGTTCTGAATCCGACACAAATCCCTTAAACTTTCTGCAAATTTAGCTAATATATATACATACAAGTTACCACAAAGATGCTAAAAGTTTCATACGATAGGTAAAACCAAAATGCGCTAACATTCCCAAGGTCATTTAAGGTATATTAATGTGCTCTCTAATTTGATGTAATACTTTACCACAGTAGCGGAAATTTAAACGTTAGTTTTAATCTTTAATCTAACGTAGGTTAACATAAACAAAATTTATACAGCACAAAAACCATACTAAGATTACGATTATAAGCAACTTTTGGCTTAGACCGCGTTGTAGTTAAACATCCAGACTTGTTAGGCTTGGTTTTAGTCTCTCTTTGAGAGCGGTAAATGTCAGTTTGTTTGAGTTCACCAACGACCTATTTTATATTTTGGCTTTTAAGGAAAGACTAAAAAATCTGGGTCTAAGCCAAAAGTCGCTTATAATAGTAACCAAGAAAACCGCAAAAATTTCAAATTCTATTTTTTAGTATACTGAAACAATTAGTAATTAAAAACAAATAATTTAAGATAATAATATAAATTTAAACGATTGGTTTTGAAAAAGGTTCTTATGCTTTTTTACAATGACAACAAACGATTCAAAAAAATCTCTCTTAGGGCCATTTCAATAATATAAGTAATTGTAGATTACATAAATAAAGACTAGTAAATTGAACAAATCATTTGACATGATATTGCTACCTGCCAATGTGTAAAATAAAACGATCTAATCTATAAACGTGTGTCCACCGGGCTCGTCGTCAAGACGGCAGACATCTATTACCAGCACAGTACAGTTCCAAAATTTTTGAAGTCAAAGTATGGATACATATTGAATTTTTTTATAAACTAAGTAATCGTGCACAAAAAAATATTTTAAAAAATAAATCATTTATTTAATTTTAAAACGTGTGTCTATAAATTTGTATTTTGTTTACCATTAATGCAAATAATAATTTCCAGCTTTGTTTAAAATACAAATTTCTATAGTAATTTAACAGTTTTTTTATACAAATTGTTGCTAGAATTATGTTACTTGAATCGTAACAAAAACAACGTGAATGACTTAAGTTACCGTGCAGCTTATAGCTACAGAACGAGAAATTTATAAGTATTTGAAATAAAACGAGTCTCTATTATCAGCGAATGCTGTGATATAACCGACTGATGTAATGCTCGGTTTCAAGTACTCTCTAAGGTTTTAATAATAATAGTAATACAAGAGCCTAGTTACTTTTGTTTTGTTTGGATTTGATGTAGAAACACATGTGTAACAACAATTTTTAAAACTGCTTAAGAATTAAATATATAAACATGTTAAATTTAACAACTAAATTATAAATACACATAAAGTTTAAATTAGGTCTCAAAATAAATAATTAAAAAAACTGTTCCAAAAATCAAACACTTATTAATGCATTAAATTTAAGTAAGTAAGTCAATTTTTTTTTACCAATAATATTAATATAAAAATATTACTCAACTTTTACTGTTACAATTTTACAAGTCGAACGGTATTGATAACTACAAATTTTGAAAATCGTTATGCTACTGTTGATTGTAAAGAATTATAATTACATATTGTTTATTATTTATAACAAAAACTTAGCAGAAAAATAAATTAAAACCACCTATTTGACGTTTAAGTTTTTTTATGCAAAAACCATAATTATTGTACTTATTTTCTTATAGTATTCAAAAAAGCTTTTACAAATTAAGCTTTAAAAGGAAAATATTAGAAGTCTTTGTAGGTATTATGCGCCACTAATATACAAACAGAACAAAACGCAAAAATATACTGTTACAGTAAAGTTCATTGTAGCACATGTTCGTTACTGCTAATTAGCCAGCTACACGGCGATTTAACTTTTACCAATTATTTTTGGTTTTAACTCTACGTAAGAATCTTTACTTAAACAAAAATCGTTTTTATGTATTTGAAAGATAAAAAATTTAAATATTTAAAATTACATAAAAATTAATTTGTCGATTTAAAAATCGTTTCAAATTAAAAGCAGATTATAATTTATCATTTTTTATACGCTGAAAACTTTTACGTTTACTACATAATTTAACTTCGATAAAGCTGTGCAATGTTTAATAAAGTTTAAAAAGCGTTTTAAAATATAAAAAATATATTTTTTATGGAAGTTCGACATTTTAAACTCAAACAAATTGTGTTTAATAATGATGGCTGTCGAACTCTAAAGTAAATCTAATTTATCTTTCGTTCTTTTTCTGTTTCACGCCAAATTAAAAAATAACATATTTAAATGAACTAAAATTGTTCAAATGTAGAATAAATTGAATAAAACAAAGTAACTAAATTTAATTTTGAGTGTAAAAATTTATATGTACAAATCTGTAGACGATAGAAAATAGATACAAAAAATTTGCTAAAGTTAATAAACATATAGATTGTTTTTTTAAATTAAAAAATTGTAATAACACCCCATCTTAAACTGAATAAATTTACAAAAAAAAACGCAAATGTAAAAAATGTAGGGCATCCTAAGAAAAGCTATACACAAAAGTTTGTTTACTCGCCAAAAATACGCACTTTTATTATTTGGACGTAAATTTCTAGAAAATACAAAAATTATGATTATATTGTTTAGTATTTTTAATAAAATTTAAATATAACAATAAATAATTAAAAGGTAACAAAGCTTCATTTATAAGAATTATTTCTTAAATGTAAGTGTGTGGTGAATTGACTTTCCAGTCTCACAAAGGAAATATTACACTTTTAGCGCGAAGCGTATTTGGACTGTAAAATTGGTAATCACAACAAATCTTGGACACCTCACATCTGTGCTTCTTATGTAGCTTTGCCTATTAAGGAGTTGATTGTGTCACATGCCATTAGCAGCTCTCATGGAAGGAATAGAGCCAAAAGATCTCTGCACAGTTTTTTATTTTTATATTAAAAAAACACAAATATAGTTAACATTTAAAAGAGTAGGGTGCAAACGCACCTCAGCCTGTGTTTTCTATTTCTGGACTTACCAAATATAGTTCAAGATTGATGAATATGAAAGAAACATTTGGTTTGTTTTTCAGTGATGAAATAATAAATATAAATATAAAAATAAATAAGAACCCAACAAAAAAGCACAGGTCACATAGAAGTTAGATCATCCTAACGAAATGAAATCCGATACAATAAGAAAAACTGAAATAGAAGCATATATTGGACTGCTCTGTTACGTGCATAAATTTAAATAATGCATTACCCTGTATATTGGTTTAATTAAAAATTACTTTTATATTTTTCGACGCCATCTATCGGGCTCGTTGGTCTCTTCGTATTGAGTAGGCGACATCCGGCGAGATACCGGCATTTTGACTTTAACATCGTGCATGTTATAACCTATGTCTGCGTGAATTAAAAATCGTTTTCTCAAATCATCCACGTGTTGGGACACGATGGAAAATAGAAGTCTTCTTAATTAACTAATTTAATCCACGCAGGGTAAGTGGTTTTTGTTCTTTCTTTGATTAAAGGTAATTTTTATGTCTTTTCGTTAGCGCCATGTGCTATATGGGTATTCTTGTCGTAATTTAAAATCTACAAGCGAAAATTATAATCGGAAGCTGTAGAGCTAAGAACGCTGCGATACAAGTGCAGAATTTCGTTGCGGAGGCAATTAATACCATTAATGAATATCACCTTGTTCGGAAGATCCTAAGTACCGGATACGATTGAATTCTCTTCGGAGGCAATTTATTAATACCATCGTAGACGAAAATATAGTGTAACAGTATACGATAAGTGTCGGTTCGATTACTTTCCCTTAAATGTTTCTTTTACTTGTAGTTTGTGAGTCGCCAGGTAGACACGATTATTTTCAGGAAGTTTAATTACAGGAAGCCAGTAGGAAAACGTTTTCTGAAAGTAACCCTGAATTTGGTAAGTCACTTTTTATTTAATTATTCGTTGTCGCTACGGTGATACTCACGACGAACTATATTTACTGATTGTACGTTCGAATTGATTTGTTGCTTATTTTTGTTACTCAATTAGTTTAAGTAAATGACTTATCGCTTGCTGATTATATCAACGATCAATTATTATTATTAATGTAATTTACGTATGAAGATTTATATATATTCTGTTGGTTACACTTTTGTTTTACGTGTAATGTAAGTTTCCTATACTTCTGATATTCTAGTACCTGCTTATATTTGTACTCGGACTAAACTTATTCTTTGTCATGCTATCCAATTGTTATCGATTCAAATTTTAATCTATTTATCCTTATAGAGTAATTAAAGTGCAATTGTTGTTAACGATTTCGTTTCTTTTTTTTCGTTTTTTCTAGCCTTACGAACCTTAACAATTTTGTACAAGCTTCGAGCCTCCTGTGCTGATCTAGCAGGAGCTATTTCTGCAAAGAACAAAAGATCTGGCGCCCTTTAAAATAAAGTCTATTGAACCTCCCCTCTCTCCGACAGGTATGGTTTCGATCCTACAGTGAGTTGGCCGTGCAGGTTCGTAAAATACTAGAAGCTTGTAGCAGCTCCTTATACTTGAAGCTTTACAAAATAAAAAAAAAAATTTTGCACATGTTGTGGTATCAAGATACAATTTATACTAGGCCTATTATATCTGCAACTATGTCGCGCAACTGATTCAATAAAATTACTATTTTTGTACGGTTTGACAACTTTAAGACGAGAGAACAGCAAAAAGTCTCTGATAAATAATTAGAACCCATAAGAGAAGTATTTGATTCATTCGTCTCGAGTTGTAAAAAAGTTTTTCATCCCAATTCACATCTATGTGTAGATGAACAAGAATTTACATAAAAAGTAAACCTAATAAGTATGGGTTGAAAGTATGAGCCCTAGCTTGTAAAACCAATTACACTGTAAACATGCAAGTTTATTGAGGTAAATCTTAAATTGTTTTTTTTTACAACAACAATAATTGACTTCAACTATCTCTTTAGGAAAACAGAGCAGTAAACCTGAAAAAGATCAGGGACAGCGAGTGGTGCTGTATTTAATTGAACATTTACTTTTTGAGCTTACGGCTTGCAAACAAACTGTTGTCCAAAAATTTGACTATCTTGCAAAAAAATAAGATATTTATTTCCAAAAAATTTCTTTCTGCATTGTATAAAAGATAACATTCTAGAACTTTTGTTTTTACAAAAGAAGTAACATAAATGTCTTACGGTTCAAAAAGAATATAGCAGGAATAAATGGCAACAGACTGTGGCTTACAGTTAACCGTAGCTGGTCAAATGATAGCGCCAACTGTCGTCAAAAGTTTTTACTAGAACTAGGCAAAGAACTAGTGAAGGAAAAATAATTAAACGATATGCAAATAGATACATTTTCACAAATATAGAAAAAAACAAATGGCACTTATACTGTCTAAACTGGCAGAAGAAGAATGTATCAATGCTACAACAACCGGCAGACAAGGACGCTGTTGTCAAAAAAAAAGATATAAAACTAGGAAATTTTTTTGCAGAATGCTATAATTTTATTTGTACTGTCTACAGTTCTTCTGAAATAATCTCTAAAAAATTGTTCGTAGTTGTAACATTATTTACATTTTGTTAATTTTTTTAATTTCTATATTCAACCTACTTGTAGAATAACTGTTGAAACATTTCTTTATAATAAATTTTGTAATCTACTTTTGATGTATTTTACAAAAGTGCAAAAACGGTTGGGGTGCGAATGCAAAAGAAGCAAATGTCTACTAGTTTCTCTCAATAAAAAACACTACAACATTCTGAATCTGTGAAATACTTAAGTGTTTATATCGACCGTAAACTTAATTTGAAAACATATCGTTACTAAGCGCAAGTAGTTGGGATACAAATTCAAGAAACTTTACTGGTTAATTGGTAGGGGAACTAAAATGTCTTTGAACAATAAACTTCTGGTCTACGAAGTCGCCCTAAACTTTATTTCGACATACGGAATTCCCCTTTTGGGGACAGCGTGCAAATTTAGCGTGGAAATCTTAGAACGCTTTCAAAACGAAGTGCTACAACTGATATGTGATGCTCCGTGGTATGTGCCAAATAAAGTGATACTGAATGACATCTGTTCCGATAGTGAGAAGTAAAATTCAAAGCTATGCAATAAAATATAAAGACAGTCTCAGTACTCATCCAAATACTCTTGTTTATTCCTTAATGATTAAAAATGACGAACCAATAAGACTAAAAAGAATTAGACCATCAAATTTGCCTTATCGTTTTGTTTAAATAATTAATTAGTTAGGACTGAATTAATATTTATCTATTATCTAAGTTATTTGTCTAGACTAAATTTCTTAAGGTAAGCAATATTTTTATTCTTACTTTAAAAATTGTAAGGAGAATGCTCGATGGCACCTTTCTCTGCAAGTCTATGTATGACAATTTATGCTGTCATCTTATCTTAAACATATAATGTACTTATTGCCCTCCATTATGGGTAGATTGAGATATGTAACAGATAAAATAGCAAAGACAAAAAATAAAATTGTCTTAAGGTTGTCTACTTATTATTGTGAGTTAAATCCAATAGAATTGATATGGGCAAAAATAAAAAAGAAAGTTTTGTCCAAAAACTACACCTTTAAATTAAAGGATATAAAGTAAATATTTCTACAAGCCGTTCAAAATGTTACACCTACTGACTAAAAAAATTGCGTTAATCATGTTTTAAAAAAGAAGAAAATATGTTTAATTTGGGTGGCAAAATGGATTTTATAGTCAAACCATTAATTATTACTCTTGGCAATGATGAATGAAACAGTGTATCTAAGAGTTCAGATAAATAGTTAACACGTTAAGTACTTCGCGAGGCACATATGCCTTGATTGAAATTCGTCCTTGGTAGCAGCGCGAGTGACCGGTGAAGCAAATGCATTTGTTCTTGGTTGGCGAAGCGAGTCACAATAGTTATTTAGACAACAGTCACGAAAATTTCACATTACTTAAGAGGAGCTAAATTCAAATCAAAGTAAAAAATTTTACTGACTTGTTCTGTACTAAATTTTTCCGGAAATCGTAAATAAAATACGAAATTTACAAATTTTAGAAATTGTTTTTACAAATTCCACAGAAATCAATTTTGTCAATTTTGTTGGAAACCATAGTTACAAAGTAAACAACGTCGAAAAAATTCCATCAAATTTGTGCGTGTGTTGTAAAAACAGTGTTAATTCATAGAATAATGATAAAAGTAGACGAAAATCACTGGGAGGGCATTCCCTTTGATGTGAGTGAAGCTGCGGCTGCTGTTACTGACGATCTATTGCCGGGTAAATCAAAAGAGCGGTATCAAAAAGCATTCCAAAAAATTGGGAATGTTTGTCTCGGTACCAGATTAATAAATTTCTTCTTGAAGCTCTTGACAAGGAATTTTTATTGATGAAAGTAAGTTGTGAGAATAGGTAAATAAGTACCTCAAATTAATTTTTCTCATGTATTTACAGGTCGCGTTTATTTTTGGTGTTCTTGGAGCTTGTCGATGCGATTAAAGATCAATATAACATTCTAATAGTACACATTCCTAATTCTAAAACAAAAAAACCTTGTCGCTTTGTAACTGTTGATGAAGGAAATGTTGCTTTGTACAGCCGTTATAAGGCACTACGCCCCGTTTGTAGTCCACACCGACGCCTATTTGTAAATTACAAGCAAGGAAAATGCACTGTCCAACCAGTGGGGCTGCATTCATTTGGAAAATTAATTTATAAAATTGCAACGTATCTTGAGTTATCTACACCTCTGGTATACACTGGGCATAGTATGCGCTGCACATCAGCGACTTTATTAGTAGATGCTAGGAGGGACGTTACCAATTTTAAAAAAAACATGAAGGATGGCAAAGTACAACGGTGCCTGAAGCTTATATTGAGGAAATAAGCTAGATATTCAAGAAAAATACAACAAAACTAATGATTTATTCACAACCTGCTACGATCACGCCCGTAATGAGATTTCGACTGGGACTTTTATTCAAAATTTAAAGCTCGGTGATAAATTAGTATCAGGAATCAATATTTTAAACATAACAGGTTCTACAATGCTTCATATTTTTTTTAATTAATAGTTTTGAATAAATTTTTCCTTTTTAAAGTATTTTTTTTATTTTTGCATTTTGTAAAGTCTCTTCAGTATTAGTCCGGAAAATGCAATTTTCCTGTGCGTTAATAAGCAAGAAAATGTTGTTTTTAAGACCATTTCCAGAAAAAAAAATTCAGAAAACTATTAAATAAAACCATTGTCAACATAAACAAAAAAAAATATTTTTTTGGCAGTTAATTAAACAAAATTTTAATCTATTTTGACACTTGACAAGATTTCTAACCGCAAATTATTTTTTAGCAAAACCAGCTTGCATATTGTGACGAGATTGGAGTTCAGTAAAATAACAAGCCCAGCAAGGTTATAGCAGCAAAAGGATGTTCATGTCATCACGAACGCGAAAAAAAGTGAAACGATTATCTTTCTAGTTTGATGCAGCGCAGAAGAACAATTTTGATCCTTTTACTGTATTTTCAAAGCAATTTAAAAAAAAAACTCAATACCTGACATGCACACTATATAGAACAGTAATAAAAATGAACAAAAAAAGCTTATTTCTGAAATGGATGATGCAACATTTCATCTCAAAAAAACTTTAAGTCATCTCAGATAACGATATTATAATCGTATGTTTGCCGAGTTACTCCACACACTATTTGCAAGCGTTGGATCTGGTTGTATTCAAACATTTTAAAACCTATTTCAAATACGCATATGCAAAGTTAGTTTTTACGTGTCGTAGAACGGAAACAGCAGTAAAAAAGAACTTCTACCAGCACTGTCAGTGACTCCAAAAACGAAGCATGCGATGAGTGCTTACGACTTTATAATTGAACTGAATAAAATGTGTGTCATGTGGTCGATGCTTTCATAAATCCTGTATGCTTTATCAACACAAGTATTTTGACTAAAACCAAAAAAAAAATCTGCAAAAAAAAATTCAAAGAAGTGATTAAATTTTCATTTTAGTTCAGTGTTTTATTATTATCATAAATTCGTTTAAGTTAGAGCATGCAATTATAGTTCTATGTAATCAATGTACTTAGTAACATCTTATCTAATAAGTTTCAATAAAAAAAAATGTTTTGAAATCAAAAACCTAGTTTTCTGCACACGCGCAGTCACTTTGTGCGCAAACTCACCGAACCGGTTAAAATAAATTTCAAAAATTTTTAATTCTTTCAAATTTTCCTGTTGAAAAAAAAAAGAAAATTCAAAGTTTTAATGGTATACTGTATAAGCGCAACATATCAAAGATTACATTAGCTTAGTTATTTAAGAAATTTAACCAAAATTCTAATTTTATTGTGCCAAATGTCATAAAAAATAATAATTTAAAAATTTTATTTAAAATAAATAATAGTTTCAAACTATCTCAAAAAAACAATTACTTAATTCTATTTTTAATTAGAAAAGGCAAATGTAAATATTTTATATCATATAAAAAATATTTAAATCATGTAAAAAGACATTTTTAAACGTTTATTAAATTGCAGTTGTTGAATTTATATACAGAAATTAAGCAACTGCACGCGATTAGTGTAAGTTATGTCGATTGCTTTTGTCTGGTTTCTCTAATGCAAACTTAATTTGTCAATAATCAATTAAATATAATTAATATAATTTATAATAATATAATTATATAATCGTTTTAAACAAAACTTAACTTGATCCTCGCAATTAAACGGAGTATAGCCCTTTTATATAAAAAATTTAAATAAAGGAATCACTACATAGTTCTATTTATATATAATTTATTAGAGTTACTTTCTGTTAAAACTTACATACAATAATAAAAATTGAATTTTATTTATTGATTGTTATAATAGAATATATTAACAAACCTTTACCGTTATTGATCGTGTACATTACTTAATTAGTTGCTTAAGCGGTAGTACGTTTACTGTTTGTTGTGTCCCTGCAGGCAACACATTATTCATTATTTTAAAAGCTGTAGGTTCTTATATAAAACTAAACTAATAATTATAGATTTTTATTTATAAAGCTTTTTTTAAATTTTGTTCTTTAATTACAAGAAAACAGAACTACTCAAAACAAAATAACAATTAAACAAATGTTTGTATAAAATGCCGTACTGATAAATATTTATGTTGCCAAATTTACATATTTTTGAAATGTTTTAATAGTTAATGATTATTAACTTTCATAAGTTAATAATTAAACTTAAATTTTTTATCTCTAAATAAACGATTTCTAATATATAAACAGGCTAAAGTAATACATATATATCGATAATTTAACACAAAAAGCAACTATAACGTTAAAAATAAAAGTTTGAATACTAACATAAATTAGACACAGTAAGTTTATGTCAAACTGTAAGTATTTTCGTTTGGCAACGTTCGACAAAAAAAATTAATATTTTACTTCCGTCTGATATGAAACACAAAGTTCGTGTTTTCATTGACAGTTAAAATCAAACCTCTTTTTCACTAAAACTATGCTGTCAATTAAAGTTAAAAGTAACTAAAGTTTATTTCATTGTTTGTACAAATTACATTAGCTTCTATAATGTTTTGAGTTTGAGTTGTTAAAAAGAAAAACGAGGGAGTTGTTAAATTTTTTATTATTAAACTAGAAGTTTTAACAGTGTAGCCTGCTTTGATTGTCATAAAATTTAGTATTTGTAAAAATACAAATTGTTTTAGATGCTAAATAAAATGAATTTAAAAAAAATATACTGTTTCAAGTAAATTAAATATTTTAAATAAAATAAACAATCGTTTCAATCAGTATTCTGATAAACAAAATTATTACCTACTTTACTTCTTAAAATTATAAATTTGTATTATTGTTTTATTTTTATTATTTTTTTTATAAAATGTTTAGATAAAATATGCATAAAGAAAGTATTTTATTTACGTTACGATGTTATGCTCAATGACAACTTATTGTTAATAGTATAAAGCAAATTTAAATAAATTTAAAAAATTGATTATACTGAGTGACGTTTTTTACGTAAATGTAATAAAAAGAGTTATATTTGCAAACTTTGAGAATCTGAGTCTTTTCTACTAAAAAAACGTTTGAATTTAAATTTTTTGTTTAAAAAAATTAAACCTGTAAACAATTATACACAAAACTATATGTTTGAGATACACAGGCAAGGAACGAATAGAATTAGTAGAAGAAAGTATTTTTTTTAATTTCACACAATAAAAACACATCTAAATAAGAAGGAACATAACAAATAAAATTAATGACACTAAATAAAACAAAAAATTAAAAGTTAATTATATAAAACAATAACTTAATTTTTGAAAATAATCTAAACGAGAAAGAATAACAGAGTTGCTTTTATCAGTTTCAAAAATCACAAAGTTTTATAACTATCTAAAAAAAATTTTGTTGTTGTTCATGGCACGACTATTACGTTGTCATTGTCAGTTAATACTGGCAATCTTGCAAAAACCAAGTAAAAACCAAGTAAAAACAAACTAGAAACTGCTGGAGTCCGTATATCAAATAATAAAAATTGTACATTTGACAATGTTTTGAGCACTTGTCAACAACACTTCAAACTATTATTAAGAAATTTTGAAACTTTAAAAATCTCGTAGTCTCTGTTTGAGCAATAAAATGTATTCAACTCGTTCCTGTCTAAAATAGGCATTTTTTCTTAATAGACTTTTAAAGCCCTCGCTTCACTCGGGTTTAAAAATATCCATTTGTAAACGCAAAGTGTACACAAGAACTTGTTAAATAAATACTCTAATAATAAAAAAAATTAATGAATAGTAGATAATACCTTTATTATAAAAACAAAAGACACCAAAGGTAGCAGCGGGAAGAATAAATTGGATTGGAAAGTAAAATGTTGTTGAGCACGTGAGGTGACCATAAAGCCAAACAACAAACGTATCGTCAACTTATTTAAATCAAATTTTAAGTTTTATTATTGAGAGAACCGTTTTAAAAAATTCCATTAAAATTTCAGTTACAGCAGGAGATAGAGAAGACCCACAAAACCATAAGTTCCATGTAGGTTCGATAAGCATTCCCAAATATTCATTTCTAAAGCATGCCAATAGTAGTTTGTGTATGGACTTCTAATAACACACTTAATTTAAAACGTATTCTATAAGAATGCCTATATAAGAAGAATAAAGTACTCTAAAAGATTCTTTTAAAAACACTTCTATAGGAATACTATATTTAATTTAAGAAAGAAGTGCTTATAGCAGCCTTAAAATTGGCAGTTGATTGGAATCACTAAAGTATTAGAAATGTAGCATTCTAATGGCGTTCCCATATTGATTCTATAACAATGCATATAGAAGGAGAATAAAGTACCCTAGAAGATTCCTTTAAAATCACTCCTGTAGGCCTTCTATATTGATATATAAAATAAAGTGTTTATAGCAGCCTTGACAATGTATTAAAATTCAAGTATTACGACTAACATGATAACATTCTTTTAGTGTTTTAGTACCTCTAAAATCGGTTTAATCGTTCTTTATTTGAGATAAAAAAATATAATTTTTAATATCAGAAAAAACCGTTTGTACAAGTTGCTAAATTGTAATACCTAAACAAAAATAACTTCCTGTATAGAGATTAAACGCCCACATCTAAATTTTGTTGATAAAGATATGTATGCAATAAAAAACCTATGCATTTGCGTTTGATACTGTAAATGTAAATAAGATAATTTGATTTCTAAGAATTGTGACGAGATATGTACCAACTACCGAGTTTGATTCACTAGAAACGCTTCTAAGTAATAAGTAAGTACTTATACGGTTACGGGTATATGCAGTTTTACGTTTACGAAAGGAAGACGACTTCGGGCTTAGTCTATATTTGTAAATGTGTTCTTTTTTTGTGCTGAATTAAAGAAGAAAAAGCTATTAGAAGTTCTGCTGATTTAAGTAAAAGCCTTGTTTATATACATTATAGTTAGCTTTATATGGAAACAGATTTTTTAGTCATGTTAGATGGCGATAGTGGAAACAAGGTAATAATTAAATGCAAAACCTCAAACCGTTTTTTGTTATTAAAAGATTGCAAACGATGGCGGCACAAGTAAGCTACTTACACACGCTATTAGTTTCGACATACGTGCAAAGCAATGTTTTACTACTTAACTTGCTTTGATTCTTAAAACTCTGAGTTTGCAAAAATAATTCGTACACTTGAATTTCTGTTTATAAACAAAATATAGAATAAATAAAATCCTGCAAACGTTGCGATAAAATTATAATCGGTTGAGTATGGTTTGTTTCATTTACTTTGTTTAATTTTCTTTTCTAGCCGGAAGCCAACGAAGATGTACTAATTTAATTTTTTTTAAATTTTTATACTACTCAAAAGGCACATAAAATATAAATATACAAGCTTATTAGCACTTTAGATGTATCTTTAGCAATAAATTCAGGGCGATGATTCAAAGATTCGGACTTCAGAACCAAATTAATGATTTAAATTTTCGTATGAATTACTTACAGCGCTCGCCGCTTATCGGAATCACGGATAATGTTTTTAATCGGGTAATGTTATCACGTTACTAAAGTAACATAGTAATCATTATTTAGGTTTATGTTATCAAGTTATTCTCAGGTTTGTTTCTATACATGATCAATAACTTATTTTGTATGCATTTCACAATACGGTTGTTTAGAGTGAAAAATTTTATCATTGTACTCGAAAAAATAGTTGTCTTGCATATTTATCTCATTTTTGCAGTGTTAATTATTTATTAAAATAATTTGACTGATTTACGAAACGGTACATTATTTTAACATCCGTAAATACGTTATCTTTGTGAATTAACTTGGAAAGCACGTGCCTTCCTAGAATAACAAAGTAAATTAACTACGTCTTATGTGATAACGTTGTTTAGTATTTATTTTTAGTATCAGCAAATTTCTGAGAAGAATTGTGAAGTTCTTAGAACATTGAATGAAGCATCATAACGTTGTTGTTTTTGAAAACTCTTTAATGCGTCAGATCCGTCGGCTCAAAATGCTGCTTTTTTTAAACGTTTTATAAATTCTTTTTTGCTTTTATATACGCTTTGATTTCACCTTCTAAATTAACAACCTGTTAATCACATATACGCTGTATGTATTTACTGCTTTCTAACAAATAAGCATTTTTCCTGAATTTCGTATATTGTTATCATTCGGTTATCGTTATCAAAAAACTCAAGTCCCAACCACTCCCAACGTGATTCTATTTAGCAGCGTGCACTGCATAGTTAAAAACGCAGGCATTCGGCCAAAAATAATACCGGGATTACCTACAATATACCAGATCCCAGATGTGTTTTTATTATGTCAATAAACAGAAACATGTAGAATATTTCTGTTTATTGAGATTAAAGGACCATTCTTAGCATTCTTAGCTAAACATGCCTGCCCACCCAAATTATCTTTTATAATTTTTTTATCAGCATGTGTATTCATTAACTAGTTAACTTTAATCTAATTTATATCAAATTTGAGTAGAAATTTTGTAATTTTGGTAGTTTATTTTATTGTTTTGATCGCTCGAATACTATAAACAAATATATACAAATTAGAAACTGTACATTCAATTATAAGATTGTCTTCTATTAGGGGAGTAATTATGTTTCTCAGAATACCAGTTGTTTACGTAGACCGAATTTCATAACATAAGTGTTATCGTAGAGATAATTTTCTTTCAAGGTTATTTTACATGTAATAAAAAAAGAACGTATGTCTTTTCCAAATCTCTGAAACTGTATCTTTTATAGATTACTGTAAGAGAATATACTGATGTGTAACTTAGGAATCTGTAATATGAATAAAAACAGCGCCAAATATGTCAATTTTGCGTTTGCATCCAAAACTACTCCTTTTTGAATCCAAATAAATGTTTCCAATTTTAGCGCAGTCATTGTCTAACTATAATGTATATAAACAAGGGTAAAAGTAAGTACAAAAACAAACAATTGACAACATATCTATTTTTGTACGATCAGCTTATCCACGTTTTAGCGCTTTATTGTTATTGTTTATTTTTTACTTGGCATCCAGTTATTTTTTTAGAACAGGGGTGGCCAACCAGCGGACTTAAACTTAAAAAGCATTGTAATAAAAAATTTATTTTATTCATAAAAAGAAACATATTTTTTATATGAATTTAGTGAAAATGCATGCGACTGATAATAGATAATAAAAAATAATTAATCGCATAATTTTGTTATAGAGTTAACCCAAAGTTGATTCAAAGGAGTTCCTATAGATGTTATTAATGAGAAGGAACACCTTCTCATTAATAACATCTAATGGCTACGTCATGGCAAAACGAGATTAAAAAATGGAATAATTAGGATGATGCAGCAAACTACAAATTTGCAAACCATCGATTAAAAATTATTATAGTTTAGACAAAGATACTGTACAAATTTCTTAACAAAAAATGACTTAAAACTAATCATTTAATACTTTTTGAGTTTCTTATGGTATGCTATTAAAACCCTGTAAAAGCACGCAAATCAATTACCTTTTAGTCGTTAACTTTGTCATGCTATTCTACAACATAGGAAAGTACTACATTGGCACTATTTTAAAGCATTCTAATGGAACGTGAAAGCTTCTACCTTTGGCCTGCTTTTGTACAACGTCGAATAGGATTCTATAAGCACTAACTGTACAGCATTCTACTGGAGTGTCAAAACCTATCTGTAAACATAAACCATTCTACTGCTACAGGAAGGCTTTCAGTAATATCAATACTGCCTCTATGCTTCTAAAAGCATTATTATGGAACCTATTTGGTTTTGTGGGGAAATTGTTACGGCACTCAAAACTTGTTTTAAATTTTTTCAATTTCAACTTCAAAACCAAATTTAAATCTTTGCTAAGGTGAGACAAAGCCTGATTTACATTAATAAATAAATCTTTAATGAATACAAACAAAACAAAACAAAAATTAAATCAGTAAGGCGCCAAGTTACTACTGCAAGTATAGGTACACTAACCGGAACTAAAAGTCACAGCAGATACCTAAACGTTCAAAGAAATACAAGATCTAAGCAAATTTAGTGTAAACATAAACAAAACATTAACATAGAAACAAAAAAATTTATTTGTGAAGATTATAGAAAAGTATCACAGACAGAACAATTTTTTATATTAAATAGTACGCTTCTGTATAGACGATAAGTAACATAGTACAACGTAGTTGACATTACGTCAGCAATTCAAATTTATTTATTATCGAGTTTAGACACAGTAAATATTATACACAAATTGTATGTAAGGGTACTTAAAGTGATTTCTACCGCTTTGTAATTTGAGCAGTACAAATCTCTCTAATGATTCGTATGTAAAAAAATCGTTAAAATAAAAACCATCATTCTTTACTACCTGCTGCTACCCCATGTGCTGCGATAAAACAAAAGAGTTTTAAATAGCTGCTTTGCCCAGCTAACTAATTGAGGTCGTGAATCCGATAGACTGTATTCGTGCTTGATACAGCTTCCGGGCGGCAGTGTTCAGCGATTCACTGAACGAAACAACCACGCGTTCTATAAACTCTACAGAAACCAAGTTGTGTGGTTAACACAAAGATATAGCAACCACTAAGACAAACGATAGTCACCACAAGAAAAAAAAATAAAACAAATTGAAGAATAAAACAAAATACAAAGAGAAAAAAAAGATTACCCCAATAGTAATTAGTAATCTCGTTTATATATAAAGAAAACTTACTACACGGAGAGAAATATTATACTGAATTTAATCATTACGATTTCATATTTAAAGCATTTGTTTTTTTTCTAAAATTGATCCACGTTCAAATAACATTCAACGTAAATGTACTAAAATTTAAACTAAATCTCTTATTGCAATGCAATTACAGCGACAATCTAATAAAATAGAAGTTTAATTCAAGCGTACATCGGCTTGACTCAAAACCAACAGCCTTTTGCATGATACATATCAATTCCGCATAACCTTTTTTTCCGTGTATGAATCGCTAAAAATTGAATTAATGATGGGTTTACACAAAAGATAATTTAATTGATAGCATTTTTTTTAAATAGTGGTAGCGCAAGAATCTCATTAACAATGCGTGGTATAATGACAGTTAAATAAGAGTGATTTTTTTTGTTATTTTTGTAATTTATTTTTGTTGTTGTCGGAAAAGTTTTTGAGTTCTTTGATTCAAAAAATTTAAACTTTTTGAGATGAACATCAACGGTTAGCTTTAATGTAGTATCAGACTGCTAGTAAGTAATGTTGATAAAAAGATTCTAATTTTTTGACAATAAAGTGAAGTTAAAAGAGTTGTATAGAAATAGTGTCTAATTCACGTCTGGCTTGTTTAATCTGTTTGCATGTCAACGAACAATAAACAAAGTTTTTTTAAAAAAAACGTGTCTAACTGTAGAAGTTCATTTTAAAAAATGAAACAATAATGTAATCACTACAAAAAAAAATTAAATGCACAAAAGTTTGACAAGTTTTTAAGCAGAGTTTAAAAAATTAGTTTTTCAGGATATATTCTCCTGGTAGTGATGGTTACTATAGTAGCAGAGACTTCTACGGCCGAGATCTATACTAAGATTATTTTTTTTTTATTTGGACCGTCTCAATGTTGTAAAACTTTCAACGTTTTGCCCACTTTTGTAAAGAGAGACAAAAAAAAATCAAAAAGTCAAAATACGAAAAAGAAAAAAATATATATGTATATAAACCATTATTAAACAAAAAAATTATAGATTTAATTTAAAAAAATATATATAAACTTTGGCAACACTGTGTCAAATGTGATACTATTACTTTTCTAAATACAAAATTTGTCTCAAACAGATTGTAAATGTAATTTAGATTTTAAATTGATTAATTTTCAAATAATGATATTTACATTAGTATTTTTTTTAAGATGTTAATTTCATTTTATTGAAAATTTTTGATAATTGCGATCTGCTTTGAAATAGAAATGCATTACTTTTCAATTTTATTGTACACTACGTGAAAAAACTGTTAATAAAAAAATATATACGTATATGTAATATGTTTGAATAAATTGAGTTTGAATTTGAAATAACTTTCTTCTATTTTTATATAAAGTTATATGGTCAACATATTTTTAGAATAAAAGCGAGTGTTAACTAAAGTCAATTTTATTACAAATGTTAACTTAAAAATATGAATTTAACTATAACGATTAGTAAATTACCATTTTAGTTTCTTTTGATAATTGAATATATGTATTTTTTGTAATCTTGTAAATAATTAATCATTTGTATAAAGCAGGATTAGTTCAGATAAATAAAGTTTTTTAAAATTGTGAAAACAATAACTAATTTGTTTCCTCATTTGGTACCTTTAGTTTTTTATAATACTATATTTTTTTTTGTTTTGCTATTTATTTACTTTAACTAATTGTGAAAGCTTTGAAAAACCACCAATCGGCTTAAAAGTTAATAAAAAATCTATAAACAATATTAGATATGTATATTACACTACGCTTAATAGAGAATCATTAAAACATCTTCAGAGAATGTTGTATCAAAAAGTATAAAGCATTAAATAAAAAAATCTGGCAATATTAAAAAATTAAAATTCATAACGAAAAAAATATATACATAGATTATAGATAAAGGAATTAAAAAGTAAAAACATTTATTAACGAAAATAATGACTACACAGAAGAATTTCAGTTAACGATCAGACAAACCAAGAAAATAATTAATACAATGAACGAATTATATTAAGACTTGAATTTATAACAGATCCAGAACACTGAGATATTATGTATTTATAGTAGCATTTTATAAAATAGTAGCATAAGCGTTAAAAAACACATCAGCGATAGACTGAAAACGTTTGAAATGTGAGTTTACAAAAAAATTCTAAAACTAATAATAGAAAAAGAATAACTAATAATAAAATGCTAAAAAAACAAAAAAAGAAATATAGAACACTGTGAAAATCAGAAAATTGCAATATTTAGACCACATTAGGAAGGCACAGATACGGAATCTTTCAAAACATATTTGAAAAAAAAATACAAGGAAAAAAATAAAGGATCAGGCGCGATCCGATAAGGAAGTGTTGGTGGGTGCGACCAAAGATTTTCCAGTCGGCAAATTTTTATACAGCCGTCCGGTAAGGTATTAAAGTTGAGTCGATTACATATTAAAAATCAAAAACGTTTACAAATATTTATACATTATTTTACTCAACAAACATAATGCGGTACAGTGACACTCATAGACATAAGCATTAATCCTTAAATTTAAACAATTCTCGCTCTAAAAATAATGTTTTCACAGAAATACTCATACGGATACTATTGAAATTGATACTTTATCTTTTATCTTATACCTACTTACTTTATCAAGCTATTGTTTTTCTGAGAAATGTGTTAATTTCAATTTCACTCATTTCACTTCATCTTGGATTTATTTTGGATTGTCATTAGTAACAAGAACGTGTAAAAATAATAACGTTAACTAAATTATTAAATAGCGCGTCTGTTAGTAATATGATTATTTAAGAGAATATAAAAAAAATTACCTTTCCTAAGGAAGGAAAAAATAAAGAAGTGGACAGTCAGTCAGAATACGCGAATTTACGTAATATATATCCATATACCAATAAAGTGGTTCATTGCGTTTTATTAATTTAATTTTCCTACAAATGTGGCTTAAGTAAATGAAGGATATAATTTTGAGAGATTAATATTCATCGAACTGACTATCTGTATTAGTGTAGTAGTGTTGCATCTTTTAGTTTAGTACATATAGCTAATTAAAATAAATTATATTATAATATAAATGCAGTGCTTAGAATGTGGCAGTGAGTTTGACGATGATTACCAGAAGCAACATAATAATAAAAAACACGGCGGAAAACGGGTAAAACTACAATTAATTGGAGCACCCGCAAATCCTTTTGCAGGTGCTAAAACGTTGAAATTTAAGAATTTACACTGAAACCGTCCACAAGTACAAGTGCTGCAGAAATTATAAACTTTAAACTTTATTTATTTCAATTCAAAATAAATTTTTTTGGTTTGTTGTGTTTAGTTTAGTTTCTATTTTTTAGACCAATTAGAATTGACTGAAAAGAGTGATAACCCAGTAATTTTCGGCGAAACAGAACTGAAAGAAGTAACTTTTTTTAAATTAAATTTCTAGAATAAAGAAAATCAAGAAACATTAGTAACTGGGTGGAGTGAGTTGCTCAACTGTCTTTTGTGACAAAAAATTTAAATAAGATTTATTATTGATTAGAAAAATTTAAAAACTCAGAAACGCTTGATGTGGAAGGTTTTTTTAAACAAAGCCATTAATACCACAAAGGAAATTAAAAAAGAAATTAAAATATTTAATATTGAAGAAATTTAAACTCAATAGCAGTTAGTTAACAAATCGCAGATTAAGGACTTAAGTACATTAATTAAACATCATCCAAGCGAGAGAGGTAAAATATTGAAATTCAATCAGAGACAATTTTTGATTGACCAAAACTATCCAAATTTCCAAAAAACCCAAGCAAAGTGAAAAAGAAACAGAACAGTTTTTTAAATTGCTGATATTTAGAATACGGTGTTTTAAAGACGCTGCTGCGTTTTGTTTCGTTTGTTTTTTATTTCTAAATGGACCTGGAAGAAGTTATGTTGCTAATACGTAGACTTCGGCAGTGGCATTTGTTTAAAAGTCGTTGCGCTTCTAAAAAAATAAAATCAGCAGAACATTATTCCTCTCATACTCATAAGGCTGTCTTAACAGATTATTGTAACTTAGTAGCTCCAAAACATGTTGAAAAACTTTTGATAAAGGGAACAAGAAAAAACTTATTCGATGCGAAGTGGAGAAGCTATATAACCAAAATTTCTTCATATCTCCTTTGATATTGCTCGCACATTATCTAGACAAACAATTGCATTCAGAGGTAAAGATAACACTTTAGGAAACTTTTATCAATTTGTGCAATTAGTTGCTAGACATTGCAAACGCTTGAAACTGTGGTTAGATAATGCAAAATACCAGCTTTATCATTAAAAATATCTTGGTGAAAAAAGTCAAAACAAAAAAACTTACCGGGTTAGTTAGTTCGTTCAAATCTATGTAAAGATATTAAAGATTCTAATTTTTTTCGATTATTGCTGTTACTACCTCGGATGCATCGCATAAGGATATGCTGTCTATAGTAGTTCGGTGTACCAAAAATCTTAAGCCATATGAGCGATTAATTGAAATAGTTAAAGCAAAAGGGCTTGTTACTGAAATATTTTGATTTTTAATAATAAAAAAAATTACCTTACTTCAGAGAGCTATGACTGCGATGCCGCTATGTCTAGTGCTTATGAAAGTGTGCAAAAGTATATTAGTAATTTAGCAGATAATAAAGTCATTTACTTTTCTTGTTCGGCACATAGTCAATATATTTGTTGAAAATAATATCAAAGCTAGTACTACGGCTAGTAACTTTTTTAATATTTTAGAAATAGTTATATGTTTTCTTTACAGACAACACAAAACGCTATAAAGTATTTACAGAATAAATTACTCAAGTAGAAAGCGTTTTAGGACTTAGAAACGTTTCCAAAACAAGATGGACAGCAATGGTTAAACCAGTTAAAACAATTTGGATATTTTTTGAAGCTATGTTAATTTCACTTGAACAAATCTATAACGACTAAATGGTACCAAATAAAATTAAACTAAAAATATCTCGATTAATAGCAAAAATGAAAAACTCTGACTTCTTTTCTTTTTAAAAAACTTAATGCATCAAATGAAAATTTAAACCGAGCAATTTGAAAAAGAGGATATTAATGTCATGGATGCAGTTTATTTGCTAGACATTATGTAAAAATTTTAAATGATTTGTTAAATAATGTTGATGTGAACAATTGAATTCAAGCTGCTGAAGTTCGATATTGATTGTCAAATTAACTTTCAAAAGCATTATAGACGCAGAGTTACTGCTAAAAGTCTTGATGAGAAACGAGATACACAAGTCGATATTACTTTTGAAAATTTTTATCGTAAAGAATTTAAAATAAAAACTTTTTAAGTCCAACATTATGTAAACTCAGTCATTTATTCGTCTTGTAAAATCATTATTAAACCCAAAGGAATAACTGGATGACAATTTAATATTAGATGTAGTAAAGTTAGTAGTAAAAACTTGGACAAAGATGCAATGAAAGCTAAACTAAAAATTTTTAGTAAAAGTTTTAGCAAATTAAATTAGTAAAAAACATTGTACGAACGCGAATTGGCTACGATCGATTAAATTTGCTTATTCTTCTTCTTTTAAAAAAAAAAAAATAATATTTTATGCTATATTATTTTACGTTTATTTTAAATTTATGTATTTTATCGCCAATACGTAAGTATAGAAATACATTTTGTGTTCAATAATTCAGTGTCCGCAAATTTTTACACCATAAACACAACGCAATTTTTTCAACAACTATGAATTTTGAATTATCTAATACAATTTTTGCAATTAATACTCTATCAAAACTAAATAAGAATTGCACCATCAGTCGGCAAATTTAAGTCTAACACCCCCCTAAAGGTAAGGTCTTCAGATAGTCCCTGTAAATTAAAAATGTTAAACTAACTAACTCAACTACCTATTTGCTTAAAGACACAAAAGAGGATGATATTTTAGGATGCTTTTATGAAATGGAATTACAAAAAGTTAGACATCCTGATACGTATTTGATTGAAAGAATGTTACGAAAGAAAGGTAGTAAAATATATGTAAAATGCCTAGGCTTTGATGAAACTCATAACAGCTAGATAGATAAACAAAGTATTGCATAAAATACTAATATATCAAATTTAAATACAAACTGCTTATATACGAAAACACTGAAACCTGCTCATCTCATAAATCGAAATTCAACGCCGCCTGCAATCTCATGATAACCTAAATACGATCATCATCGGCTGACCTCAATCCAAACGCAACTGGATCATACCCGATATTTTTTGTGTAAATTTATTTTGTTTATTTTTGTATATATGTGTTTAATGTATTACTATGATAAGAGTCTTTATAAAAAATAATTAAGAATGTTAATTGTAATTATTATTTGTTTTAAATAAATTTCGCTACATAATCTATTTTGTTCGTTTATTTTGGTTTCTAACTTTTTTTTTATATACTAATTTGGTAAAAAATGTTTACCTCCTTGACTTTTGATTATTTCATAAACCGAACACATTATACATCGAGCAGCACCGTCTCACCTTTACATTTTGGACAGACAAATCTTACTACTATGGGCATGTTAATTTTGGAGCAGTTAAAAGTTTTTTAAACTGTGTAAATAAAAAATATTGTATTTATATATTTACCAAAATGCCTTAAAGTTTATCATAAAGTTTATTACTCACGTTTCTTAATTATTTATTTAATTTTCTTTCCCATTACATTTCAAATTTGAACTTATATCAAATATTGGTTTTTATATTATATTATTAAAATGAAAGAAAACATAATTATTTCAAACATTTATTGTTCATTTTATTTTTACATTTTTTAAATTCTTAATGAGTTTATACATCTTAATTTTAGTTGATAACTTTTCTAATCCTTCCGAATATAATTTTAACTTTAATTTATAAATTTTTCTAATGCACACTCCTTTTTAATTCATTTTTTTTTCACTCTGGAACAAATTCTATGTTTGTTGTTTCACCAACTGCTCCTCGGCTCAAAAGATAGATGTTTTTTCCCAAATCAATCACTCTATTAATTTGGTTTATGTCTTCAATTGAAAACTTGTTGACAAATTTTTGTGGTAGAGGTACTTTAAAATCTTGACACTCGACAATCACTTGCTCCCCAAATTTACTATCAATTTTACTAAAACTCTTGATTTTATACCATTCATCTATCAATAGACTTCTTGCACTCATACAAGGAACTAAATGAGAGGTCTCGTTTAAATTTGCAAAGAATGATTCCATTTTAAGTTTTTTTTAATAACTGTTAAACAAGTGAAAGTTGTTAAAAAACTAATATTAAATCATCACAAATTCTACATTTTTATACACGCAATTCCGTCCCCACCAAAAACATTCAAATGCAACAAGATCATATGTGGTGGGGGAATACAGCGAACTTATAGAAAATTCAAATTTGAAAATTTGCGCGCGCATTTAAACTTATACAGTTAAATTTTAAAAGAGCGAGGGAAAATTAAAACCTGATCTAACCCGAACTTACATGAAATTCAAATTTGAAGAGATCTTCCAAACACAGCCGAAAAAACCCGATCTTAACCAAACTTACAAGAAATTAAAATTTTTAAAAACGCACAGGAAACCAAAATTACACAAAATTCAAATCTAAAAAGTTGCGCGCGCACCCGAACTTACACGAGTGACCAAACAAAATTTAAATTTTCAAAAACGCGGGAAAATTAAAAACCGATTTTACACAAAATTCAAATTTGAAAATTACGAACGCACACGAACACAGACGATCAAAATACGATCTTTTCCGAAATTCAAATTTTTAAAAAAACGCGAAAAAATTGAAATCCGATTGTACACGAAATTCAAATTTGAAAATTACAAGCGCACACGAACGTCTACGAAGAAACTCTGATCTCTCCCGAACTTGCACAAACCTACAGGAAATTCAAATTTTCAAAAAAGCGCGGAAAATTACATTCTCATTTCTTTTTAATAATAAATTAAAAAAATTGAACTAACCTAAAAATGCATAAATATAAAATACGGTGTCTTAAAATTTTTTTTTAATAAATTTTTTTGAACTGAAACAAAGATAAACATTGATTCAATACATAGGCACTAGAAAGTTAGCTATATCGACGTAATTAAATAAAAAAAAACTTGACGCAACAAGTTTTTAAATCCATGAAGTAATAAAATTATTCATATATTTTTGAAGATTTTGTTTATAGTAGTAATATAATCTAAACTAAGTATAACAATAGCGACAATTGTAAATTAACTTAAGAAATATACGAGCGTTACAAAAAGAAATTGTACTACTACTTTTGTCTATTTTGTAAAATTTACATTATTTGTCGATAAAAATTGTAGAATGTGTATAACAGAAATTTTTCATGTATCATAGTTGGCAACAGTAACCAACATCTTTCTACTGTCTAACAGTTGCACAAAGTAGAATAGAAAAGAATATTACTTAATTAATATTATTTTTAATAAATTTTGTAATTGAAACAATACAGACTGTCTTATTATTTCACCTAATTTGGTTTGCCACACAAAAATAAAGTATTAAAATTGTTAATGTAAGTCTTCTTTAACGCTTTGGAGTGCATTAAAAATGTGACCTGGACTAAGAACGTTTTGCATGAATTTTTGAAATCATTAATTTTAGTTCAAATTTTGAACATTTTTTGAGAAACACTGTAACTAGTGATTGTTATAAGTAAATTTATAAAAAAAAATTGCAGGAAATGCGGTAATAACGGCGCTATAAATATACGGTATGTTATTTGTTGTTGTAAATGTCAAATAAACAATTGTGTAAATTGAATTAATAGAATTGTCTTCACAACGAAATGTTCTAGATCAATGTGTTATAAAACATATGCTCGGCTAAATACATAATATACAATTTAATAAAAGAAATTTAAAACGAAAAGACGTCACTTTTGACAAAGAATTATAATAATTAAAACTATAAAGACGTGTTGTTGTAAAGTACAAAAATGGATGACACCTTTACCGCATAAACGTTGGTGCATCGCTATTAAAAGTAGCACCAGAAATAATTATTTTTTTTTATTTTAACGATTCTATAAGTAATATCAGCAAGGCGCTTTGCCAAAAAATATCAAAATGCACACTGTTATAATGACGAATTTAGTTCCATTAAAAGTGTAGCATTCTTTAGCGCATATTCAATGGCGCAACGCTGTAAAAAGTAGCACCAACAATAATTAATAGTTTCTTGTTATAACAAATTTATCTGCAAGTTTTATTATATAAAAAAACTGCGATCATTAGATCAAACTTTAAAAATTAAACTGTAATTAATGACACTGATATCAATCTTTTTGTTCTTATAGTGCAATTATCCCAGCAAAAACATTTATAAATAAATTGTTTAAATAATGTAAACAATTTTATAGTTGTGTACATAAAATTTAATAAAAAAATAAGAGAAAAAACTAAAAGCACCTACTTTTTAAGCGTTCTCCGGAGCCATTTTGTCCATTGAAACACTTCACAAACACAATTCGATTTAATGTTTATGCAACGATTACCGGTAAGAAACTGACCGTTTAGATTTTGTTAAAAAAGAACACATGTTTTTAGCGATAAGCTTATCTATCTTAGTAGGCTCATTTATCACAACATATGTAGGAATTTGCTTTAATACTTTATAATTTCTACAGAGTAGTTAAATATTTTGTAAAACATCTAACTTTGTTATTTAAATAAAATATGTAAGTGTTTAGTACACTCAATGGTAAACCAAGTTAAAAAATAATAAAATAACACCTGTACTTTTATTTATAAATTTTTAAAAAAATTGTCTTTAAAGTTATAAATTACAAATTTATTATTCTATACATGGCAATTACAAAAACATTTGAAATTAGATAGATTAGAATAGAACCTATATTTATTGACATATTTTTTTTAATTTATTTTTTTTGCAAATTTACGACTTGTTGCTTACAGCTATAAGTAAATGGCATTAATGAATTAGACTTTGAGAAGAATCTATCCAGCGATAATTGACTAACATAAAGATCGTATAATGTGTCATTAGCCTAAAATACTCGTTGACCACTGCTTTTTTAACATTTCTCTAACTAATGGTTGAGTATGAAGCTGTTTTGCTTTATCGTTGGAGTAGTCTAGGAGTTGTTCAGGTATTGTCTGGTTAGCTGGTGATTTCTTCATTAACTACCGATATGCCGGAGTTTTGTTACTAATGTACCAGGAAGCATTAACACTCATTTTTGGTATTTTGGATTAGATTCTCTGTATAATTTGTGTGTTGGAGAGTTTTGCGCATCTCTTGAGCTGTAGCGTTGGTAAACATTTTTATAATATAATTTTATTTTCTGTGGTTTTGATCTTCGTCCAATTAGCCAACCTATTTTCTGTATTTTTAGGTTGTGAATTTTCTTTGCCATGATATGCGGCTTCCAGGTAAGTTCTTTGATTATTCCGAGGTACTGTATTTACGTGTTAACATATTGTTGCATATTATTTAGTGAGACTGAAGGACACCTAATGTTTTCGTTGGTGACCGTAATTTCACGGATTATTTCCCTAACCAGTCTTGTATAAAGTTGAGGTGTGTTTGCAAGTTATCAGATGTAATTTGAAGATTGTCGCTTATAGATATTTCTCCCGTATCATCGGCAAATGTGGTAGTAGTGGTTGCGTTTGTGGTCGCAATGTCAGCCGTGAAAATTAAGTAAAAAATAGGGTCCAGAAGTGTATTTGGCCCCATTTTTTACTTAATTTATGGGGGACATCGCACTTTATAGGGTAATAGTTTGAAATTTTTGTGTAGAATTTTACTTGGAAGTATCTGTGTTTTCTATAACTATGTTTATTTCAGTATCTTCCAAAACTCTCTTGAGCAGTTATCTTTCTAGGCTTTTTGGCCGACACTAAGTGACTATATTTAAAGATTTATCTAGTTTTTTTACCGTTACTAATTGTGCGAACTATTGCGTGATCGAATAATATGATAGTCTTAATACACTGTTATATCTGGAAATTAACAGGACTAAAGCTTTTCTGGGTTGTTGTTTTTACGTAAAGCCAGTAATCAAATTAAATCTGAGTGTTTTTTTTAATTACATTTTAAAATTTCTTGTTTCACTTCGTTTAAAAAAAAAGGTTTGTTTGGTAGCATCATAGGGCAAAAGAAAACTAAAAAGTTTATAACTTTATCATTGTTAATAATGTTTGCCTCGTGCGCACTATAGATTTTTGACAAGTGTTTTGCAAAGGCAGTAGCTTTATTCTGTTCAGTTTTTTCTTAACTTAAATTTTGTTGTCTAAGAGGTAGAATGTGCTGCATCGGTTGCTTTTCAAACTGTGTGGTTTTCTTTGCTCAAACTAGTAATACATGATTAAAAAAAAACGTTTCGAATATTCTCTCTTGTCTATTGGATTACAATTTACAATTGCTATGTACGTCGGGTTCTTCTTTATTGAGCAACTAGGTGTTTTATGTACATGAGAATGTTATCTGTGGGTTCTTTTCCTAAGTTTATTTGGGGCGTAGCTAGTGTTGCTGCCGTATATGAGTGAGGTAATGTACCGCACTATCAATTTCATCTTGTTGTTTTAATGGAATATTTAGTAGCAGATTTTTATCTAAACATGTTTTGAATACAGACTAGTTTGTTCTTGATGACGTAATTTTAGGAGCTATTGGTCTATTTATGATGTGACTGCTGATGATTTTACGTCTACGTAACTGGGTAAAATACTTTTCAGGATAAAAAAATCAAGAAAGTCGGGGGTTTTATTATTATCTGATGGCCAGTAGGTAGATTAAATTGTAGATAAATAAGCACAATCTGAAATTGTGATGGCCTGTGTTAGGTTGCTTCCTTTTTTAGTGCATAATCTCAATCCCCAATCTGTATGTTTTGCATTCCAGTCGCCTCCTATGAAGAATTTTTTGCTAGTTGTCCATAGAAGTTTTGGTATTTTATTATACTAATTACGTGTCTAAGACTGTTTACTGCAGCAGTGTTAAACAACTACGACTAGGCGTTGACATCGACCACTGATAGTTGTATTTGATCTGTTTGGTATTTAGATTCTTCATGGTAGATTATGGCTTTATTTATAATAAACAGCGTCACCATATGCCGTGCCGTCAGGGTGGTTGGTGTGATATAGGAGTTATGTGGTTTTATTATGTTAATTATTTCTGCTTTAAGTTGGAGATACCGTTGGCATTCCACTCAGCAACGCAAATAGATTTAACGTCCATTATTGAATTTATTACTGTGGAAAGCATGCTTAATATTATGCTGTTTTGATTTATGAGTTGCGAGAACATTGTTTTAAATTCCATTAAAAAGGTGTTCATTGGGATTCCCAAGTCTGAAGTTTGATCGTTAATATTTCTGCTACTAGCGATTTGCACATAAAATAGTCGGTCTAATGTTTCATTAAGAGGGTTTGTTCTAACTACATTTTAGTTTTGGAATGTTTATGTTTTTGTCAAATAATTATGCTTATATTCTATTATTTTTTTTTATTGCAATAAATAATGTTATAAAAGAAATGTCTAGTCACAAAAAACAAAACTAAAAGTTTTATGTCACATAGAACAGATATTGACAAAAGAATAAAATGATACACAGCACGACATGACGCATAAAATTTTGTGTTTTTAATTAAATGTTTTATTTAACTTTGACTTTTTTTTGACTTAGTAGAGCGAGCCTGATGAAGTGTTCATTATTAATAAACAAACTACAGTTTTATTGAATATTGACGGTGTTCTATAAATTTTTTTCATTATCAAAAAATACAAAATATTCCAAACTTGTTAAGACCGGAGCATGAAATCTAAAAAACCCGAAAAAACACTAAATTAAAAAAAAAAGAATTCATTCATATGTTACTTTTTGTCTATCATATTTAAAGTCAAAGAATTTCCACATAGTCTGATCAATATTAACCTTTCTCCTATTTTGTGAGAACTCTTCAAACATTTTATTCTATTCAAGTCTAACGTTTAAAAAAAATACTGAACTTACTATTTGTAATAAACCACTGACCTCTATAATAGTATGGATAGCTGACACTTATAAAAAAAATTAAATATGGGATTAGACTACGTAGAAGACAGCGCCACACAATACTGAGATTAGAACTAAATTAAACAAATTTTACTTTGCGACATCACCGCTATTTTTCAAAACAAAAAAAAAATTTATGATAATTTATTTTTTTGAAAGTAAATAATTTAAAAAGTTTTATGAAATTTACTGAATTGCACATAATTGTAAAAAATCTTGCAAAATTTAATGACTAATCAAATTTTAATTAGGTTCTATAAGATTATCTATACAAAAAACAACACAGTTAAACAGTCATTTTAACTCGCTTAAAAATGAATCACACACCCACTTGTAAATTTAACGATCGAACACATGGACAGAATTGCGTAGAAATCAAGAAAATTGAAGAACAACATACATATGGAAATAAGAATTCAAATCACAATCTACTACTAATGCGTCCAAACAATTTTAAAAAAAATTTTATATTAATCTATTTAGAAATTTTTTTACAAACATATTAATATTTATGATAATTGCACTGACAATTAAACTGTCACAAAAAAGTATGGTTAGCGCTACTAAACCGATAATTTATGTTCAAATTTTAAAATTCCTAAACAAAGTAATAATTTAATAAATCTGATTTATCATAGTCAATTTAGATTAGGTTTAAACTTAGTCGTCCTATCATAATTAATAAGACGACCTAGTCTAAATCGATTATGAATACGACTAAACTTTTATGATTATAAACTATCAGTAATTCTTGGTTTAAGTCATCAACGATTTCACTGTAAAGTTTTCAACATAGTGAAACGTTCGAGAAGTTATTTGCAAAGGCAAGAGCCTTCTAGAAGCTGTTATCCATCTTCTAGAAGATATACCAAAAAATAGGGAACACTCCAGAAGGATTTCCTTATGTGTATATATACCGACGGAACAATTCGTAGGTCAGTTATTGCCGTAACGCGAATGCAGCAGTATTAAGAAGATTATTCAAGTGAAGATAAATAAGTGATTAGCACGTGCGAAGTTTTAAATAAATAACAGTGTACACCGAATCGAGTGAACGTGACTTATAGTGTAAACAAACAAGTTAGTGGCTTTATCTTATCGTCGCGTAAGTGATAGCATATTATTGTTTTATATACATTACTGTAAGTTTTTATCCTTAGATATTTAAATTTAATTAGTTCGGTTAATTTAAGTAATTAAGTATATTTCTAGAATAAGTAAACGTATTTTTAGTCGTTTTAAATAAATTAGTTTTAATAATAAAACACGCAACAATAGGACAAAAGTATATAAAATAAAATTTGTGTAAATTTTGAATGTTGAAATTGTACCAACAATCAAGCAATTGTAAATATTATTAGTGTTATAAATATGTTAAGACTAAAGATTCATTCTATCGCTTAAACGAAGTTTTTTGTTTGTTTTTTTGTTGTAAACTGAGCGAGCAAATTTAATACTTTCTTTTTTTTGTCTTTGGTAATTAACAAGTTGCTTATAAGATTAGTTTTCCTTTTTTTGTGCCAAAGAATCACGCTATAAACACCTAGACAATTTAATAATTAGGTATATCGATTATTTTGCGTTGCAAAATGTTTTTATTGTGAGTCCAATCTGCTGTAAGTCTTCTTTAGATATGACAGGAAATCGCAAACGCGAGAAACTGTTGAAAAACTGTGGAAGCACATTTCCAAATGTGAAATCTCCACTTTGCAACTTTTACATCTGAAAGGATGTGGCAACGTAGCTCGAATTGTGTTATAATCTTAGAAGCTGTTGAACTGTGAACCGTTATAAAACCCAGGTAAAATCCAATAACCGTTTAGTTTTGTTTATTCTAAGCGTATTCAATCAAAGTCTGGCTAAATTTCTGAAAGTTCCACTTTGGCTTTAAAATTGATTGTGTCTAAACAAAATTGTACATTTACACGAATGCTCTCAACCGTATATAAGCCAGCAGAACATGACAGTCAGTGGAGGTGAATCTCAATTTTTTGACCTTTCTTTGCATAACATGCTTGTGAGCGCAATATTATTATTATTTGAGCTTTCCGAAGGTGACTTTTTGGCTTGAAAACATTTTGTGTCAAATAAAGTTCGATGTTTTAAGATTTTGTTACTTGCTTTGTGTTTCTTACCGTACATCACTTGGAAAAGAGAACCTAAGCGTTACCAACACAACCCAAATATTTCTTAATATTTGATGCCTAACCAAAGCTTAGATTTGAGAAAGCAAATAAGTGCGGTCATTGACGGCATTAAAGCTTTACAACCAAAACATCGCGATTTAATGTTTGTGCCAATAGTGGACTACTGGTGAAAAAAAGAGAGTGGCAAACTTATGACACAGTTTAAGCAATTTCTCTAAAAAAAATTTCTGTAAAAGATGTACCCTCCAGTTTGCAATCATTTCGCACTAAACTATTACATACTACTAAAGCTATAAATGGGAAACAATATCCGGGAGTGTTTGGATATAGAGTTTTTAATACTAATTCAATGCCGAGAACAGTTTCCGTTCCTCTTGGAGAGATAAACGGTAAACAAATTGAACTACAAAAAATGGAAAAAATTAGTGACACCGGCCTATTTAGACGCCATAATGTTTGTTCAAGTGCATAAGTTTAAGATAACGCGATTGGGCTTCTCTTTAGATATGTCACTGGAAGCTATGTTTTATCAGTGCGCAGCAATTCATGATAATGAACGGTCTTGCTCATAATTTGTTATCACAAAAAAATCTCTATAGATCATTGGTGTTATTGATTCATCATCTTCTAGCAACGAAGATGTTATGGGAAACAATTCTCATGCATTTCATGGACAAATGATACGACTCAATTCTCGTTTAATATGTACCTAGAATACTAGGAATCTGTGTTTTTTTATTTTTTTATTATTTATGTATGCATTCTTATTTTTGAAAAATGTAATTTATCTTGTTCATATTACTTAGGTAATAATGTGTTTGTTTTCAACACTTTCCGACAATTGTAAGATTTGTCTGTGAATTTTTTCAATAATATCTACAAGATTATTGTATTTTGAATTAATCTAGGAAAAAAAGTTATTATTAATAAACTCTGATGTTTAAACAAAATTTATTTAAACAAAATGTAACTACCAACGTTTTTAAATAAATATTATTGACTAACGGTTAAAGTTTAGGACATTTTTATTATAAAAACCATAAATCAGTAGGTTTTATGTATAAAACTTTATTTACACTAAAAAAAACTTTAAATGTAATATGAAAACGTCGTTACATAAAAGAAGTAAAATTCCAGTCACAATCGTTCTGAGAATTCAACAATCTTTACTAAAAAAAGTACACGCTTTGATAAATCCAATAAATCTTACTGTCAAATGGCTTCTAGTCAAAACAACAATTTCTTAGAACAAAGATTGTTATAAAATGTCACTTTGCATTACTTTACAACCGTTCATTCTATTCATTTCTATTACAAAAAGATTTAAGTAATATAAACCATAGTTATATTTAATTATACAATAAAATACAATAAAAATAAAAATTAAATCAATCAAACTAAAGTTTATTACTCTAGATTCACAAATGTATTTATCGAGTCAATACTTTTTAGAAATTAACTCTGAAATACAACTTATTCTAAAATTATTGTTTTTAATTTTACAACTTCAGCTAATTTATTTGAACTGACGTTACACAAAAGCATTGATTTTGTTTTAATGTTTTTAAATTTACCGATAAAAATTTATGTTACTTTGTTTTAACTTATTTACATAGTAATTATTATTTTTAGGTAGTCGAATAGTTTATACAATCGGCTTTTAAATTGAATTTAATATTGTTTTAAACACGAAAAATAAATATATTGAAATAGTTATGTAAATTATTTGTATTGATATAATTATATTTTATTTTACCATTAAATCAATAATCGTAATTGCATTTTTCAGTAATTTTTTATACAATTTTTTGTAGAATTAAATACTCAATAACTTGTATATTATCAAATTTTTTCAATGTTTTAATTTTAATGATTTTTTTTAACGATTTTTTTAACGTGTTTAATAACATATTTAATAATGATATACTATTAAATAAAAAAATCTATAAAGCATCTTATTGGTAATTAAATAAATTTACACTAACAATTTTTTTGCCATTGCAGTAAAAAAGTGTCAATTTTTTTTTATAAAACTTTTACATATTTTTGGAAGTTTTGGAAATGTAAAAATGTAAGTTTATTGACTACTCAAAATTACTAATTTTGGTTTTCTTTTATAAATAAAAAAAAAGACCTCATTATAAATATTTAGCAAAAATAAAAATGTTTGCTTTAAATTCTGATTTAAAACATATTAGTTTTTGATGAAACAGCGATAATCGTCGTGGGTATCTTCAATTCTGAATAAAAAACCAAAAAATACTACAGTACACTTTTTTCTTTAAAATCAGTTTTCAAGCTATAAATTTTATTGTACATATTTAAAAAAAACAAGAAAAATCGAATAGAAAAATAAATTTAGTTATAGCTACCCAGTAAACACGGATTGAAACTGTTACAGTCACAAAATTAAAACAATTGTTTCATTACGTTGTTTCGTGTTAGTTCCATTTTTATATCATTTACGTGTAACTGACAGTGAATACATTGAAAAGGTTCCGATTTTTCACAATCAGTTTTAAACCGTTTCAGTACTTGCAATTTTTATCCCATAATCAACAACCGTCTAAAAACTGATTTATTAAAACCGAATATTTTTTGAATAACTAGAATTGTTTAAAGATCGATTAAATAAGATTGATTTATTTTCAAAACAGTGGAATCGTTCTAGGAAAAACGAATACTTTGTGATTAGTCAGCATTGGTCGTTGCTATACTTTTGATTACTGTCGTCAACGCTTGCGCTGCAAATTGATATCTTTTCACTTGTTCGGTTGTAGTTTGATAAGTGATGCTGTGTGTACAATTACGAAATGGAACAATAAACGGTAAGTCGAAACATTTTATTATAATCTATAAATGTAATCAATATTATTATCATTTCTATTCTTTATGTATCATGTTTTAATTTGTATTAAAAAAATGTAAATTAACACACATGTTTGCGTTAAGGTAGATTATTGCGTAAACCTGATGATACTTTAGGATTTATAATTACAGTTCAATTCTGGAAGTTTTCTATACGATTATGTACAACTAAATTTATTTACAGTGTTTTTATAACTTTCTAATGATTGCTAAAGTGATATTTATATTAAGTTTGTGCTGTTTTTGATTAAAAAATGTAATTAATTTTGTGTAACTCTATGATTATGTATGTATATAAATGAAATATTTATTTCTATGTTACAAATGCGGTTAAAAGTTGCTACCCAACAGTAACTGATGCAGTTTTCGAGGCTTCCGTGAAAAGACCACATCTAGGAAAGTTGCAATATGTAAAAAACTCAATGTGATAATGCATTTAAAAATATTTATTGTGCAATAAAATTTGAAACATGCATTCGAAAATGTATTATTATATTATTGAAAGAATTGTTTTAGTTCATTATTGAAACAAAAAAATCATACATGTATCGATCATTTAGTATCAGTTCAAGAACGAAGCTTTTAAAACGTAAACCGAATGCAACATTTAGTTTGCAACAGATTTGAATTTAAAATACCGAAACTATACTGATTCAAATAAGTGAAACAGCAATGGACTTATAGCTATTTTATTGCAGTTAGGTTTTTTTTATGTTTGAAACAAGAGTGAATCATAATTTTTTTTGTTTTGAAACTGTTACTAAACATTATCAATTTTGTGTTTACTGGGTGTAGTCAAATAATCAGCAAAAATGTAACAGAAAAAAAAATTGTATGATATTTAGATAGTACATGTTTAACGTAATTCAAAATTAAGGACTTGTCAAATATGTTTATACAAAGTTTATAAGATTTAACCTATGTTGTCAACAATGTAACGATAACAATTGTGACTAAAGAAACTATAAAGTTTAGAGCAGTAAAAAATATTGACTTGGATGTATCATATTTTTTTTAGCAAAAAATTAATTAATTGTATTTTGTTAAAAAAAAATTAGAGCAATGTAACACAACAATTAAGAAAAATGTTACAAAATTATACCAAATTCAACTTAAAAGCTAAACTTAAAAATATTATCAACAACTTTGAGTGTAAGTCGTACGTATGTCTTTAGAAAAAAAAAAGATTTATTTTTTATTAACATTAAAATAAGTAACAGAACTTATTAAATACAACTAAAATTAATTAACATTAAGATTACTTGTAATACATAATAATAATTTTAACTAAAATAAAACTTGACGTACTTTAACTTTGTACAAATGTACAAAAACGTCTCAATTGTAACAAAAATTAATTTGTTTAATTTTTATTGGTTAAACAAATTGAATTGTTAAAAAAATTAAAACTTGATTTAAAAAGTTGTTACTTGTAAATCTATACAATCGCACTTTTATAACATATACAAACACATAAAAAATGTTTACCTTATTTAAAAGAACTATAGAAAAACAGCAGTGAAAACAAAAACAAATTAACAATGTTTCATGAAAAGAATAACACAAAATTCTTTTATTAACATAGCATTTTAAAAAACGTTTGTATTATTTACCATTATTTATCCAAATTGCTTTTGCTAGCAAAAATGTTTTTGAAGTTTTAATTAATCTGATTCGTACAGAAGCATTATTAATTATATTTTATTAAATTTAAATTGTAGTATAATACTAATTACAAACATTTCTATATACTAACTTGACTTTATAAAGCTAATTTTTATTTTAAAATTTAAAATGTTTGTATTTTCTAATATAAGAAAAATAATTAAAACAAATAATTTTTTAAAATACTGCTTACTCTGAATTATTAATTATTTTTTAGTATAATTAAATTTAAATTCTTTTGTAAAAAAACATTTATTAAATTAAACGCGTACACAAATTCATAAAATTAACGTGTGGTACAAAAAATTAGATTTCATTTTCTGTTTTTATATTTATCATTAAACTTTTTTGTTTTTCTGTGGTTTATTTTATACTAAAAAATATTTTGAACAATTTTAATAAAATGTACTGTATCTAATACTCATTATTTAATTGATATTGAAGAAATTAATAAACAGATAAAACAAATTAATGAAGTTAAAACTACCTACGCAATATTAATTAAATCGATTTTAGTAAAATTGTATTTTAATTTGTTTTGTTATATATACATATGTAATATTTAATTAATGTTAACTGTTATAGTATTTTGTTGTAAAACGTGTTAGAAAATTTTTCTACTGTTTATTAATACAACAAACAAAATACGCTATAAAAAAACATAATGCCTTATATATATATAAAACAAATAGTTAACACATGCACAATTGTAATTAATTTTTAAATATTAGTTTCGTAAATTAATGTTTCCAAATAAAACCTATACAGTAATTGTAATTAGTTGTTCCTCTTTAATTTAACAATTAATATAAAATAAAATATGCTTTTTATCTTTGTTAAAAAAGTCAATAATATCACTTTAAATGGCTTTTATGGCGACGTTTGCTCAACTATTTGTTTTGTTATGGATATAAATCCGTTTATTAATAATAACAATCCTTTATACAGTTATACAGGCTCATATGGCTAATTTACACTTTGTTAAGTAGTAAGTGCAGGTGAAAAGTGATTAGTTAACATGTTTTAATAATGTTAAGTGTTAAGTGTAAAGAAAACGTTTACACAGTAGTATTGTAGAAGTCTCAAGTGTCAAGTGATTGTCTCCGTGTCGGAACAAAATGGTTGAAAAACAACGATGTGAATTGCGAAACATTTTAAAAAATATAGTCAAAATCATCGCATCAGAAATTGAACACGACCTGTTAGATGAAGTCGAAAAACCTAAGAGATTATGGCAAAGAAAATGGAAAAAAACTACGAAATTAATTGTTTTCTCTTCATTCCACTTCATGATTCTGTTCTCCGTCCGTACTATACACTTGTCAAAGCAATACAATAAAAATATTTATGTAATAGTTTCGCGTTGCTACAATCGCGGAGTACGGGGATGTGCGGGGTTAGCTACTTAACAGAAAAAATAGACAGTTGTTCTATTCACTTTACTTTGCACTTGCACTTCGCACTCGCACTTATCACTTAACAGCGTGACAGTTTACACCTTGATTTTACTAATCACTTAACACTTGCACTTCTCACCTGCACTTGCTACTTAACAAAGTGTAAATTAGCCATTACGTATTACATTACTTAACTAACTGTCAGAGATGCTGTGTCTCTTGTACCTACCTAACCTACTGATACAACATCCCTTCCCTTAAGTTTCTACATATTTATTTAACATAATCTGATAGCCACTTCGGCGGTTTAATATTCCGAGAGGGTCTTAGAGGTTCGGTAATGAACGACTCTGACGCCCTTACATGAGTTTCATTCTCACCTGAATTATCAGGTTCACTTTTCTCATTCCCTGAACTTATTTCTAGATTTACAGTATCGGATGTTTCGATACGTGGCGACACTGTTGGGGTAACCTCTGGCTCAGGCTGAATTTCCTGAGTAGGATAAGATATGAATGGTGCAGGTATTAAAAACCACCGATTCCTTCTAAATATTCCACGACTCGTTTCGATCTCATAAGATCTAGGTTCGTTTAATTGACGTATAACCCGTCCATAACACCGTAAATCAGTTACCCAAACACTCTCCCCACTACATAATTCTGACAATTGTTTTGTTCTATGACGTTTGTCATAATTTATACCCTGTCTCACTTTCCTTTCTTCCTCAATCTGAACCGACATTGATGTGTCTATAGTTTGTTGCAACTTACTAGGCAATAGAGGTAATGTACTCTTTAATTTTCTCGACATCAAAGGTTCTCCTGGAGAGAAACCGTTTTCGAGAGGTGTTGTCCTATAAGCGAACAACGCCATGCATATATCATCATTCTTTTTTATTAAGTTTTTTGCAACCTTTACTGCTGCCTCTATTCCCCCGTTAGATTGAGCAAAATAAGGACTTGAAGTAACGTTTTTAAAATTTAGCTCTAAAGCAAAGCGTTTAAACTCCGTTTGAAATTGTGGACCATTATCTGTCCGAACAATGTCTGGAATGCCATACCGTGAAAATAGTTCTTTCATTTTCCCTATAATAATATTTTGTGACAAATCAGGCAAACTGAAAATTTCAAAGAACCGCGAATAGTAGTCTGTCACAATCAAATACCATCTATTTTTACATTTAAATAAATCAGCTGAAATTTTCGACCATGCTCTACTAGCAATTTCGTCTTTAACAAAAGGTTCTTTTATATGTGGCCTTTCTTCAACGGAACTAGGGCAATGTTGTATCAAATGTTCCAATTGCGTTGATAACCCTAGCCACCAAACTGAAGTTTTAGCCCTTTCTCTACTTTTCGTGATACCCTGGTGACCCTGATGAATAAATTTTATTACCTTTAGCTGCAACGAAAATGGTATAATAATCCTAGTTCCCTTTAAGAGAAAATGTTCACTGACCGAAATTTCATGGCGATATTGATAATACGGCAAAATTCCAGATTCTAACTTACTCTTTTCTGGCCATTCCGACGTGGCATATTGAATTAGCTTTTTACAAATTCTGTCTTGCTGCTGTTCGTTCAAAATTTCTAGTAGAAATTCATCTTTAATAGGTAACCCTTTGAGAATTAGAGATAAGTGTGATTCCACCTCTTTCTCAAGTTCATTTGTACCCGCGTATACTATAGGCTCTCTGCTTAAGGCATCCGCAACTACTAGGTCTTTGCCTGGTGTATACATAATCTCGTAGTTATACCTCATCAACCTAATTCTGAACCGTTGTAGACGTGGAGTTAGGTCATCTAAACTTTTTGTCGCAAACACCTGCAAAATTGTTCGCACGCCCATGCTAATGCTAACCCCTCTTTTTCTATTTGTGCGTACCTGCGCTCACTCGTAGTTAAAGTTCGTGAGGCATAAGCAACAATTTCTTTATTTTGGTCATCTCGTACCTGCATTAACGAAGCCCCCAAACCGTATGAGGAAGCGTCCGCGCTAACAATGACAGTTTTTGTTGGATTATAATATGCTAAACAGGGCGCTTTTTGTAATAACCGAATAATTTTCTCAAAAGTTTTCTCTTGTAAATCACCCCATACAAACGTTACATTGTTTTTCAACAACTGCGTAACGGGACTTAGAATTTCTGATCTATTTGGGATAAATTTTGCAGCAAAATTTACCATGCCCAACCACCGCATAAGTTCTGTTTTATTGGTTGGTCTTTTGAATTTAGAAATTGCTTCTACCCTTTTCTGGTCTATAGTAATACCGTTTTCCGAAACCGTATGTCCCAAAAATGGAACTAACGACACCCCAAACATACATTTCTCCCTATTTAGAGATATACCTTCCCTTTTAAACCGTTCTAAAACCTCCCTTAGAATTTTATCGTGTTCCGCCATTGACTCCGCAAAAACCAATACATCATCGATATGGTGTACCACTCCTTTTAACCCGGTTAAGATTTTTGAGAATTTCTGACTGAAGTATTCCGGCGCGCACGAAATTCCGAAAGGCAAACGTGTGAATTTAAACCGGCTTATTGGCGTTATAAAAGTTGTCAAATGTTGACAGCTTTCCTTTATTTTTAAATGGTAAAATGCAGAAGTTGCATCTAGTTTTAAATAAACCCGCGAACCTCTCAGTTTGGCCAACGTAGTTTCTACCCTCGGTATCGGAAAATGAGATCTCAATACACTCTTATTTAACCTTGTAAAATCACAACAAATCCTTATCGAATCATTTTTAGGGACCACAACTATAGGTGCCACCCAAGAAGTAGGTTCCTCTACCGGTACAATAATTTTCAATTCCTGCAACCGTTTTAATTTTGCTTCCAATTTACCTAGCAGAGGCAAAGGGACCACTCTCGGTGCTGCCTGAATATAAGGCTGCGCATCATTTTTTATGACTATTTCTATTTCATCCTTTAATACACTAATGGTATCAAAAAAAGTAGGGAATTCCTCAAAAACCTTGACCCTAGTATTTTCTTTTAGCATGCTCCCTGTAAATTTCAACAGATTTAACTTTACAATACTTGGTCTTCCCAAGATAGCAACTTTTAAGTTTTTTACCACATAAAACTCCGTTACATGTTTACTTTCCCGGTATGTCAAACCTAATCTTACAATTCCTACTATCTCTAAATTTCTACCATCTGGGCCGGATATCACCTCCCTGCATGTGTCTAATTTATTTTCCAACTCAGAGCTTAATAACCCTGCAGGTAAACAGTTGACATCCGCTCCAGTATCAACCAAGAACTTTACCTTATTTTTAAACCCTTCAATCTCTAAATAACAATGCCATTGAGAATTAGCCTTTGAATTAAATCCTAATATTCCTATAAAGAAATCTGAATTTCCCTGATTTTCTTCATCCTCGTTTACAATAGTTTTAACAAATTTTTTATTTTTACATACCTTATGCCAATGTCCCACCTTATTACACTTTGAGCACTTTGCGTTCTTTGCTGGACACTTCTCTCTTGAATGTCTCTCTTTACCGCAAAACCAACAGCTACCTTCTTGTTTCTGACTTGAATTTTGACCATTATTCTGTCCCTGCAATGCTGTTCCTGCACCCTGAATCTTCTTGTGTTGATTTTTTGCTTTTGCTACTACCCTTACTTCTCCACTTGAATTCATACCCCCTTGCCTGAGAATTACACCTTGTTCTATGAGTTGTTCCGCCTGTCTCGCAGCTAATACTGCCTTTGACAATGTTAAATCAGCTTGCAATTGTAGTCTTTCACTAGTTTTCTTATCCAACATACCGACCACTAACCTGTCTCTTATTAACTCATCTCTTAAGTTTCCATATTCACAAAATTCAGACAAGGTGTGTAGAGCCGTAATATACGAATCAACCGATTCACCTTGAACTTGTATCCTCGAATTGAATTTGAAACGTTCGAATATTACGTTTCTTCGAGGTATAAAGTAACCTTCAAATGCTTTTAAAGCTTCTTCGTATGTCGTTGGAGCTGTAGCAAATTGCACTAAAATTAACTCGCTTTCTTCCCCCATTGTATACAAAAGTATGTCTATTTTTTCCTGATTACTCCTGCTGTTTAAACCTGACACTGACATGTACCTTTCAAACCGTTTTACCCATTGGGGCCACAGTCCTGGTACCCGAAAGTTGAATTTTTCTGGTGTAGCTACATTTAGGTTGAGACTTCCCGCCTGTTGAACCTGGTTTCCGTTGTCCACCATTTTCCTTGCTCACTTTTTCCTTTTCTCGAGCTTTTTACAATTTTTCTTTAATGTTTTACCCACAAAGTATATTATTTTACGGTTTTACCGCTGCCACCATGTTTTGTTATGGATATAAATCCGTTTATTAATAATAACAATCCTTTATACAGTTATACAGGCTCATACGTATTACATTACTTAACTAACTGTCAGAGATGCTGTGTCTCTTGTACCTACCTAACCTACTGATACAACACTATTGATCAACATCCTTACTATGTTATGTAGATGATATAATTACATCTAATTTTGATAACTTTTAATACTCTTGACATATTTAATAGTAATGATTTACACTTATGCTTTTAAACTAAAGAAAGAAGGTTCCTTACTTTTTAAAGTAGAGTAATTAATCAAAGACTTGAACAGTAATAAAATACTAACAGAGTGGTACCTTAAATGAATTATGCAGTGCTTTGTTTCAAACTAAAAATTTCAATGTTTTAAACATAAAAGACAACAATTACCCATGCAATATTATAAAAAAAGTTATTTAACACTAACTCAAGTACCATTACACTACCACCAAAAAACCTGGCGATAATAACTTACGCCAAAATCAGTAATGTTCCTGGTTTAATATAAAATCTTAAGCTTTCGCGGTTGTTATGTTTAAAATTATAAGCGACTTTCGGCTTAGACCGCGTCGTAGTAAAACACCCAGACTTAGGCTTGGTCATAGTCTCTTCTTGAGAGCCAAAACAAGAAGTAGAACTTGGCCTTTGCCGTATTGTCGTTCGTGAACCCAAACAAACTGAAGTTTCGCAAGACATTGCAGCTTGCATCTTCAGAGTGGTAAATGTCACTAGTGCAGTGCAGTTCTACTTCTTGTTTTGGCTCTCAAGAAGAGACTATGACCAAGCCTAAGTCTGGGTGTTTTACTACGACGCGGTCTAAGCCGAAAGTCGCTTATAATTTTATTCCTGGTTTAACTTATTCATATTCTAAAAACACTTGACATTCACAATGCTACGTATATCAAAAACACTAGATATCAATATAATGCTGTACACAAAAATTAAAAATAAAATAAACAAGGCAAACAAAATATTATGCATAAAATAAGATTAAAAATCAAAAACTATATTGCAAAAATACATAAAAAGGGTCAGCTTTATTCCATCATCATTTAAAAAAAAGCGTAGTTTTGATTTTGTAAACAAATATAAAATACAATTTTAGATGTGGAAGAGAAATATAATAAAAAAACTTGTATAAAAAATGATTTACATAACCAAATATAGTAAAAATGTTAATTTTATTACAAATACGCAAAATTTAAGCAGTATCTACAAAAATTTGATATTATACTTAGTTTACTAATTGATGATGAATTAATGTTGCAAGTTGTATACTACACTTAGAAGTACTTATCCGATAATAACCGACACGATTTCCAATTTACGGTAATGGAGTTGAAGAGATTTATGAAAGTTTTAATACTAACCATACGTTACCACAGACAGAAACACTTTGGTCTAAAGACGATGATAAAGGTTTGCCACTTGTTCGATGCTAAACCTGCACTTAACTGATAATGATGTAACAAAAATATGTTTTTTTACAATAAACAAAAATTTTCTAGAGTTTGGGGTATTTTCTTAAAATTAGTCAATTAACGAAAAAATTGTGCTCTACTTAGGCGGGCATTCGGCCAACATATTCATCAAAGATAAACTAGTGCGTTTTAGTTTTAAACTTTGTTGCATCTTTAACACTAAATAGTATTTATTTCCATTTATTCCGTATGTAGGGGCAAATCCGAATAAAAAAAGATCTAAACACGGTTTAGATGCCCAAGTTGTTTTAAACCTGTTTCAAATTGTTGAAGGATCAAGTGAGCACGACATTTATTTTGACTACTATTTCTTCACGTATAGATTATTTTTAAGATTAAAGGCAAAAAACATTTTGCAATTGGCACCATTGTTTTATATTTGTATAGACGGTAATGTGATGTAGTTTTATGTAATTAACAATATGGCTAGAAAATTGAAGAAATAACATCTCCAAACATCAAAAAGTTTTGTTTTCTGAAGAAAAAGGTAATTGTGGTATTGATTTCTTTATAAATGATAAATTAAAATGGTTTATAAAGCAAATAATTGTTTATAACTTTAAAAATAATTCGTAAATAACAAATATTATTATTAAGAATAAAACTATAAGCTGGCCAAAAAACATTACGAATGTATGGCAAAACCATGGTCATTTTAATACACGTTTAATTCTGTAGATTTTATAAATGAAAAATATGCAAGAAACTATTTTATTAACACAATTGTATAGTAAAACTTATTTTGTTTATGATTTACTAAAATAATGCTGTTGACCATCTTAAGGTTACAATTTGAATTCGATAAAAGTTGATACCTAGTCTAGCAAAGCATAGTGAGCAATGTTTTGCAAATTGGTGAAGATTTAAGAGAATTGGATTTTCAGACGAAGAAGGTAATGTCGATAAAAATAACGACGCTTTTAGTTAGTCTTATTTATAAATACGTAAGTATTGTTTTGTACAAAATTTACGTTGTTATTTATTGTAACAAACTAAAATCGGTTTATAACTATTGTTATATATAACATACAAACGTCATAACTTTGATATTAGGCATCTTCGGCAAAAGCAATTGAATGTCTTAATAATTGATAAACACGAATTGGCAATTTGTGTGTTAATAAGCGTTAGATGATGTAGACCACAATTATTGTTAATAAAAACTTTATTTGTAAGCTTCGTTTAGCAACTTTGTTACTTCAAATTTTATGATTTTGTTTCCATTTTACTGATTGGAATCCTTAACCTATAATTATTGTAAATAACTTGTTTCAAAAATTTAATTTTAATAAAAACAATGATTATAATAAAAAAGTTAATTTTTTTTAATTTAATTTTTATTTAACACGTCAGCTAATACAATTTTTGCGCTGCCAACATCGCAAACGTCAATATTCGTTTGTTAGTGTAGTGGTGGCAAAATAAAAACTAGAAATGCACTAAGTGTTTAAAGTTAATTATTATGTTAAAACGAGTATGCAACAAGTAGAAAATTTTTTTAAAAAATATTGAAATTCAATTAAAATTGCAAAAAAAAAACGTTAAAATTAATGTCAAATTTGACAGTATTGTAATAAATGTAGTACCAACATTATATTTCTGGTGATTTAAAAATTTTTTTTTTAAAAAGAATGTAATTTTACAAACAGCAACACAAAAAATAATGTACGTTACTCTCGTCAAAAGCATCATAGCATAACTCACTCACATGTAACGCTCGGCTGTGCGGCCTTGCGTCGCATTAACGTTTGTTATGCTATGCTTTATTTTTGACCTTTGCTACGTAAATTACTATTACGTAACTTTACAAAAATCTTTATTTTTTTCCACAATTTTATTGGTAAGTAAAAATCATGCAGTAATAGAAATTCTTTGATTTTATTGATTCAAAGGTAGGTACATACAGAACTTTATGCACGGATGAAATTTTTTTAATTTAAAATTATTTTTCAAATAAATTGAATTTTTGACACAAATGTAGTGTTGCATGTTGTTTTGATTACATTTCAGTTTTGAAACAGAGGTGGCCATATTGTCTTAAATCTTAGTTTGATTTTGTGTCAGGTTATTGTGCGGTCTTTAAAAAGTGGAAAATCAACGAAGTTGATGATGTTGCAGAAAAAGCAAGAAACAGTAGCTTAGTTCTTAAAATTCTAAAAAAGTGAATAGAAAACATAATGAATACCTTAAATAGTGCGACATATGAAAAGATTCTATCGAAAACTGTTATTGTGAAAAGAATCTTTTGGCTTATTTTAGATATTTATCAAAATAAGGAAAACCCATTTTAATGTGGTCTTATTATTAAATGCTTAAAACCATTATCAAAGCCAACCACAACATAGATATAAGCACTTACTCAAGTTTATTCGAATTTTTAAAGTAAAAATCAAGTCTAAAAGTCAACAGTTTTGACCATGGAAGAGATAGAAGCCAAGCTCCAGATAAAATAGCAATAATAAACATGGTAAATGACGCCATCTATCGAGCATCGTTGGTCCTTTCCGTTGCAGTAAACAAAAAAGTCGTCATTTTACTTTCACGTTGTTTGCTACATAAAATTATAATTAAACTTGATTTCTTAAAACATCCACGTGTTGTAACACGATGCATCATGAAAACATCTCTAATTAGTTAATTTATCCAACACAGGGTAAGTGTCTTTTATTCCTTTTTGGGTTAAAATAAATTTTCATGTCGTTTCCTTAGCGCCACGTGCTACCTCTCAAATGTGGGTTCTCTGTCTGTACAAGTTATAACATGAACGGTGACAAAGTATTAAAAAGAATCATTGGACCTACGAATACTGCGACACAAGGGCAGATACGATTAATATTTCTGTTCGGAAGCAATTGACGTTTAACTAATACCACTTTAGGCAAAAGTGAATATGTAACAGCATATAATACGCTTCGGTTTTCTTACCTTTCATAAATGTTACTTTTTACCTGTTATAGAGTTTGTGAGTCACCAGATAAACACGATTATTTTCAGGTACTTTGATTACACGAAACCGGTAGGAAAACGTTTTCTAAAAGTAAACCTGGATCTTGGTAGTCAATTTTGATTTTAGCTATTGGCTGTCGTTACAGTGCTTCTCATCATATTTACTAATCATGTGGAAACGTTTAAAATGATTTGCTTCTTATTACTATAACTATATTAATTTAAGTTAAATTGCTATCCCATGCTAATTACGTCAACTGTCAATTATTATTGGTAATTTACTTTGCTGTGATGCTATCGAATTTTCTAATTGTTATTAATTTTAATTTTAGTCATAAGTTATTTTTCTAAAGTAATTAAAGTACAATTGATACAAGACGAGATCTGACGCCCATTAAAATAAACTTATGACTTGGACCTCCTTTTTTTCCGATTGTTTCAATCCTACAACGAGTTGGCCGTGCAAGGTTTGTACATCACTAGAAGCTTGTAACAAACTTGAACTTCCTTTTAGAACTTTTCCATTGTCGATGTTGTACTTGTACAGACAAAAAACCCACATTTGAAAGAAAGCACGTAGCGCTAAGTAAACGGCATGAAAATTAACTTTAAACCAAAAAAGAATAGAAGACACGTTAAATAAATTAACTAATAATAGATGTTTTTATGATGCATTGTGGAAGTTTTAAGAAATGAAATTTAATTCAAGCAGGCATATTTGATGTAGCAAAAAACGTGAAAGTAAAATGACAACTTTTTTGTTTACTCCAACAAAAAGGACCAATGATTCTCGATACATGGCGTCGAGAAATGAAAAAGTAACTTCAATTCAAACAAAAATATACAGAGCAGCACAATTTAAATTTATAGCACGTAACATACTAAAACCAGAAGAAATTGAATGTTTAGCGTAGTTGACAACTTTAGATTATCAAATTTTGAAAACTCTAACTAAACTAAAAAGTATGTGGCTCTACATCCGATAATTATGGATACTTACTGTTTTTTCTTGGCTTACAAGAATTAATTGCATCAGGCAAGTTGGAAAAAATGCTTTTGGTGGAATTCCAAAACGAAAAATTGTTTAAAATATTGTCGAATCCTAAATTATATACTAAGCACTCATTTGTTGTTCGCAAAGGCTGAAGAAAAAATGATTTGTATAAACAACTAGGCGGCTGTAGGTCAACGTTAGTTGTAGAACAGTATATAGAAGATCCTGTATTAAACCAAATTAGGTAAGCTGAATATTAATAATTAATACTAAATTAGGAGCTATCAAGATCTGTAATAACTAGCAATAATTCCAATTTGATGAGTAATTCTAGAATCGTGGGTGTATTTCCCAATATTAATATAGTTAATTGTTCTAATTGTATTGATAACGTGAATTGCCCACAATGAATTTTGAATGGAAAGTACAGTTTTCGTTTTTTAAGAAAAATTTTTCCTTTTGCAACTAATTTGTTTATTAGGTACTTATGATATTGTTGTTCGACGTTTCATTGTAACCCGTGCGAATAAAGAGTTCCGTAGGCTGAAAAAAGACGTTAATGACTTAATTGTTAATTTATGATACATGGGTGTATAAATAATTTTTTTTGAAGGTGCATTTTAATGTTTATTATGTTTACTTGTATGCAATCAAACAGTACGTACAATAACTTAAATTATTCATGCAAATGTTATTAATACTGCATGCAACAATTTAGTAAAAAATTATAAAAGTTATTTTTAAACAAAAAACATTTTAATAAAACTTTATTTGTCAGATAACACAAACATGCATGTCAAATTAATATAACATTAAGGTCATGACTTTTCATTTCAGTTAAATAAAAAAAAAAATTTTAATTTTTGAAAAAAAAATTAAAGTATTTTTAGATAAAATATAAAAAAAAAATTAAAAAACTGCTGTACAAAGTACATTACTTAAAAAAAAAAATTTATTAAAGTAAATTTATCACAAAAAAATTTTTTCGTACTAATACAATGTTTAGCGACTATAAATTTTCTGCATTATTGAACACATTTAAACGGTAATATGTGATTATTGCATTTTTTAAGTAAGTTATCGTAACGTGTACGTATATTGCATGTTTTGTTCAGATACGTACATAAAAACACAAATTTTTTTTCAACTTATTTAGAATTTATGTGTAGTTTTAGCAACAATAACTGTAAGTTTTTTTATTTTTGTTATAAAAAACAAATATCGTTTTTATATTTAAATAAATGATTTTATAAATTTTTAAACCAATGAATGATTAAACATATGACTTTTTGTTAATTTTTGTATAAAAACAAACAATATTAAAATACATTAAAAATAAACAGTATTGCAATAATACAATTCATTTTACAATCCAAAATTACTTATAATTTAGTTAAGTTTACTTATAAATTTTAAACATAATTTAAAATTATTGTAATAATAGTAGAATAATTTTTTAAGATAACGATTATTAAATTTGTCCATTCGTTTTAAGTAAACAAATGTTTAGCAAATTATACGGGTTTATCTTATACCACTTTCATTTACCTAAAATTTAATCAAATGTAAAGAGTAAATTAAAATTAAATTCATAATTAAAATGTCGTTATTGTAAGAAAGTACTAAAAGTTAATTAAGTTGTATTTTCAGAAATCGCCTTAATAACTTTTTTTTAAAATTTGATTTCTTTAATTCTGCTTGAACTTTTATTTTTAATTAAAAGTTGATTTATAATTGTTTAAAAGTATATTTTTATAATTAAATATTATACAAAAGTTAATTGATAAATATTTAAAAAAATTGTTAGAGTAAAAATACATAATATAACCACAAAATAATTCATTACTGAAATACACACTATGTTAGAAAATATAAACAAAAATAAAAATGTTTTTTTCTAAATGATAATATAAAAAAATAATATTAATTGATCGTTCTTTTTGATTTAAATTTTTATAAGCAAACAATAAATAAAATAAACTTTATTTAATAAAAAACAAACAGAATACGTAAATTAAACTTTTTCCATTTAATAAATGCCATTCAATTAGACTAAAACCCGTGCATTTGGGTAAGACCCAAGTTGCAAATTAAACCATCTATTCTTTGTGGGTTAAAGAAATGTAGCTCATTCACAAATATTTTACTAAAATTTGCACAAGAATTGCTTTTCTGTGATGGTTGTTTCTCATCTAATGAGTCACGCAGCAGACAAAGATAACTTAAACGCACTACAAAATTTTGTTTCATTTACAATTGAATGCGTTACTCGTTTAAAGCCAATATAACATCTACTAATTATTAAACTTGGTATATTTACTTCTAACTAAACTAGTTGCTGTCAAAGTTATGTTTATAGTTTTAAACTTAATATTAATGGGTTTATAATATTAAACACATACATGAGTTACTTTTACTAATATTTTTTTTAATAATGTGTACACATTAAATTATTACTACATTGTTGTGTTACAATGTGTAACAAATATAATAAAATTACAGTTAGATTATCTAATTTAATAATTTTGTTACATCGATTTACTCGTAACTTGGTGCAGTCGGTGGCTCAAAACATTTGACGAGAGGATCGCAGGTGCTAACCATAATGTCATTAAAAATGCGCTAAAACAACGAAAAACTATTTACTACAGATCCCGTTTAAATTTGTCTGACACTGAGATGAAACAATTTGCAACACACAGTTTGTAACAAGAATTTATTTATTTCAAACCAGAGATAAGATGAGGTAGAACGATAGCAAATAAATAGCGATTGGAGATTCGTCGATAAATATCACAATTAATAATACTGATGTAAGCCACTAGGATCAAGCAACAATTCGTACAGCTAATTAGATTCCATGCTAACACGTACTACTCGTACATATCATTTCATTTTAACTGAAGATAGTTGTACAGCAAATAACGGAATTGACAATTATCGTAACTTCAAACGTACTTGATCAACTACTGCGTTTACAAGCAGTCGCAAAAAAACATCGATAATCAACAATTGTAATGAATAAATAAATTAAGTACTAAAACTTACTCCATTAAAGTTCCTTGTCATTAGTACCAACATTTACTACTTTTTATATGTTAATGGACGGAAGTATGCGTAGTATGTACGTTTACGTACGACGTTATGTGCTTAAATTTGGCTTTGATTTGACGGTCACGTCAGCCTACTCAAAACAAACTGCGTAACATAAAATTAAAAATAATTTCAAAAATAAGACTGTAAATTAAATGAATTAGTATGATCCATACTTTGATTAAATAGAACAAATAATACGGTAAATTCTAAATAAACACATGCAGAAGGCTGAATAATAATTACAAAATCAAATACAATTAAGAAATTTTACTATACGATACTAAGCAAACTTTAGAAGAACGCGCGAGTCATCTTTTGTGAGCTTAATTTTTGCGATAAGCAAGATTCCACAGGTGTTAATTCATTGACTCGATACGCAAGGATTCTGGAGGTTAATAGCTAAGTATCTTCATCTACAAAGAAACAATTATAATCGTCACAGGTTTATATCTTTAAAAAAACAGCGCAGAAGCGCTATAAAACTTGCTAAAAGGTTAGACGTATTGAAAGCAACATGCCATTTCATAATTATTTCTTTACCTGAAAACGCCACTCAATTAACATAATCGCTTATTCTCATTAGTACATTGAACGATTATTTATCAACACTTCGCTAAAAGCGTAATAAAAATAACCAACGAGAAAAATTAAGTAGAAAGAAGAATTATTTACAATGCAGCAGATGACGTTCTGATACGACCAAATATTCCCAGGATTCTGAAATATGTATATAAATAAATGATAGTTACTTTTTGTTTGCGTTTTTTCCTTCTCGTAAATGTTGTTTAGGATTAGCGTTTTAAAGACAGTGGAGGCGGCAAACCAATGCAGGCGTGAATTTTAATTAAAATTATTACTTTTGGTAAATGCGATAATCATGATATGTATTAATTTATTTAATAGAATTAGTTGTAGAAGGCTATGAATTCATTTAATACTGTAATTTTTCTATGATCCAGTTTTAATATATTTTTAGTGATAAGTTGTGTTGAAATTGCTCAACAATGAAACAAACTAATTGTATTGTCTAAATTATATTGTGGTTTGTAATTTAAACTTTTAGGCTCAACAATAAAATACTAAAATTTTATAAATTTATATGCAATTTTTTTTTAAAAAACATTGTTTTACAGGTTTTCAAATTCTAGAACAGAGGATAGTTGTCTTGTTCTAGAAAATAGTTTTAGTTCGGTAATTTTTCTAACTACATTTTTATTATATTAAAGAACGTTTCGAAATTATATTTTTGACCAGCTAAAATTTGAAATATGCTGTGTATTATCTTGGTTGTTACGTAGTCGGTCTGTTTTGTTGTAGTCAAATTATTCGTTTGCTATAAATATAGAAAAACTTGTAATTTGTAGGAGTAAATTTTTTCTTTGTTCTCTACACATGATTTAACCTTGGTATTTGCGTTTTAGTTTTTCTTACATACGAAATTTTTTTCATTACGACTACGGTTTTTGATTTAAACGATGCTTATTTTTGTACGTGTAATTTTTTTTGGATGCGAAGATTCGTTTAACGTTAACGTTAATGCTCAGAGGTTTTTGCATCATAAGTATCTTAAATAATTTACGCGAGTTTTAAGTACGGTAATTGCGGTATTGGATATGTTTGTAAAAAATTTACTGGGAAATTTTGGATTCCTGCATATGTTCTTTGACGAACTAATAAGACATTATAAGAACTGCCTCGGATGCATATTTTGATAACCTAGTTAGATAAGAATATTAAAACCATCCTTTAAATTTTTGTTACTGCAAACAGTATTACCATAAATTGAAAAGCACACCTGTTGATATATGTTAATTAATTTTGGGAAGCTTAGACCACTTTTTTTTAAATTAATCTTATAAAATTGAGTAATTTTTTTGTAGAAACTGTGTTTATGTGTATCAATTTCATTTGCAGGGGTTTTGTGTTAGGTGTGTTATTAGCTAATCGCATATTTGAACACGCTGATCGTAAGTACCTTATATATAAATATTTGCTTTGAGATCAGTCGTATGTACGCACGAGTAGACGTAGATATTGCGCCTGTTTTTACGACTAACGTATACAGCTTTTTTTGCATGTAACAAGTTAAGCGGTGCGTTTAGTTTTGTTAAGTTTGTGATAATTAACAGTTTTGTTGTATTTACTAACGTAAATTCATTTGAACGTAATTTTAAACCAATTGATTTTTTATATGTATGAGGTGTTGTTTAATCTGATGGACTTGTATTAGTAACTGTATTATCAGCTGAACTGCAATATTTTTTAACAAACCTTTAACAGTTATTTATTTGTTTGTTTCTACTCGTTTGTAGCCTATTCTGCTATTGTTTATAATAAAAAGATATGATGTTGTATTTGTGCGATTAGTTTACTTTCAGTGTTATACAGATGTAAACGGCATCTGTAATGTGTATTTTCCCATTTTTGGGGCCTTTTTAATTATATTAGCACATCGTGGATCACCTACGACTTATTCTCTAAAACGCTGAGCTGCCGCCTAGTATACGTTACGGTTTTATTTACGTAACAACCCTTTTTTTATAAATTTGTTAACACGTCTATAAGTTTAAATTATCGATTAAGAAAAATTTGTGTTTTAGCAACAAATTATATTTGTATTTTAAAGCGGAGAATAAAAGTTAATTCCAATTGCCCTAAAGAAAGATTTATTCCAACCACGCCTAGGTCGACTTTGTGCATTTACCACAGATGTAGAAAAGGTTTTGGCAGACCGGATAAAATACTTGTCTTCATTTTTTTATACGGTCACAGCAGTTCAAATATGGTGACAGCATACTAGTATGCATAAGAGCATCAAATGTTACAAAATTTTGACTTAAAATAGCTAGACGCAATTGGCTAGATGGTATTTTAAAAAAAAAGTAGCATCTCTGTTTGCAAACAAAACTATCAGCGTCAACAGAATAACGGTTTAATTGTTTAATATACTATTGGGAGATCTAATAAACAAATATAAATTTACTCCTAAAAATGTTTTTAACTGTGATGAAACAAGATCCTGATAAAATATTAGCTCTCAAAACATAAAAAAATTGAATCCATAAATTGGGAAAGAGGAAAAAACATATTATTGTTATGTGCTATGAGTGCTGCTGGTAGTTTCGTCTTACCAATGTTAATCTTCCCATAAAAAAATGACGCTCCAGCTTGAAAGAAACGGTCTAGCAGGAGCTATAAACAGATGTTCGGATAATAAATAGGTTAATAGAAATCTATTCTTTGAGTAGCTGCAACACTGCTAATTATACTACACCAACGTAACAGGAGCCTCTTTTTTTAATACTTAACAATCATGCCAGTTACACTTCTTTGATGATGATTTCTGTAAACAAAATTATATACATATCCTGTCACTGCCTCCACATGCATTCAACAAGGTGCAGTCTTTAAATCTCACATTTTCTGGGGCCGTTTAAAGCTACATACGCATAGTAGTGTGATTTATTTTTTAAAAATTGTTTTGCAGAAAATATATCTTTATTAACGAAGGCGAGTTAGAATTCCGGGCAACAAGTACTGTGCCATATAATCCCAATGTCCCAATAATTTAAGATTCTTCAACTGTTATTCTATTTACGACAGCTCAAACAAATCCAATACTATCTAAATTGTTTGCAACTATACATCCAATGCCGTCGATTTTATCTGCAACAATAGATTCAATGCCATCAACATCATCTGCAACAATGCTGCCAACGTCAACTGCTGGAATATCTATTTAAACTTTGAGAATCTGTTTACATTATTCATCGTAATAACTATTAAAAGTCCCATAAGCAAAAAAACAAACAAAACAACTCCCAAAACATTTGACATCAACACCAGTTAAAAATAGTCTTGTTTAAAAAAAAATAAAAAGCAGTGCAAGTTGCAAAAGAAAAAAAACCTAGTGCTGAAAGCTAGCAGGAAGCAGAAACCTAAGAAAAATGTAGCAAATAAAGCCAAACAGCACGTAGTACAACAAACAAAACAGTTCTTTAGGATTAGATATTAATCTTAATCAGATGTGATGACGACACAGATGACGATTTGAATAATTGCTTAGTATGTGACGAATTTAGTCGCAACAATGAGTTGTCGTACAAATGCACTTCTTGTGGGTTGTGAGCACATGCAAACTGCACAGGGTGAAATTCGCCACGAGGTTACGTATGTGGCAATTGTTAAGCTAAGCTTACACTCATTGTTTCTTTATTGACTATTATTACTCTCATATGTGACCCAGGGGAAGTTAGCCATAACTTTTCATCCATAGATTTCTACCAAGCGCGCACCAAACGCACGCTGTTATTTTCAATGTGAAAGATGAATTTCTTGAAAAAATTTTTTAGTAAATCGATAGTATAAATAGTAGACCACAAAACAGTTAAATAACTGCTAATATACTTTTTCTTTAAAATAAACAAATCATAATTTCAATGAAGAGTCGTTGCACGTCGTCACCTAAAATATTTTCTAACTCAAAAAGTATGTTTTTTATTTCAATAATTTTTTTGCAATAGATAAATGGATCTATAATCAACACAATATCAAATAATTGGAGTGGTGTTTTTTGTTTAAAGGAAATTATTCAATTTCAAAGATCATCCATAACTTTTCACAGTATCCGTCACGCGTGTTCGCCTAAAATATTTTCTAACTCAAAAAGTATGTTTTTTATTTTAATAATTTTCTTGCAATAGATAAATGGATCCATAATCAACACAATATTAAATAATTGGAAGGGCGTTTTTTGTTTAAAGGAAATTATTCAATTTCAAAGTTCACCATATCCGTCACGCGTCTACGCCTAAAAAATATTCTAACTCAAAAGGTATGTTTTTTATTTCAATAATTTTTTTACAATTGATAAATGGATCTATAATCAACACAATATCAAATAATTGGAGGGGTGTTTTTTGTTTAAAGGAATTTCCTTTAAACAAAAAACTATCTCGGATACGGTGAAAAGTTATGGGTGAATTTTGAAATTGAATAATTTCCTTTAAACAAAAAACACCCCTCCAATTATTTGATATTGTGTTGATTACAGATCCATTTATCAATTGCAAAAAAATTATTGAAATAAAAAACATACCTTTTGAGTTAGAATATTTTTTAGACGTAGACGCGTGACGGATACGGTGAACTTTGAAATTGAATAATTTCCTTTAAACAAAAAACGCCCCTCCAATTATTTGATATTGTGTTGATTATGGATCCATTTATCTATTGCAAGAAAATTATCGAAATAAAAAACATACTTTTTGAGTTAGAAAATATTTTAGGTGACGACGTGCAACGACTCTTCATTGAAATTATGATTTGTTTATTTAAAAAAAAAAGTATATTAGGAGTTATTTCACTGTTTTGTGGTCTACTATTTATACTATCGATTTACTAAGAAATTTTCTCGAGAAATTCATCTTTCACCTTGAAAATAAGAGCGTGCGTTCGGTGCGCGCTCGGTGGAAATCTATGGATGAAAAGTTATGGCTAACCTCCCCTGGGTTCATATGTGGACAATCGTAGACAAAAATAATTTTTTTAAGAGTTTTATAGCTATTAATGTGTTATTCCAAAGGTAATAAGGTTGTTTTAGGCTGATAGTATGATGATTAAACTATCATGAGTCGATTTTTATAAAACTTGAATAAAAATTTTGAGTTTTATCTTATTTCTTAAATAGGTGACTCCCTGTACTTTTTTCCCTTAATTTTAGGAATTGTTTTAGATAGTATAGTGGGTTGCAGAAACTTCGTGAACAACTTAATCAGTTTAGTTAAATCATGTTTGGCATGAAGTCTTTTACGGTTGGGATTTTTTTCTAGAACGGGCTCGCGGCTTACCGTGTGTATGCCAGTTTTTTTGGAAGGCGGATACAAATTCGTTGCACTGTGCTACCTTTTTATACAATTTTTTTAATAGTGTAGAAAACATGTTCCTTTGCACTATGGAATGTCTTCTTCCAGCAAGTTGTATCTTTCAACTATTGAGAACTGTTGTCAATGCACTGTTAAAAAGACAAAAACGACGTTTTAAGGCTGTGTTAGGTAAATCGCATTAAGAGGCAGTGCAACAAACGCGATATTATTATCTTTGCATAACCTTAAACTCTAGAACTAAGAAAAATTAATACGCATTGTATTAAAAATCAAATAATTACTGTTTTTTAGTTAAGCTTTCACATTTTGGCTCTACCATTTTTCTGTAATATTTCATAAAATCTTCCAAATTACCTTGAATTCCAAGATCCTTTAAATAAAAAAATATTTTTTCTTTATGAACCATTGTTCTGTTGTATTGAACTACGTAGTGAAACTAACTATAGATAGTATCTGGTATGATACGCATTTTGGCACAAAAGAAACGCGTTCACAGAATAGTGAAAGGATTTTGTTGCTTTGTCAATTGTCGCTAAACTCACTTCCAGTTGTAGATTTTTCTGTAACAATTTGGTTTTTACTTGTTTTAGTAGTGTCAAACTGCAATTTTCATCAATTAAATTGCAGAATTGTTGTTGGTTTTCTTGAATAAATTTATTGGAACAATAGTTAACACTCATTTTATTTATTTTGTTTGATATTTTGTACGTTTTGTAAAATTTTTTTTCAGTATTTGGCTAAACATTAAATTATTGTCCTATGTAGACTAGCAAATACCATAGTTCATTCCTTTGAATATTAGAACACGTGCTTCGTTCAAGATATTGTTCATTTGCTTTTTTTCAACATTCATTCATAATAACAATGTAAAATAAGTTTGACAAAAAAGAAATAGATTGACGCTTTGTTTCATAGAAATGTGAAATAGTTTTGAGAAAGAATGAAATACATTTGTCAAAAGAAAAACCCAAAAATCTAGTTTACTGGTAAAGATATATCATATCAAAACTAAAAAAATAAGATAATTTACTGTTATGAGAGAAAATAATTATAAACACAAAAAATGTTTCTTTTTTCTATTTTTCTTTTCGACAAAACAATTTTAATCAATGTCGATTCTGTTAGATATCAACAAAACTTGATGGTTCTTTATGCTTTTATCAGGTACACAGGTACAAATAATTGTTTGTTTTAATACTAGACGACTAAGGTCTACTACTTTAATTAACATAAAATGTACTAAAATATTTTTATTAGACTCAATTAACGTTTCAGGAGACACTTTTACCTTACAAATTTTTTTTGCAATTGTAAACATACTTTAAATTACTAAAAAAATATACAAAAAACGAGAATCATCACATACAACTTGTTAAATGTATTGTAGGTAGCATTTATGGTGTTTGCAAGCTAAGAACGAAAAACAATTAAATCTCCTGTTTAAAAACATTAAGTAACGACGACGAAATACACATAAACGTTTTACTGATGTAATAAAAACAGACTTGAGTGTTTTAGCACAAAATTTTATCACATTACGTCTTATTGGCCTGTTTTAATTTACGATTCCTGTTAAAATAAATAATGTTTGTTGAAATATATTCTGACCATATCAAAAAAAACTTTTATAATAAAAAATTTAATTACTTTGTAGATTAATAACTGTAGTTTAATAAACATCAGAAGCTTATGAAACTAAAACACAATATTCATATGTAGCAGATTCATATAATTTACTCATAACATGGATATAAGAGATACGGAAATACACATACACTGAATGTTTGTGTATATTTGGTAATTAGTTTCTCGTTTGACTTTTGAAGTGCAAGGACGAGTGGAATGACTACTGTGTCAATTATACGAGTTTTAATAAAACGTTTGTTGTCACAGTGACAAACTTTAAAAAAATTAGTAATAAATGTTGTTTATTTGATGTAATAGAATTACCACTAATAATATTAAGTAAAATGCATTTAAAAATTAAAACAAAAATTTAAATAAAACTAACGTTAGGCATAAACAAATTAATAAAAACAATCAAATTATGGAAAAATTCGTACAATTGTTAAACTACGACAATTCTTCCATATGTGGAAATCCTACCGGCAACGATACATTTGCATTTAATTTTACAATTAATTAATTTGTCAGTTAAGTCAAAAGTTAAACAAACTTAAAGATATTAGTGATTACATTTCTATTGTGTGTTGGAATATATAGTCTTATATAAATGTCTACCTATCAGAAAGCCTCTAAAACGAAAAATATCTTAACTAACTTTAAAAATTGTAAGCGGCAAATATTTTATACAATCACAACTAGCAAGTATCGTCAGCTTAAAAAATTAAATTACAATTAAGATTTCTCAATTGCTTTGTGTTTGTTTATATCTTTAACTGCTGTTTTATTAAAAAATGAATCGGTATTAAATTAGTCTTTATCAAGACTATGTGTGGTTATAAAGATCTTTTAAGTAGAACATAAATAATTACTGTAAATTATAAATAATATAAATTATTACTTTAAAATCTGTATTGAATACAGTGTTAGTTCTACAAACAATAACTGATTATTTATAAACGTGGAATCTATATCAAAGAAAATTGTTCATTCCGCGAACAAGAAACATCATTAAAAATGTTGTGTTTGATAAACAGAAACCTGCGGGTGCATAGACTTTCCCTTTAGAGAAAACAACTAAAATTTCTGCTGTTGCAACGGGTAAATAAACTACACTTAGCGCGAGAGACGAGCAGTGATGCAGTGACAAGATTTCTTTGAAAAAAAGTAGTTGTGTAACTAAAATAACGTTGACTAACTGTAATTTAATTATTTTGAAACGAACTGTTTATAAACTATACACGCTTAACAAAAAAATGTAACGTAATAGCTGCGTTTGTTGCAAAACTTTTGTTGTACAAACAAAACTCGGGAAGAAGAGACTATTCTCAATTTCCAAATTTTTATAAATTGCAAAATAGAGAGCTTATTGTTAACATTTAATGATAATCCCAACTTGGTGTTGTACCATGTTGCAAGTAGTCAAACTCAAAGCACAAATACAGATAAATGCATACTAATAAAGGAGCAACTTCTTGAACCACAAATGAGGTACTACAACCAATGTTTAAACAAAGATACGACAACTTTTGGTTACAAAAACAGATTCTAATTTTATATCCAGCATTATGGGTTATTACACAAAGACTGTTAATAGCTTTTCCGATTTTCTATTTAGTAGAACGTAGATTCAGTGCAGTTACTTTATCACAAAAAAAACACTAGAAATTAGTATTCGTGGAGATTTGCGGTTGCTACTCACAAACATTGAGCATTAGTGGCAACTATAAAGTTATATATATATGATAAAAGCAAAGATTTACGGTAAAAATTTATTCGAAAAACGTAAAACCAAACTAAAAAAACTTATAGAACAGAAAATACTCTTACAAAACCAAAAACTGTTTTAGTGTTGAAAACACTTATATGGAGCTTTATTCAAAGGCTTGTGTAACGAAACGATGAAACGCTCAGATGAAACAAATCTGGAACTTGCGGTGGTGCCCAATTTCACTTCATCTTTGTATTTTTTGGATGTTTTATGTTTTAAAAACGCTGCAAAAACGCTAGAATATAGATAAAAATTGCACATAAACATATTTATAGAGCACAAAATTTACTGGAAGCCCGCGGGAAGCTATAATTATATCTAATCGTTTGAGAGTTACAGAATTTTAAAGTAATTTTTGTGCAACTTTGCACACGTGTATCTTCTAAACTATTGAAGGTAATTGTACCCTTCCGACGACTTTTTTATAGTAAATTTTGTCGTCTATAAAAATATATATGTGCAACTTTCTTCTATCTTGCAACGTTTTAGGGTAATCGTTTATTAGTTATTTTCATTGGGCTTACTTTATTCAGCCTGATGCTGTAACATTTTCGTTATACTTAGCGACCAATTGCTATCAGATTTTAATGGTCGAAGATAACGATCGACATAACAATCACTGGTAAAATAGGTTTTCTAAATAGGTATTTTAATAAATTATATCGACATGTTGCCCACTATCTTGAAATTCTTATTTTGGAAAAAAATATCGCCTTTAAAAAACAAAGTGCTATACGACCGCCGAACGTATAAGAGTGAATAGAATATAAGGCACGCGCCGTGTCGTCGTAAAACATCTAGCCGGTAAATTTTGAAATAGAAAAAATCCAGACTAAAACTACCTGGTGTGAAATAAAATTCAAATGTTTTCATCTCTCGATAGCCCCAATTTTCTATTGAATAATAGTTTTAATTAATACGTAAAAGTATAAGCATCTTGTATTAATTTGAAATAAAACTGAGTTTCAAAACACACCGTTACATAACTTACATCTTTTTTAAACATTTTGTTTAGGTAGTTACTTCAAACGGGTCGCTGTTTTTGCGTAAAATGCTCCTTTGCCTGTATGAAAAAATACGTTTCTAACCTTACCTTCTTAAATACACGGTAAAACTGAAAGACTCTTTTTCTGATTGCATTTTCTAGTTCCTCGTATAAGCCAACGCGCAACACATCTCCAAAATTCATTTTTTCATACATAAAAAGCTCACAAGCCTATACATCACAATCGTTATGTTTATAACGGCTACCAAAACGCCGCCGTTATATCATAATAGTTATGGTTCAATATAACGTGAGTAGATAACGAGAGTCGATATGAGTGGAACCGTTATAAGTTATACAGCATACCGATTTTAGAAAAATTCGGCTATTCATAAGGAGATTGATATAGCTTCAGGCTGATTGTCTGAGAACATAATTCCACCCATGTGAACCTTAGGGGCAACGGTACGACAGGGTAAAAACTCTATAAAACGCAACAGAAATAAACACTTGGGTCCGAGAAAAAAAAAATTTTATCACTAAAGCGGAACGGGGGTCAGAGGTTAATCTACTAGCAAAATTCACCATAGTTTGCAGGTGTCCTTTTAGTACGTTGATTTGTTCTCCTGCTGTCGGAATAAATCTAAGAAAATTAAGCTTCTTCTTAATACACAAATTGTGGCGGTTTCGTTGCAAGACGGTTTACAAGAAAAACAACTCCAGATATTACCACACTGACAAAAGTACCCTTACCCGCAAAAAAATCGCGGTGATTACCAAAATCAACTAGACTGACATGTTCGACTAAACCGATAATTTATGTTCAAATTTTAAAATGCGTAAACGAAGTAATAATTTAATAAACCTAATTTATAAGGTTTTATAATAAAAAACGATCAGTAATTACTAGTTTTAGTCATAAACGATACTGTCTAACGCGAGAAAATTGAGAATAACTATTTAAATTAAATTCTATCTTTTAACGATGTTTTTTATTTGTTTTTTTTGTTGTAAACAGAGAGAGCAAATTTTTTTTTCTTTGTCTTTGGCATTATAAGATTAGTTTTACTTTTTTGCGCCGAAAGATCACGCTAAGAACACAGAGAATGTAATAAAAATGCATGTCGATAAGTCTTCTTTAGATATGACAGGGAATCGCAAACGCGACAAACTGTTGAAAATAAACAGTTTTTAAACTGTGGATACACATTTCCAAAGGTGAAATCTCCAGTTTAAAACTTTCACATCTGAAAGGATGTGACAACGTAGCTCGAATCGTATTATAATCTTAGAAGCTGTTGAATTGTGAACCGTTATAAAACTCTGGTAAAGTCCAGTAATCTTTTCGTTTTGTTTTTTTTTAAACGCATGTCAACTAATTAGAGTGTAGTGAAACAATTGCCAGGAATCACGCGATATAAATTTGTTACAAGCTTTTGGTATTTTACGAACCTGCACGGCCAGCTCACAATAGTCGGGGAGAGGGGAGGTTCACAGAGAATACAGAAAATATGCTTAAGGGCGCCAGAGCGAATCCAAAGTAACTTTTCTATCTTGCTCAGGACAGAAACGGTTCACACTTGTAACACGATGTTAGGTTCGTAATCATTATACTCGGCTGTGCGAGTAGCCAACGTTTGTTATTAGATAACGACGATCCGAAGAGAAAGGTATGTTGTCATAAAAGAACAAGTAACCACAATAACAACTTTAATTTAGCATCGTTGATGATTATCATAGGTATATCGAATTCTCATTACAGAAATGCCAGTAGTATCGGCAACACACAATACATAAGTAAATTACGTCGACATGAATAGCGAAGAATAGTTTATAGTAAATATCATTTGTATACAGCATGCGGGATACACGAAATAATGATAATAATTACGGCATTAATATTAAACTATCATAATAATTATTGGTAGTACACAGCATACGTAACACAAAATAAGTAAAAATTACTATCTAAATGGTAATCCAATAACGTTAGTAAATACGGAATTAATATTCACACCAGTTTCGTGAGCGACCTTTCTGACAACGAATAAGATACATAAAACACTTACCACTAACACAGGAACTTCCACTCGTACGAAGAAAGCGCTTTCCCCGGCAAGCAATCCTGTAAACAATTTGAGTCGCAAATCGTGTCAAACCAATGCCTCACGAAATCAAGATCTACAAAAATCGTTACTTAATGTTAAAGAAAGTACATATAATATAACCCGGTTGTCGAATGCTGTTGTACACCTTGGATGACAGTTGGTTTCGCAGATGTTTGCCGCATGAGTAAAACCTCGCAGAAATATGATTGTCTTCGGTTTAATTAGTTTTAACCGTAGGCCTTATAGATAGTTATAATCGTCCCATAAAAGTATTTGTCGATGTTAATCCCTCGTAATTCGGTATCGAGATCGTAATGAAGTTATAATTTTCCCTTGTAGATTTTAAATTACGACAAGAATACCCATATTTAGGAGGTAGCACGTGGCGCTAACGAAAAGACATAAAAATTACCTTTAATCAAAGAAAGAACAAAAGCCACTTACTCTGCGTGGATAAATTAGTTAGTTAAGAAGACTTCTATTTTCCATCGTGTCCCAACACGTGGATGATTTGAGAAAACGATTTTTAACTCACGCAGACATAGGTTATAACATGCACGATGTTAAAGTCAAAATGCCGGTATCTCACCGGATATCGCCTACTCAATACGAAGAGACCAACGAACCCGATAGATGGCGTCGAGAAATAGAAAAGTAATTTTTAATTAAACCAATATACAGGGTAGTGCATTATTTAAATTTATGCACGTAACAAATTGTTTATTTAATCCGACCGCATTCAATCAAAGTCTGGCAAAATTTCTGAAAGTTCGACTTTGGCTTTAAAATTCATTGCGTTTAGAGAAAATTTCACATTTTACATTTATCTGACTTATTTGAACCGTATGTAAGCCAGCAGAAAATGGCAGTCAGTAGACGTGAGGCTCAATTTGTTCGACCTTTTCTCGAATAACATGCGTGTGAGCGCAATATGACTATTTGAGCTTGGCAAAGGTGATTTTTGCCTTGAAAACATATTGTGTCAAATAAAGTTCGATGTTTTGAAATTTTGTTGCTTACGTTGTGTTTCTTACCGTACATCGTTTGGAAAAAATAACCTAAGCGTTACTAACACAACCCAAAGATTTCCTAATACCTGTCGCCTAGACAAACCTTAGATTTAAGAAAATAAATAGGTACGGCCTTTCACGACATATAACTTTTACAACCAAAACATCGCGTCTCAATGTTGGTGCCAACAATGGACTACTGGTGGAAGAAAACCGCGAATTTATAAAATACTCGATTTTGTGCTTCTCTAAAAAAATTTTCTATAAAACATATACTCTCCAGTTTGCAAATAATTCGCACTAAACTAATATATACTACTAAAACTATAAATGGGAAACAACATCCGGAAGTGTATGGATTTAGAATTTTTAATACTAATTATGAGACCGGTCCATTTACATGCTATGATTCAAGTGCATAGATTTAAGATAATGCGATTGGGTTTCTCCTTAGGTATGTCACTGGAAATTATGTTTTATCAGCACGCAACAATTCTTGATAATAAGCGGTTTCGCTCATAATTTGTTATCAATTCTCCATATGTCATTGGTGTTGCTGATTCATCATCTTCCAGCGATGAAAGAGTTATGAGAAACAATTCTCAGCCGTTTCATGGATAAATGTTTTATACAAACAATTGGTGAATTATCATACGACTCTATTCTCGTTTAATATGCACCTAGAATACTAGTTTGTTCTGTTTTTTAATCTTTTTATTGTTTATGTATGCATTCTTATTTTTGAAAATTGCAATAAACCTTGTTCATTATATTGCGTATGTAATATTGTGTTTGTTTTCAATACCTTCCGATAGTTGCAAGATTTGCGATGTCTGTGAATTTTTTTTAGTTTATATATTTCTTTTTGCTTAATTATGATGATTCTTGCCAAGTTCTAGAAGCTTGTGGCTAACTTTCTTGACTTTTTTAGCTTCACTTAGTTGAATACATCTACTTCGTTGTTATCAATTTTAATTAAAGTTTTCACGATGGACTCAATAATTGGTAACAATTTAAGTTTTTGTTTTGCATTTTCGGAATCATAAACGATCTGATTGTTTATAAGAGTAATAACACACAGCAATTCAACAGCAATCTTTTTGTACCAGATCAATTATTTTCTTAGAGCAATGTAATAACTAGACAATTGATCAGAAATATTAAATCCCTGTTTACATTTGTTGTACTCAAACGCCGATTTTGGTTTATATTTTTTATTACCAACTCAATATTTGCGAATCAGCACGATAGAATCATCAAAGCATGAACACCGACATTTTTATTTCTGGAATGTCAAATATTTATTTTGCTTAGAATAAGTTTCACCCTTTCGCAGATTTTGCCGTGGAGCTTCTGCCGAAAGACCTCTTGCATTTTTCTCACAGTACCCAAGATATTTGTTTGTCTTTCGCACATATATTTGACAAGAGCAATACCAGTTATCGGCATTGATCAATCTTTTTCGTTAAGGAATTGTTGCATTAGCTCTGCGACGGTGGTTTTGGGTACATCTAGATCTTCTACAATATTTTTAGTTTTTAGTATACCCACCGGGCGTACACACTACCAATAATTTGACGGATTGTGTTGGCAAAACTGCCCCTCTAAATAGAAACATGGTCTTGTCAACTATCACAATATCACCAGGCGTATACAGGTTTTTAATTTTCTGCATCAAAATTAATAGCAATGGTAAAATTTTTGTAAATATTTTTTCATATGCACTATTATGGCGTCCATTAGTCTGATTGTCAGCAAAATGCAGGCATCTCAGAAGCAATACAAATTTGTTGTAGCTTATAAGAATTTTATAAAATAATTTGTGATTATAAATTGAATCTTTTTCTAAAAGCTTTGTATAGATGGAAAATTTAACTTCATTACAAGGAAGACACCAATGAGCTTGTGCATTTCCTTCTTGTCGGTGTTCCTCTAACGCCAAAAAAAAAGACATCTGTAGGTAGTTATACAGAGAACGCGTGTAGTTTCTGTAAAATAAAGTTGTGTAATGTTGAAGACTGTTTTGAACCATTGTCCAAGTTTGTGTCATCGTCGGCGTCTTCCATATCTTTATTCACACCGTTAAGTTCAAAATCCATAACTTCGTCATTCTGAATCTCATCTTAGAATGTGTTTTCGCTGGAATCTGACCTAAGTGATTCATTGTCATAATCTGGATCGACATCTTAGTCGTCAACGATTGGTTCAGATTTGCTGTTGCTGAAGTCAGTTATTGCTGCATCTTCTGTTTTTAGTTCGACTTAAGTAAATGGTTTCTTTAACTTTATAGTGTTAAAGGCCAAAAAAAGCGGTTGGAGTTTTTCCAGACAGTGACCGTTAGAAATTTTTGTTGTGATTATAAAATTGGATTTATTCAAACTATCCACCACCGCACAACAACAGTAAATGAACTCAAAACAAGAAAGCCACTTCATACAGTAAAAATCGCGACATGTATTTAGCTCATTAAACTTGAAAAATTTGGATAGTTGTCTCATGTAACTTAATGGTACATAAAATTAGCAAAAGAAAAACGCGGGACATGTGAACTTGCTTAAGTAATACCTATACAAACAGAAAAAGTGTTAAGTCACTTCTATAAAAATAAGAATCCGGCTTGGTTAACAAATTGATTGCTTACCTCTGTAGTGATTTTTTGTCAGATTATTTTGGTAACCTCGGTTACAACATCAACAAGGTTCAAACCTGAAAAACGTTCTAATTTTAGAAGATTTGCCATTTGGTAATGCTACATTTTAAAAATACTTAATAAAACAACAAAACCAATTATTTAAATTATAAAAATAATAATGTTTAAAAACGAGCTTAGTTTAAAAAGGTATGTATATTTAATAACGTTTTACAATTTCAATCTAATTATGGTAATTTTATACGGTTAACATTTACGACAACATTAAAAAAAAACAAGAACAAATACACGAAATAAAAATTTTTATACGATCGTTATGTCAGCTATACTTTTTTTACGTTTTTATGACATTTATCTCTATTGTTTAAAACTTTTATATTTAACTGAAAATGGAACAAGAAAAACCTTTTTCCTGACATTTATTCTATACGGCTCAACAATATATGATTGTTACATCACTTTGTCACTTGTATTCAAAAACGTCTTTAACTTATTTAATCACAATAATTGTTTTGTAACGTACAAATAAGTTTACTTTTATGTCAAGTTTTAAACTGTATAACAAATAACTTTTAATTGTGTTAGTATCAATGTAAATGTTCAACGCGATTTTTAATTCAACTCTCACGTTTAATTAATTGTATTCGAGTGCAATAAAAACTTTTTACTGCGCGTAAGCTTTTACGTATTCAAAATAGTGTGTAATGTTGTTACCTACTTTACGTAGTATTTCTAAACGTAATTATTTTAGTAAAATTGAATTTAGTATGAGAGTTTCTTAAACATATTTAAAAAAATCTAATTACTGTTATCAATTCTTTTAAATTAAAAATATTTATATTAAAATATTTCTTCTCTTAGTTTGCAATTGTTAAATAGAAAGTTTAATTATTTAATTCTAAAAACTATATTATTTATTAAAGCAGATATCTATATATATAAAAATGTTATGTTGGTTTGTGTACGCTTCAAAAACTCAAAAAGTTCTGCACCGATTGAGTTGAAATTTTAACATGATATAAAATCCGCATCAAGGATTGTTTTTATATATTTTTTGCATCAGTCACATATCTGCGACCGCGAGAAAATAATTTTTTTTTAACGATCAGCTGTTTACCAGTGACCGCGCCATCTGCCATAAGCTAGGAAAACACTCGGTGACAACCGAAATAATAATGACGCAGTCACATGAGAAACAATTTCGTTCCCAATTACATTGTTTATTTACAAAAAAATTTGCATCTGATTCTGATTATTATACAATCTGAATTAAATATTCACTTAAATCAAGAATTTTTAATAGTGTTGTGATCGAACTGCGCCTTTCACCAAATCGTAAGTAGAGGTTATATTTTATATCAAAAATTGACAGTAAAAATATTATTAACTGACAGGCAAAATAAAAGCACTTATTATAATTCAAGTGAATTTCTAACAGAAGTGAGTGGTTATATCTTTTTCATTACATCTAACACGTGGACGTAATTATATTATTTATTTTGGATTAACCTCACTTTTAATGTATATAAATATAATTACATTAAAACTAGCAATTATTAATTAATACAAATGTCAATATAGTAAACATCAATTAATTTCAATAATAAAATCAAATAAGATAACAATTAAATGTAAAACAGTTCACAGTTAGAAAATGAAAACATAAAGACGTGCATTTTTTATTACATTTTTCATAATTTTCTTATATTTTTCGTTTTTAATAATTTATTCATTCATTTTGAATTCGAAAAAATCTTTGTTTTGTTTCTCATTTCTCAACCATTTAATCACAATGTGCCACTGCGAAGCGTGGCAGGGTACAGCTATCTATAATATAAAAATGAATCGCAAAATGTGTTGGTAAGCGCATAACAACGCCTGGACCAATTTGACAATGTTTTTTTTAAAATGTTCGTTGGAGTTCAAGGATGGTTTTTACGGCGAGAAAAATTCAAATAATTGCCGGAAAAACTTTTAAAACAGCCATTTTCTTTTTCCGATAAAAATTTTATAAATAAAACATAGTCAATTTTAACATGCTATTGTATACAGTTCATATTAAATTTCTTTTGTTTTACTATCGGCACGCGAAATAAAATGCATCAGTTTTCCACGTCATTAAATCAGTCAAATACAAACCGCATTAAAAAAGTTTTAATATCCTTATTTTATAGACATAAAACATTGGTACGGCTTGAAGGACTTCAAGTCAAATCAAATAAAGAAAAAAACAAACTGTCAATGTCAATTTACGGTTGTACATTGTGTTGTTTTCTTGGATTTTCTGTAACTTTATGTACTGAGTTTGCAAAACAGAAGTATGTTTTTAATACTCTTATGAAAGTAACAAATGATGAAACTGGCGGGATTTACTTCTTAGATGCACCTGGTGGTACAGGAAAAACTTTTGATTTCTATATTATTAGCAACAATTCGCTCACAAAATAAAATTGCACTTGCACTCGCTTTGTCGGGAATTGCAGCAACTTTGCTTGAAGGTGGTCGAACAGTCCATTCAGCACTAAAATTGCCATTAAATATGCAAAGCAATGAAACTCCAACCTGCAACATTTCGAAGAACTCTGCAATGGCAAAGGTTTTGCAGCAATGTAAAATTATTGTTTAGGCAAATCGAGGATATATAAATCAGTTGATTCGGCTACTAACCAAGATGATGTAGTCAACTATCCACCGGAATTTTTAAACTTGCTGGACTTGCCAGGATTGCCACCCTCACAATCTTCAATGAAAGGTTGGATCGGTTGTTATAATGTTGCGAAATATCAACCGACCGCGTCTTTGCAACAGAACACGGTTAGCGATAAAAAATTACTAAACAACGTGATAGAAGCAACTATACTCAAAGGAAAGTATAAAGGAGAAAATGTTCTCATACCGCGCATCCCAATCATTCCGACTGATGTGCCATTTCAGTTTAAATGATTACAGTTTCCAGTGCGGCTTGCTTTTGCTATGACCATAAACAAGTCCCAGGGGCAATCATTAAGTGTTTGTGGTATTAATCTGGAAAACCCATGTTTCTCACATGGTCAATTGTATGTTGCATGTTCCGTGTTGGAAAACCATCAGATTTGTTTGTCTATGCGCTAGGTAATCACCAGGGTGACGGTTCTGTTCAGAAGAATTTTTACCCCGACTATAAAATACGTAGGAACAAAAAATTGCAATATTAAAAATCTTTTGACAGTACGAAGTCTGTCGGGTCCGCTAGTATTATATAAATTAGTTATAGTAATTAAATAATTTGTTTTTTTTGTTATGTTTCTAATGACGTAAAGGAACAGAAGTTAATGTGCGGTTTTCAAAAAAATATTTCGGTGATAAAAGTTGTTAGTTTACGATTGCTTTGGATACAATAACTTAAGAAAAATTAACCATTTGCTGGAATATTAGTCACAAGAGTGAGAAAGTGTAAAACCAAGAGGAGAAAACTAACAAATTATTAAATAAGGATTGGGTTCATCTTTGTTCCTTTTCTTTAAAATTTTATTATGTCCTACTTTTGAGTAGCTAAACGTTCCTGCCAAGTTTAGTCACACATTTTCTACTCCTTCTTGATGTTGAAATTTTAATGTTACAGAGTCTATTTATATATCCCAAACAACACATTGGTACAAAAAACGTCTAAATGTCCGTCTAATAAACGTTAATAACTTGCGTTTAAACGTTTTAATGTCTAATAAATGTCTATTAGCCGGACATTTAGACGTTTTATACCAATGTGTTGCTTGGGATGTTTGTAAAAACAAAAATTAAACAAGCGTTAAAAATTATTTACATTAAAGTCAATAAAATCTGTAAAAAACTCTATTAATTATTACTTTTACAAATCTACTACAAGAATAGTGATCAGGTAAACTCTTGACTTCTTTTACATCCTAAAAGTAATTTAAATCCCATCAATTCTATGCCTTTTACAATATCTTAACCATCTTCCAATCCGCTTTAAATTTAAAAAAAAACTTCTGCATTAAGGATTTTAAGAAAAACTGCTACTTGTAGAAATAAACACAAAAACATTTTGAATCAAAACAAGTACCGCAAACATAGCTTATAACTACATACAATGCAAAGAAAATAAAATAGGTAGAATTGTAAAAAAAACTAAGACACGTTATGTAAGATATTGTAGGAATTAGAAGATTAAGAAGAAAATCAGAAGAATAAATTAAGTTTAAGTCAACTATTGGCTACTGCTTGTATCACACCAAGAGTTACGTGTGTAAACTAAAAGTTAAACAAAAAATTTGTCTTAAAGATAATTCAGGTATACGCTGCAATAAGTAACCATAACAAAATTCAAAACTATTATAAAAATATAGAAAAATCTAAAAAACAACCAGCTCACTAAAACTTATTAATCACAAATTTCAATGCCAAGCTTAAAAAAAAGATAAACACGAGTTAGTAATCAGAAATTCCAGAATTGATAAGCGAGAACAAAAAAAGCAAAATTCTAATCAAAATTGTTATAACACATAATATCGGCAATATACAGATTTTTAAGAAAAAAGACACATAAAAAATAGACTATGGCAAGTCCCAATAGAGTAAACAAATTATATGATTGTGTATCTGTTAATTACACCTTCAGCAATTTTAGTAGATTGGTTTGGATATGCCATTAGCTAATTGCTTATCAAGAAAAAACGTAAATAATATCTTTTAATTATTTTATAATTTTGTTAGTGTCTAATGTGGTTTACGAGCGACTTACTTTAATAGTTTTGCCTTATGTACCTACCCAAGTAGCAAAAATCGGTTACAAAACGGTTGTAAAACTCTCTTTCAACTATGGTTTCAGTAAGGTATTTAGTTACAGAATAGTTGCTGAGTCTTTCCTGATACGTTGTCAATACCGGATTTGGTCAGTTGCAAGGCAACTGCAGTAATATTATAATCGTTTTACAACGTGTCTAAAACCGTTGCAATTACTACTTTGTAACTGTTTCGCAGCGTTGCTATAACGGTTTTTTACAAATCATGTTTACCTATTCTGAATCGTTTTTGTAATGGTTTATCATCACGGTTTTGTAATTGATTTGTAACATTTGTAGCAACTGCTATGTAACTGTTTTGAAAACATGCTTATTACCATTATTTGAAACTACTTTATAACCGCTTTTGTTAAGCAACTTATCCAAGATTTTAGTTACTAACTGCATCATAAAGATTAAAACAAAAGTAGAGATAAAAATATATTAATAAAAAGATACAGATATATAAAAAGTTATAATAAATGTACATTATTTAATTTTTTATAGTTTCTTATAGAACTAAATTCAAACAAACAAGATATAATAAAAAAATTTTTACATCTGTTGCAAGTAGGTACCAGTAAACAGGTTTTTACGGCAAATTTTCAAGAAAAGCGGATTATGTCTATTATTTATAAATTTTGTAAATAGTAAATGCATAAATTTTGTTAAGAGAAAAATGTCTTTGTGTTAAAAGACCATGGCGGATTAAGATATTCCTCACATGTTATAGTTTAATACGTCTACGTAATTCTTAGTTAAATATTTGTATTAGGCTACAAATGCACATGTGCAATTATAATCGGTGCAATGATCATAACCTCGACTGCTTTTTTTAAGATTACAGGTGTTCGCAATGCCGATCTAATTTACACGTTCTGATCACTGTGTGTAATATTTTAATATCCTTGCAATCAAATTCTATTTTATCCTAGAAGAAAATAAAATCAATTTAAAATTTGCTTACTTATAATTGGCAACTTATTCTTCAACGTTGATTAAATTAGAAACAGTAGTTCAAATGCACATTTAAAATTATAGTAATATAATATACCAATAATTGTACTTACGTAGTTTTGAATTAGAAACACTTTCGGTATTGTTTATTGGATAATGATAATGGACTATGTGTCTTATAAAAATCTCGTAAAATGCACTTCTTCTGTTGCTGTTTGAAAGCATAGATTAACACTGTAGTGTAGTTTTAGAAATTCACACTTGTAAACTATAGTTTCAAGACTGTTACACTCGAAACCGAAATGAAGGTTTTAATGTCACTAAATTGACACTGTAGTTACATAAGGGTTGAAGAAAAACTTACTTATAACCGTAGTTGTAAAATGGTAATTTCTGTAATAGATTTGAAACCTCAGTAAATTACGAAAGTTGCTGCTACGTTGCTGCAACGGTTTATTTACCATGGTGCTAATGTTACTAATTTGCAACTGGTTACAACGTAACCACGGATTTACAAAATGTTGCTTGGGTATGTGTGTGTATTGAGTGAAGTTAAATTCTACTCCTAAGAAATTTGTTAATACTACATTTATTTTTGATTTTTATTTATTACTATTATTAACTTTATTCTATTTTATTGTTTGCCATTGCAACAAAGATACATTATTTTATACTTTTGTTTTCGATTTGTTTACTTTGAGTGTTTGTATTCAAATGCAAACATGATCTGTAGTGTATCACTTTCTTTGTTTTAAGTAAGCGTTTTTTAATTCGCACATCAAAGACCACCTACGATTTGCTCTCTACAAGAGCGTTCAACTTCCGCTTACTATACGTTACAGTTTTATTGCTGTAATAGAATTTTCTCATGATTTATATGCACAAATAAAACGATATTTAAAGATGTAATTTTTTTAATAAATTATCAGTTAGAAATACCATTGATATAGAACAAAGTAGTACTAAAATCATTGTATATCAAAATAGAAAGATGATAAAGATATTTTTTTCTTAAAGTCAATCTACAGTTAATGTATTTAGATTCCTTTTATTATAAAGACTAAGTTTTAACAATTTAAATTTGGCATCATTGAGACTTATACTAAAAAGGTAAAATCAATTAACTTAAGAATAATTAAAGATTTACACATTATATCCAAATGATACAAAAAAGAAAAATAAAAATATGAAGAAAGCTAAGTTAAAATTTATTACTAAGAAGAGAAAGAAATATTTAAATCAAGAATCTGAATTTTCATTATAAAGACGATGAATTTCAAGAATTTCAAGATGATTAAGAAAGAACTTTTTCATGTGTGTACAAAAATAAAGAATTTTTTTACATTAAGGTCAAAAGAAAAAGAATGACCAATAGACAAGAAAATATGATTAGCGAAAAAAGAACAAGTGTTTGATGTACTAGGAATTTAAATACCTTTTAATAAAATTACATATGTTTTTTTAATCATGTTTTAAACTTTCTTCCAGTTTGTCCTACATAAGAACAATTGCAAGGAGAGCAACAAATTTTATACACGCCAGATTTCTCTAAAGAAGGAAATCAGAACATTTATTATTATATTTAAATAAAATATTTTTAAATTACAAATAGTAAGAAAAAGAAATAGAAATATTATACTTCTTAAAAATAATTTTACTAGAAAAACAAACAATAAATTAATATAAGGCCATGACAAACGATAGATACAGTAGCATTATCCAATTTATTAAAAAATTTTTAAAAAAGAAATGGTATAAACGAACTTCTTACCAAATACATTGTTTTAAGACATGAAATGGGTAACCATTACTCTAAAGCTATAATTGCTTAATAGTATCAAATTTTTATTATTAAACTAGAGCTTAGAAAGAGGAATAGAAAAGAGACTGATTAAATAAAAAAACGAAAAGAAGCAATTCTTATGATTATAAGGATGATTAGAGTAAAGGGAATTAAACAATCATTGTAAGTAGGTTTATTACGATAGATTTCAAAACTAAATTTCTATTCTCACGTAAAAGAAGAAAGATCTAAATATGGAGATAGACTTGTTACATTCAATTTCATATGTAAAAATAAATATTAGGGATTGAATAGAATTAATAGAAATTATTTTAAATCATTTAAGAAACCATTAAAAGAGAGAACAATGCAATCTACAACGCATCTAAACCAAAAACTAATATTACAAAAAGAAAAGAATTAGAAAAGATTTTTATTTTCAATACTATTTATAAAGATTTCAGAAGCAAGAAATATTAGATCACATAGCTAAATCCAGATGATTAAGAATAGAAATTATTATTAAATTTAAAAAGTTTCCTGTTTATAAAAACTAAGTCTAGCAACAAAAAACAAATATCTAAAATCTGGTATAAATATCTAAAAAGAACCATTAGAAAAAATCAAATTACGAATAAGAAAAATACATTCTTCTAAAGGAATAGATGGAAAAAGGTTGACAACATCCAAAAGATACAAGAAATAGATGAAGAAGGAAAATGAAATGTTTTAATCTTGAGAAACAAGGTACACAAGAATTAAGTAGTAGAATATTTGATTAGTAAAATTAGAATAGTATATTAAAACACAAGTTACCAGAATGAACGTGCTTCAAGCACGAGAGACCGGGTTTTATACACGAGCCGCGCAAAGCCTGGTGAGTTTTATGAAGCGGTCGAGTGATTGAAGCGCTGTATTCTCTATAACGTGTGTTTTATACTTATTTTCTCTTTTCATTTTGATACAATAATTAATATTTTCGTATAATTTTAATTTTAAAAACAACATTTGGGAAACTTTATTATTTTTATTGAATTGGCAACACTTACACTTTGACATATTAGAAATTTATGTGTTAACCTTAACCTAAAAATCATACGGAATGATCTCTTTATACCTTTTATAATTAAATAAATTTGAATTAATAGAACGTCTTTATTTTATTTCTGGCGTCAAAATTGGAATTTCAATTGTTCAATTCCAATAATTTTGATTTCTTTTTCATGTAACGTCAACTTACGATGCAGAGATCATCTCAACCTCCTGTTTGAAAAAAACTAACTATTACTATAAATTCGTGTAAGAATTTGCTTATTACTTACACGGATTTTAGAAATTAGTAAGAATGGCTAATTCTCATGTCGAAACTAGAGAATAGTATATTAAAGTATAAGTTGCAGAAGGCAAATATATTCAAACACGTATCTGAGGTTTCTGCAATGAGCTGCGAAGCAGCGAATTGCAAGAATGAACTAAGTGTTTGAATAGCCTTCTGCAACGAATGTTTATACTATTTTCTCTATTTCGGTCGATATTACATTATTTATTAAATTTAAAATGTCCAATATTTTCCAGCAGGGAAATTTTTATTAGAATTTTCTATTGGCAACAGTGATACATGTTTGACTAGACATATTTGACACATATTTGACATATATTTGACACATATTTGACACATTTACCCAGTTCTCTGCTGTCATTGGGTGGCAATTAGAAATCAAGATGTAAAACTTAGAAAATAAAAGTTACCAAAAATCGTTAAAGAATAAACTTCATTCTAACACTAAAATGCGTGCGTATTATATGAAGGAAGTAATTTTTTGCAAACCAGAAATAGAGAATAAGTTTTTATATTTATTGTTAAGCCAGACCCAGCAAGTTTAGAGACAGGAGAGTTGCAAAAAGGAAACAACAGGTCCAGAATTGGGATAGGAAAGTTTATGTATTTTTAGTAAATCATGAAAAAAACGGTGTTGAGGAATTGATAAGTTTAAAACAGAATCATATATTTTTTATTTTCAAGAGAAATTAAGAAGTTAAATTACACGAATAGAAGACATGAAAGAAAAGATGAACAAAAACTGAAATAGGATCTTCGGAGAGAAAGTACTTAAAAAATCGCTTTTTACTAATAAAATTTTCAACTTTATTAATATAATCAAAACGAGAAAGAATAACAATGCAATTACCCTTATCAGCATTTAAAACAATAAGATCATCGATTTAATTTTTATCTTAATAATGAGAACAAGATTTATAGTTGAATTAAAATTATAGAGGATTAAATTTGGCATTATCTAAAAGTTTCTTCAATTTATTATGAATTTCATATCTTATTTCGTTTACTATTAGGTAAATCTGAGAATGAATTATATTTTCAGAACTAAACTGCTAAAAGTTTCAACATTTTTTTTATTAATATTAACCAGCAAATTGTATTTAAGGCCTGAATTGCTAACAAAAACTGTTTCTTCGTAATTAAAAAAACGAGAGTGAAAGCTGTGGCGTAAATCAAAATTACTACAAGTATTAGAATTACTAGGTGAAGGTGTAGAAAAGAAAAATAATATAAGAAAATTGCTATTATATGAAGCATAAGAAATTATAATAAGGGTGAATGAAGAATAAAACTGGCTGTAAATTGCGTAAATTAATGAGTTTTCTTACAAAGAGATTGGAATAAATTCGATTACCACTAAATAACATATAAATCTCTAATACTAAAGTCTAAGTAATCAAGCTCACATTTGTGTAATACAGAAGATAATCTTGAGCAGAAAGAATATACAGCAATAAACGCAATTTTAGTGATGATTACAAATTGCATAATATTTTTAGAAAACAATTCGATCTTTCTTTTAAAATTAAATTCAATAAAGAACGTGTAAAATGTAAGGTTTTGTATGCTAATAATATCAATAGCTTAAAAATTGTTTGTATAATTTCTACAAATATTTTTGATAAATTGTTTACAGTAGTTTGCGTTCGTTAACACTTCTATTAGTTAATTATTAGAATTAAATAATGCTTGCTACAGTAGCACCACGTTTAATCAATTAGTAACACAAAACAAAAATAAATAATGTAGATTACAACACCAATAAAAATTTACTTTAACCAACAGAATTATTATTTTAATATTTTTGCATTTACAAAAAATAGACCCTAGTAAAGAAATTTATATGTATTAACTGTCAATGTCACTCTTTACACAACATTTAACGAAAATGTAAAGCTAACATAATTTAACTGATAAGGGTTAACCTTTTTATTGCATTAATAATTAATATATACACATAACTAGTTCCAAACTGTCATTTTTAGCTTTGGTTAAACTTGAGCGTAAAAATACTGTTTTTGTCTTATTAACTTCTTCTACATAAAAATATAAACTTTACTGTTTTTAGAATTAAAATGTTATATTCAGTTTTTTATTAATTCAATAATCAATTGAATATAATTTAATCAAATGTAGATGTTTTAAAACTTTGCTAAATAAATTCTATTATTATAAGATTCGTTGTTTTACAAAAGATGTTTGCTTTAATTTTATTTGACATTTCAAACTTCAGTTTAATTTTACAAAGTACTTTAATTTTTATCTACATAATTTTCCTTAAGTCACAACACTTTTTGTTTCTATATGAGTTTTTATTTCTTTCTAAAAATAAATTTAATTAAAGCTCTAGTTTTTATTTAAGTTGTTTTTATTAAGACTAAATTAAAATTTTTAAAAACAAGAAAAATTGTTGCTCAGATCATCTATTTGAAATAAACAAAAAAACTTTGAGTAAGTATGGGTACGTTAATAGTAAAAACAAATTCATTACTAGACAGCACTTTTTGTTATTATTTTGTAGTTGTTTAAATTACTTTAGTCTAAAAACAAACAATCACTGTATTTATATTATATATAAAAATTATATAATTTCTTAAAAATAAATTAAAGTACCACTAGTTTAATTCTTCGTAGTAATAATTTGTAATTACTGAAGCAAGAAAAGCTATTTTATTAAAAGTAAGCTATGGTGTAAAAAAAAAAAAAAACATTTAGTTTGAACAGAGTTAAGCACAGTGCAAAAGAACAAAACTAAAGTTCTTTCTGTTGCAGGTGAAATATTTAGTGGTGCATGTGCTAATAACATTTACAACTTAAAGTACTTTAGAAGTATCTTACTAAATTTGTTTCTACTAGACACTTCAACGTTAACTACTTAACTATTTGAAACACATATTTCAAACTTCAACTGCATGTTTAATTTTAAGTGTTTTTAAGTTTTTAAAAACATTAATATTTTAATTTTGAATGTACTAATTATTTACAAGAAACGTAATTTTGTTTGGTTAATAAATAAAGAGTAATAAGAACACTTTACTAATAAAAACATATGTATTTATAATTTAATTATGTTTTTAGAAAGATAATGTCACGACAGGAAAAAAAAAAACAGTTTGAAGCATTTTTGCTGGGTTTCTGTTCGATAAAATGTGAAAATAAATTAAAACGTTTTCTCAGAGTGTATAGGTAACGACTTACTTTAAGAAAATATTATTCGTAGATTCTTCACCTGTAACAATATTAATCATAGTTAATTAAAAACGCTATTACACGTTTTCAGTGTTCGTATTATTTGCAAAAAAAAAATTAAGCTAAAAATAGTTTTCTTGTTTAAATGTTAATTAAATTTTCAATAATTAAATAAACTATGTTTAAAAAATTTGTTGAAAACAATTTCTCAAGTTTTAGGTGTGGTGAGTATAGTTTCATATTTGATCTAATTTTCATTAAATATCGTCAAATTTTATCAATTATGTGTAAATATTAGAATTGTAATAAAGCATTTGTATAATTTTTAAAATTTAGGTAAAAAAATTTTATTGCCAAATTAAAGCGATTTTTAAATTATTCAAGATAATTAAAAAGCAATAAAAATATTTACTTTGAGATTACAGCTTTTTGGGTTTTTGTCTAAAGTTATTTTATTATAGTTTACAATGATAATTTATTTAAATATTTTTTCTAAATCCAGTTGTTACACATAAAACAGCATAAAACAATCACAATAATCTTTATCGTAACAACAATGTTTGTTGATTAGTATCTTTTTACCAAGTTATCAAACCGTTTGACAAAATTTATAATTTACAATACTCTAAATCCACATTTAATCAACAGTAAACAAAATGAAACTCAAACTATTTTTGTACCGCAAAATGTACATAATGAACAAATATTCCTATTAAAAATAAGATTATAGAAAAACACAAGCTTAAAGTCTCGTTGCATAGGCAAATAAAGACTTTAAACGCGTCGTTTTTCACAAGAGTGTTAATGAAATTTTATTTGTTGGTCGCGAGTCGCTTCACGAAGATGTTGTTTATTATTGCTAAACAAAAATGGAAACGTCAAGTCAAGTTCCTGAAAATATTTTTGGGCAACAGTTGTTTGCTAAAATCTAAAGCTGCTTGCGAGAGAAGTTTTATTCAAGGTTTTGCTATTGGGGAGGAAAATTAATAAACTTTCCTCCACCAACAGGAAAGAAGTAATTTTTTGCCCTATTTGAAGACCACAAAGTAAGTCTGCAGTTGCCCCTTGTATATTTACATTGTATAATATGTTAGTTCATTTGATTTCTAGCAAGCAACGTTGTCGCACCAAATCACTTTGTGGATGTTAAGATGCTAAAGTCATGTTTAAAAATTAAAAAAAAAACTTGTATTCTAAGATTTGGCAGTATAATTGTGGTATCCTTCAAAACAACCAGATAAATCGTGACCATCATGCAGAAACGTCAAGAATGTTATTGAAAAGTTTTCGGTGGCATCTGCAAGACGAAACATATTTGTATGTAAAAGTAATATTACTCAAAGTGTTGGTTGTTAAAACAAAGAAGAATCATTTTCCACTTGTTTTTATAGACTGTTCTGATTTTAATATGTGCTACTGATGCATGTCGGTGCACAGCAATTTACACTGTAAATGAAATGTATCCATATTGGGGAAAATTTCGTAATGTGTGGCGATTCTTCATGTATTATAATAGTAGAAAATATAGTTGACAGCCTGTACAATGGGAATCAACTTTTTGAGTCAACTTCACTCTAAAATTGCTGCATATTTAAAGTTAGAGAATTCCTAGAAGACCTCCACGGTGCACTGACTTGTTTTCAAAAGAAGCTAGAGCAAATTTGTTGTTGGTTGAAGAAAGCGGAGATTTAGTTACATTGAAACGAACATGGCGACTGGCGTAGTTTCTACCATGTAACACAATCCAAAACGTTTATTTGTTTTGTTACGTGCAAAAAAACTAAGAAAAATAAAAGTTGGCCCATCCACTGAAATAAAAACAAGCATAAACAAGAAGGGTTTTGCCGGGTTCGCTCAAAGTGAAGATGGGTGTGGATTATACTCAAAACTCCGTAAACCTTTAAAGAAAACTCGAGAAAAGTAAACCACAAAACAAGAAATCAAAAATCAAAGAATAGTATCAGGACAGAGGTATGGCTTCTACGGACATTGCCAGCCAAAAACCCATCTAAGCCTAAAGCACAGTTTGTACCTCCTTGAAAATTATATACTAACTCACATATACGCTTTTAATGCCGACCGAGATAAAGTTTGATTACAATTTAACATATTTGTGTATTTATTTTACTAAACAATACTCAAAAGCAAAAGAAAAAAAATAAGTTAAATTAAAATTAATTGATTAAGCAAACGTAAACAAAACAAAAATTTAGAAATAGAAAAAGAAACAAAACAATAAATTTATTACATTAGAAATTGCACGATCATGTTCACATTGATAAAATAGGGAATTAAACAAACTAAAAACAAAATAAAATAAATTCATAACTGTTTTTAAAGAAAGAATTGAAAATCTTTGACAATAACAGCCTACGAAATTAATTAATTTTCCGGTTTAACGCCAAATAAACACATAATCCTAAAAATTTGTTTTCCATATAGTCTTTTATAAATACACAAAAAAAGACAATTACCATATAATAATTCTAAAATCAAAGCAGTAACTCGCAACGGAATTTTATTCTGCTTACAACTCAAAGCTTTTAAAACACTATGTTCGCGTCAATTTAAATTGACGAAAATTGGTTTAGTCATTTCAAAATATATACATTGAAGAAAGCTTCTGTAGTAAGTCCAGAAGGAGCTTCCTGGTGTGACCATTAAGTTTTTTAGATGTTGTCAGCAAGAAATGCTGAAAAGGTACCTTCAAAACGACTAGGTTACCCAGAAACTTACTGTTGGAGTCCCTACAACTTAAAATGGATGCACCGGGTAAAAGATCCAAAACGCATGGAAAAGAAGGAATAAATCAAAAAGTCAAGGGAGAATTATGCACCTCCTACTAGCACCGTTTATTTACCATACTGTCTTGGGTTCTGAACAGACAAAATAAGAAAAGTGCTAAAGAAACATAGCTTTATTAAAACCGTCTTTACGACTAAGGATACCTGAACACCTGGTTTACATCTGCTAAGAAGACAAACAAGGAGCTCTAAAACATGCCGGAGTTTAGAAAATTTCTTGTTCCTGTGGATCTAGTTGTATCAAAACAGACGGGACAACTCTATTAAAGTTAGAGTAAAAAGAGACATATGGCTGACCTGCAAACACCTAAATCAGGGTGGCAGAACACGTGTGGAGACCCAGGACACACACTGAACTATTCTGACCAAACTACTAAAGTGTTGGCTCAGAATTCCTTTCTACTTTCCCAGACCCCAATCCCACACTTGAAGCTGTGGGAAATATAAAAACATCAATGTAATATGAACCGAGAAGATGGTTTTAAAAGTCCATAAATCTTGGCTACCAGTGATTATATCCTCTAAGACAAAGATCAGGCAGCTTCTTGGGAAAGAATTTACAAACACGTACTCCGGAGTAATAACAGAAGTCAGTCATCCAGCTATAACAGGAAAGATAAGGTTTTGTTGTAATGAGCGCTATTCGCTATTGGTATAAATATCACGTTATTTACACTTTTTCTTTCAGTGACATTTACCACAGTAATGTCTTGCAAAACGTCAGTTTGTTTGAGTTCTACGGGCTGACATGCCACGGCAAAGGCCAAGTTCCACTTCTTGTTTTGGCTCTCAAGAACAGACTGAGACCAAAGCATAAGTCTTGGTGTTTTACTACTGACAGGGTGCTAAGCCGAAAGTCGCTTATAATCTTAAGACTGGAGTTCCATCAAAAGATTCTCGATATAGCCGCCACAAGATGAAAAATGAAACCGCGTCGCGCAAGCGAACTAACACGATTCTACATCTTGTAAAAACTATAACTTAGAAAAACACACGTAACATTTTTAAAAACCGTAAATTTTATGAACTAAGAGAAACAAATTTCCACCAGCAACTGAACTAAAAATTCACTGTTTCTTGCATCATTACAGCAGAGACCTCTAATTACCAAGAGTAAAATTAAACCCCATAACTGGACTACAGTTCTGATTTGTTTCTACTATTGTGGTAAAATCGTGAACTTTTGCTCATAAAACCAAAACCATCTATAGTTATAAACTCCAGTGCACGCTTCCCTACTATTAAAGCTGTGACCGAAATCTTTGTAAAACAAAACAGTAAAAGAAGATACAAACATATTTATTTAAGGCACAAAGAGTGGTATTCAAAGACGGTCTTTTTTCAATGTAGCAAAGAAATGCAAGGTCAACTAAACAAAAATAATCCCACACATACAAAATATTTAGTTACACTCATAAAGATGAACTTGTTGAAACCGAATAATAAAACTGCCAAGCCAGATTCTAAACTCCGGGTTTAGAATCTGGCGAGCCAGTTCTAAGTTGATTACCTAACTCATTGAAAGTGTGTGGTTCTTTTCATTTAGATTTTCGTTTGCTTTTTCAGGTTATCGTTTTCTTTCTTTACCTTTTCATAGTTTAGGTTATGGCTTGTTTTACAGAAGTGGATAACTAACTTTTGAGAAGTTCTTAGTTAGATTTCCGATTTAACTTGTTTTGAGTTTTTGCGATTTATCTCACGCCCTGATGGAAAGCCCCTTACGAAAGTGGGCGAAACGTTGGCAACTTCGGTTGCAAATATGACACGGTCCAAACCCGGAAGAAATTCTAATGTTAGTATTCCATCCCTCTATGCCGTTTTAAGGATGTAGTATCTGCAGCATCTATCAATAGCGTTGCAGATGTTCTTCGTAGACAGTGTTCAGTATGTTCATGCTAGTTTTAATGTAAGTAGTGTAACAGGTGTAATGATTGTACTTAACCATCTACCAAAGCTTTAACGAATAAAAACATCAGAGTGTTTTAATATACATATATATTAAATAGCACATTATACGCTAAGAATTGAGGAAAATTAGATGATGCTACTCAATTTTACTAAAGATAAATGTTTTCATAACAATTCCAACACATTTATTCAAAATTGCATAATGTGATAGTTATTGGCCATCAGAAGACAGTTATTGTCATACGGCTTGTATAGTGATTGGCCATTCGATATTTATTCTGTTTTTTTGAAGTTATATTACTATTTTGTGGGTAGGTAATTTATACTTGTGTAAGCTAGTATAACGAAACACAATATATTAAAAAAAAATATTAATTTATTTTTTGTCAATAAAGTACCTAGGTAGTTAACTAAAATCTATTTTAACTTTACCTAAGCAGGAAAAACATTTAAAATAATCATTTGAAGTTATCGTATCCTTTTTGAATTTAAGAATGCGGGGTATGTGGTACGTTCTTTGGCAGGTTGTGTAGTTAACGCCATTTTGGTTCATGTTTATATTTTTTACACAAATAAAGCACCGTACAGTTGTTATTGTGGTATTTTTGAAAGGATTATGAATGTTTTGACGTTCTTGCATTATATGATTTGTGTAACGTTTTTCACTTGTTGGTAGTAATTTTTTTGCCTTAGAAATCATTGTCGATATTCAAAAAATCTTTCTTACAACAGAACTATTAGAAATATGATTTTACTTTAATTTTAAAGAAGTTTCTTGGCATTCAAAAATTGTGTTTATCATATGACTTTCTGTGTTATTATTGTTTAAAATTTGACTTTAGACTTTTTCAGATATACTTTTTTCCTGGTATCTTTTTACCTTTTTTTCCAATTTATTTTTTAATTTGTTTTTTTGCTTTTTCTGTTGTTTTTGATTTCTCTCGGTTTTAAGTCTTTGCTTTAAAAGTTTTTCTACTTTATTTTTGTTTCTGCTTTTTTCGTTTTAGACAAAGTAAGTAATCTCGCAATTGGTTTTTTTTCATTTTTTTATAAAGTTTTTAGCCAAGTAAAAATCGAATTCGTGTAATCGCTGGTTGATGTCAATGGTACTACATATACAGACATTTAAAACTCACATTTTTCTGAGGTGCTAACCAAAAAAGTAGAGAGTGGCATTTGTCTTAATAAAATTATCGATTATAACGGTCATATTTTTTATGTCAAAGTAAAAATTATTTTTCTAATCATAATTTTAAATAGTATTTTGATTAACCGAATTTAGTACCTCTTGATTCTGCTACTGCTTGTCCAAATGTGCTTCTTGAGTATGATGTGCTTCCTTGAATTCATTAATATTCAATACTTCTCTTTATATGTTTTGACTTGCTGAATGTTGTGCATTGTGAGTACTACGCATTTCATCATACAAATTCTTTAATAAAGCTAAAACTGCAGTTTTGGTATAGGCAGCATTCATAGAGGCAAGTAATTGATATTTTTGTTCCCCAATAATGCCGCGAAACTCTTCTAAAGTAATGAATTAGTTATGAGCGATGTTAGTCGTGATTTTGCATAAAATGTAAACATGACTGTCATATTCTTTTTAGGATGATGTTCTACCTTGTAGACATTTTTGGCGCTTTTGGGGGCTAGAACCTTCTTGTTTTTTAAGCACAACAAAAAGCACGTCTCATCACCATTAAACACAGGGTCTGGATCTTTCAAAGTATTTAACAATTTTTTTTTTCAGATACGATTCGATACTTATTAACTATTTCCAAATCATCGATTAGTGTAACAAAAGTTTACACAGCTCCTTCTTGTTTTTGTTTCTTCTGAGTTAAGGGACCTACCTAACACAATTAACAACATATTACGCGGCACCTCGTGTATTGTCTTTACTTTTGTGATTTTGCAACATATAATCTGCAAACATAACAGCAAACTGCCTGGGTAAAAATTTGACACTTTCTTGCACGGTTTTCCATTCTTAAAAATCACACATAACAAAAAACTTGAGGAACACTGCTTCAAACTTTCTTAACTAAGCAACAGTTAAATGACACGGATTTGCAACCTTTATGTCTGCGCATATTAATTATAGAATGCAGAAACTAATTTATTAGAATTTTTCTATTTTTCTTTAAAATCCATGGCGTTTTATTTTTTTGTAGCTGCAGCTGCCTGTCACAAAATAGCCACCATTGAACTTTGTTACAATACTCTTCAAAAATAGATAAAAACAGTATTTTTGAAAATATGACGTAATATCTTGTAAAGTATAATTTTTTCAATATAATTTTTTTGCTAGATATTACTCTAAACTTAAAAAAATCCTTTCTTTAGTTTAATCAAAAATAAACTTAAATTTTTTCTCTTGATTTGTCAGAACCGTAAACTGTTTTAACAACTATTTTCTTATATTTTTAAACAGTTTAGTTTTAGATAAACCTTTTTAGTTAAAAACTAAAATTTGAACCCAACAATTTAACAAATGCAGACAAAGAGATACTATGCGATATTATTTTAAACAAAAAAACAATTATATATAACTGCCAAATTCTACGTCTCTTTTATTAAACAATTCAGAGTTGATAATTTCTTCTAATACCATTATATATTTTAAATTTTTTATCCGTGACTCCTAAATTCTTTTATTTTACATAACTACCATTTGTAAATTTCTAAACCTCAAGGCTCTAACTTTATACAGCCTTCTCAAAATTCTCAAACTTAATAATTAATTACCTATCAAGTTCATTGTTAATTTTACAACTTCTTTTCCACTTATCTCATTACCAAATTTTTAATAAACTTTGCCTTTACTCTTAATTTCAAAACATTTATAATCATTTTTGACTTAAAACACATCAATTCAGTTACTTCACCTTCTATTTTTAAAAAGAAAACATATACATATGTATAAGATAATGTAAAAATATTTTTTAATTATTTGTTTTTTATATTTTTATCAATAATTCATACAATTTTTTCATGTTTCAAATTTCCGAATAGAAAGTTGTGTTCTATTGACGGTTCTTTACATAATAATAAATCGAAGTGCTACTAATAATTGTTTGGTAAATGTAATAGATTGTGTGTAAATGTGTTTATTTTACACCTTGCAAACAACAATTAGTAGCTTTAATAAACTGTAAGTACAGTAATTTAAACATCTTTATATTTAGTAAAGTTAGACTACGGCACCAATGCTAAAACGTTAGTATTAATCGATCGCGTGATATCGCACTCACGGAAGGTCGCGGCCGGGCCTGCTAAATAATATTAAAAATGTTAAGAACGCCGCCACAAAATGAAAATCAAACTGATCGACTTCTTCCGTTGTCAAACAAGCCATGAAACCAACAAAGTTATAGATACTGTAAATAGCGAATCTACTATGTGAATTACATACACAGTTCAATCTCCAGCAAGAAAATGACTGGAAAATTGTTTCGGGCAAAAAATAAAAGAAACTCCTCAGAAAATACAGAAAGAAATACATGTCAAAAAATTATTAACAGAATACAAACAAATTGCACCTTATTAACAAATTTCAACTTCTGGAAAATATAACCGAAATTGAAAATGAAACTTCTTTCCAGTTTTTCCGAAATTAAAAATATTAATATTAGCTAAAACGAAACTATTCCCCCCATTATTTCTGGCAAGTGGGCATTAACAACACACTATCAATAATTATGCTAAATTCCAATAAACTAATAGAATAACAAATACGTATTAAAAATTATTAATCGAAAAGATGAGTGTCAAACTGATAACCGATACTGTAGACGCTTATCGAGCCATAGTAAAAGAATTAGATAAAAATGACGTAAAATATTTCACCACCGAACAACTTAAATCCGAGCGTAGCTTTCGCTGTAATTAAATGATTCTCACCACTCTATAAAACATAGAAGAGCCTAAAAATGAAATAACTGATAACGGACAATGTGTTAGAAATATTTACAATGCCAAAAGTAGTCGCGATAAGAAACTTTTATCAATGCTTTTTGTAAGATTTAGAACCAGATGAAAACACAAACTATATTTTACATCAAAAAGTTACAAAATTGTATAATAATAGTTGCTCATTACGTCAAAATCGACACCTTCCCAAATGTGGAAACTGCATATGACTAGGGCATACTAGCAACTTTTGCAGACGTCAAACGAGATGCTTAAAATGTAGTGGATTGCACAGCAATACATCCTGTCCGATTAAAGATAAAGAATTAAAGTGCGCTCTTTGTGGACAAAATCATCCAACAGCAAACTACCGAGGTTGTGTGGCATATAAATAATCTTTCACTAACAAAGAAAATATCCTATTTAAGACCCATATTTCACAAAGAAGTAAAACAAGCAAAAATTTCACTTTCAACAAGCAAAATTTCCGAAGGAAAATCATTTGCAGCAGCTGTAAAACGGCAATAAGAAGTAAATAGTAACGCAGGTGGTTACAGTTTTAAAAAGCCAAGATTCAGAAGATAGAATCTTCAGATTGAACTCGTTATTTGAGCAGATGACTCAACGCATGGACACACTCTTAAACATTGTTACCAAACTGTTGGATAAACTTAATTAATGAGTTCACAACTTAAAATAGTAATATGGAATGCTAATGGTCTAAGTAACCACGGGCCAGAAATAAATACATTTTTAAAACTTCATGATATCGATATTGCATTAATATCAGAAACTCATTTACGAATCGTAGTTACTTTAAAATTAAAAATTACCAAGTATATGACACTAAACATCCGGACGAAAGAGCACACGGCGGTAGCGCTGTCATTATTAAAAGCTCCATAAAACACTACGAAGCAAAAAAGTTTCAGACTCAATATATTCAAGCAACAAGTGTTGTCATCCAAGACAAGTATGGACCAGTAACTGTTACAGGAATGTATTGTCCTCCACGACATACAATTAAAGAAGAACAGTTCACAGAATTCTACACTACTTTAGGAAATAGATTTCTAGCCGGTGGAGATTACAACGCCAAGCACTTAAGATGGGGATCACGATTAACAAGCCCTAAAGGTCGTGAATTAGTAAAATCTATAGAAAAAAACAATCTTATAGTCCTGT